>OZ010585.1:87809408-87889408 GCA_963932145.1 Acanthosepion lycidas | reverse complement strand
ACACAGAATTTGATGTTTTATAACATGGAGTATTTGCCACTCTAATTTAAAATCTCTCTGCACTCATATTTAATATTTTGAGCCTTGAAGAGAAAAGACTTAAAAATCACTCTCCAATTTTATTTCATATCTCTGTTTCAATGCTTAATAATCACCTCCCATTTGCATTTGATACTATCATTCTTTAAGAGAATGGGTTTAAGAATTACTTTCTATTTATTTTTAATACATACATTTTTTACATGAATTGGTTCAAAAGCCTTCTATTTGCATTCAGTATTTTGATTCAAGGAAAGAAAGGGCTTAATAATTATATAATTTTTATTTTTTAATATTTGCATCCATGAAGAGAAATTGCATAAAATCCTTCTCCATTTATATTTGAGATAGTTTCTTTAAGAAAATTTAATGACAGTTTACATTTGATAATTTGATTCTTGAAGAGCATTGTTTTAAAAATAACTCAGCATTTATATTTAATATTTTCATTCCTGAAGAGAACAAACTGTAATTATTGGCCAATTAGAATTCAAATATGTAATTTTTCTTTTAAAGAGAAATGTTTATAGCATCAGCGTCAATTTATTTCTAATTTTTTGGATAGTTGACAAAAAAGTTTTTCAATATTCATACAGTATGTGTGAGTGTGGTAATGGATATCTGCTTAAAATAGGAAGTCAGAGAATTGAGTTCAAATTCCAACTGGGCTTATTACATCCCCTTACACAAAAATACCCTTGTGTAAGCTATTAATCCATTTCCTCCCTGTTATGGGATAAATAGTAGGACTTGCATCTGCTAAGATTGTTTATTATTCTCAAAAAATTGTTTTGTCACTTGTGAAAAAAGCATTAATCTTCCAATTTAAAATATGTTTAAGCTTTAAATAACCCACAAAGGGTTGGTAAGCCATAAAAAAAAATAAATCAATCAAAATAATCAATATTTAAATTTGTATTTGAAATTTTGATTCTAAAAGAGAATGTGACTATAATTTTTTTCCATTTGTATTTAAAACTACTTTTTTACAGTAATGTTTAACCTATGCAAGGCCCATGAGCCACACTAGGTAGAGGGTTACAGCGTAAAAGGCACAGTTTATGGGGATATGTGTGAAAGATGTGTCAGCCCTAGACTTGAACAGCTTAAGATTGTAGAAAGCATCCTCTTGGGAGTTGGTCCCACAAAGCAGCTGTTTGTGAGAAGATCCTGCTCAAGTGGAACTTACATCTGGCCAATGAAATACAAAGTGGATGAGGATCATTCAATATAATATGTGCATGGGGGTTGTGGGTCTTAGCTTTGAAGATTAGAACTGGTGAAACTAAAGAATATAATTTGTCTGAACACTTTCCGTGTAAATAGTGATAAAGCAGCCAATCATTTCATCAATGGTAAAAGGTCTGTGAGGTGGAAAGTAATTCATCACCCACAAGAATGTTGAGACACTTTTGAACTCTATCTAGACTGGAAAATGAAGAATGGGCAGCAACTACCCATATATGATAAAAGTGCTCCATTTTCTGCCTGATCTGGCTCTTATAAAGTTTTGTAATGCTCATTTGTAGGAGAGACTTTATAAATAGATACAACAATAGTAACGCCTTCGAACAACACTTGATCAGACACCACTAATTTCCATATATATATATATTTTTCCTTTACCTGTCATGTGATCTAATTATTTCAAGATGAAGTCGACTGTGCTTGCTCTCTGTTGATCTGCATTCAAACCCGAGTGTCGGCAGTGACACTTTATTCCCATATGACATAAAGGTAGGTAATAGCTGGAGGATTCTGGTATTTACTGGAGTGGTACAAGGGAACCAATCATTTTGCCAACATTTTTATTAATGGATCATATGTATGAGTTTCACTTTAGGTCTAGGTTGAGCTCACGTCCCAATGAGAACACCCATTCATCACAATAGACAAAATTTCAGAGTCAACTCTGTAATAATGGAGCATCACTAGTTTGATTTGTGAAGCAATGAATGTGACCAGCCAGTTTTTTTTCCCCACTGAGCTGTTAAAGCTCAGTCAGAGGAGAGATCAGCTGCCAAGTTCTCATCATCTAGAGTTTTGGAGGTACACCCATAAAGTATTGTATCATCAGCATAGATATTTACATGTGATCTGAGTATACACTTCGTCAGATCATAAATATATGGTAATTGTTTGGATGAACTTTCCTCTATGGTATCTATGCTTTATGAATTGAAGTGCAATACTAGATTGGTGGCAAAGTCACATTATTTTATATTTGAAATGGCTAGGTGTAACCATAAGTTCTATGCTAACTGTTATGCTCTGGTCCTTGTAGCACGGTGATAGTCCAAGGTAGAACCAATAAAGAAGAACTCGAACACAGGTATGGAATAACTCAGATATATTACAAACAGGAATAGATACAGAGAAGTAGAAGTGTTAGTATGAACAATCAGATTTAGTAGAGAGAACAATGTAGTCTCGACCAGTATCACTATTCCAATGTCTTGCAGTAATTGTCTGAACGCGACTCTGTTTTGGACTGCCTCTGACTCGACTCTTGACTCAAGTTGAACTACTGACAAACTATATTTAGTCACCCAACCACATGGGCATCATGTGGCACAAGGCCAGTTTAACGTGGGATCTTCGAGCCCGTGGGCTCGGCCCCAAAATATGCCCATTGAACCCGTATAAATGGGTTCAGGGCCGGTTTACCTCCCCAAAAGAGAATCCGCCCTTCAGCGTAGCCTCCTTTGGGTTCCTCCCTTCCCAAAGGCAGAGAGTTCAACCGAACAGCTGCTCAAGAATTGAACGACTTACTGACTATATTTAGTCACCCCCCCCCATGTGGGCATCATGTGGCACAAGGCCGGTTTAACGTGGGATCTCCGAGCCCATGGGTCCGGCCAAAAATATGCCCATTGAAACTGAATAAACGGGTTCAGGGTCGGTTTACCTCCCTGAAAGAGAGTCTACCCTTCGGTGTAGCCTTCTTCGGGTTCCTTCCTGCCCAAAGGCAAAGAGTTCAACTGAACAGTCGGTCAAGACTTGAACGACTGACTGACTCCTTGCCTACTCCTGAGGTGCAGTATTTATTAAGTATGGAATAGTCCATTATTATTATTATGGATAAGATCCCATAACACTAACAATGTCTTCTCTTGCACTTCTCACTTGTTGATCTCTTTCAATTTCCTACTTTCCAGTTAACTTAGATCTTCAAAACTGTAAATGCAATGTCAATCGTCATCTTCTGTCTACTTGAATCCCGTTCTTTTATTGTTCTCTATGTTCTTTACACTCTCAGTAACCTCCTTGCATCTTAATATCATTACTGCTTAGAGTGAAATAATAAAAGTTTCTAAAATGTCACTTTGCATTTTTATTTCATATTTTGATTTTTCAAGACTAAAACCATAAAAATCACTCAAAGTTTGTATTTGATATTTTCTTTCTTGAAGAGAAAAGAATTAAAATTATTTCCCATTTGTATTTTATTTTTGTATTTTCAAAAAAAAAATGGTGTAATAGTTATTTTTTGTTGGTATTTGATAATTTGATTTTTTTAAGGTAAATGGTTTTATGATCACTTTTCATTTCTATTTGATATTTTAGTTCTTGGAGAAAGAGTTTCCAAACTACTTCTGTCTTCTATTTGATACTGAAATAGTGTTGTAACCTAGGGAAGGTTACTAAATAGAATAATCAGGTTGATAATGAACAATAATACTTAGGACAAGAACAACACAAACATGAGTCACCAGTAGGACATTGAAGACGTAGTCAACTGCTAGATGTGAGTCAAATGAATTCCACAATGAATCTCCAACTGCAGACCACAGATGGTATTGACCTACTGCCCCATGAAGTCAGAAGTGGCACAAGGACGAATTTAATGTGGGGTTCCCAAGACCGTAGGTTGAGCCAAAAACTCCCTGTAGACCCTGTATAAAATGGGGTCAGGTAGATGTTTCCCGAGATAAGACACTGCCCTTCAACAGAGCCCCATCTGAGGATGCTCTCTGACTGGAGACAGAGAGTTTAACCAGCCCAGCTGACAACAAATCTCCAACTGCAGGCTGGCAGACTCGCACATACAATATTCACTACTGTATTTATGGGAATGAGCGCATACCCCTTATCATCTGTAGGTATGCTACAACAAATAGGAACAATTACAATGTCACCTTACTTTTTTATTTTTTATTTTGGTTTTTCAAGACTAAAACCTTAAAATCACTTTTAATTTGTATTTGATATTTTGATTCTTGAAAAGAAAAGAATTAAAAAAGATTTTTCATTTATATTTAATTTTTATTATGCTTCATTTTTATTAGCATAAATTTTATTATGCTTCATTTTTATTAGCATAAATTTTATTTATGCTTTTTATTTTCAAGCACAATGCTGTAATAGTTATTTTCTATTGGTATTTGATAATTTGATTCTTGGAGAGAAATTGTTTAATAATTAATCCCTATTTCTATTTGATTTTTTTGAATATTGAAGAGAAAAGGACTTAATAACCATCCTCTATTTTTACATGATAGCTTGAATCATGAAAGGAAAACAAATTGTTTACAATTTGTTTCTGGTGTTTTGAATCTCAAAAAACAAGTTTGTAATAATTACTCTCCATTTTTTTTTCATAATTAGTGTCAGTTGATTGATTTGTTTTTTACATCTTATCAGCACCTTAGTGGGTTATATATAAAGCTGAAATATATTTTCAATTGTAAGAATAATTGTTTTGTTTGTTTTTTTTTAGTGAATATTGCATTAACAATTTTTGGAGAATAACAATGATTTTTCTAGAAGCAAGTTCTACAGTTTAACTCACAGGTAGGGAGAATATGGATTCATACCTTTCCCAAAAATATTTGTGTATAAGTGAATGTAACAAATTTAGCTCAGATTTCTCATTCCATTACACTACCTGCTTATTTGAATTACCAAAGAAAAAAGGCTTAAATATCACTCACTATTTTTATTTGATATTTTTAATCTTAAAGATAAATATCTTAATAATTACTACTCCTTGTATTTTTGATCATAAAAGAAAACCTAGTAATTATCACTCTCCGTATTTGTTTTTTGTTAATGAAAAAAAAGGGATTAGTAATCACTTTCTATTTGAACGTGACCATTTGATTCCTTATGAGAAAACACTTAATAATTACTCAAATTTTAGGGGATAATTTTATTCTTCAGGTGAAAAGGTTTAATCTTCACTGACCAACATTTGTAGTTGATATTATGTAACTTGAAGGAAAAGTTTTAAGAATCACTATTCATTTCTATTTAAAATTTTCATTGTTCAAGAATTATTCTATAAATAGCATTACTCTTAGATTTTTATTCTTCAAGAAAATAGTCAATACAAACTAAACATTTATACTTCATATTTTGATACTTGAAGTGAAAGCATTTAATAACACCATTTAATTTGATTTTAGCAAAAAAGCTTTAAACTTTCCCTCGCCACCAATGCCTGCAAGCAAGACGTGTAGCCAGTTCAACACAAGATTTATTGTGTATAAAATACAACAATTATAGCACAGAGCCAAAAAGAGGGAATGACTTTATCCTGACTGACACTATCTTATACCAAGCTAATTTGATTCGCAATCCATTCATTTGTTACAATTTGCACATCCACCACATGTACTCATCCATCATCATTCAATCCTACATATACCACAATACCAAACACACAGGGAACTTACAAAACACCCCATGACATAGACAGTTCAACACATTGGTCCTGTCATATCATTCTTCCCATTTTTATGTATCATTGACAGCCAAAATTTGCATATGCACAAAGATAATCTCGCAAAAGAGTATCTTCTCTGGGATCTAGCTATTTTAAATATGTAACCCGCAAAGCTGCCATTTCTTTCTCCTTTGGGTAGTTTACAATTTTTTCTTGCACTGGAGGTAAGTGATTTTATTCTTGATTTTATTCTAGCATTGCAAAAAATACATGCAACCCTGGGCCTCTTTGCCCTCTGCAGTAATTCAGTACATTGATATTTTGATACTTAAAAAAATAGCCTTGAGCACCATTCTGCATTTAGTTTTGATACATTGAATACTGAAATGAAAGCACTTAAATTTCTCATTGCTGTTGTAATTGCTGTTTTAAACTTGAAAAGAAATATCTTAGAAATGTTTCTCAATTTCTGATAAACGTGATTCCTGAAGATATTGGGCTTCAAAATTGCATCTGATCTGGCGCTTCCTGACGAGAAGAATATCACTCAACATTTATAAAAAAAAAAAAAAAAATCTCCTGTTTTTAATCTCCCTAATCAGAAACACTTTAAAAAATATCTCTCCATTTGTAAATTGATACTGAAGAAAATGGATTTTGTATTTGAAACTTTGCTTAGAGGATTCAAAATATATTTCTGAATTTGCAATTCATTAAGTAAAAACTCATAAAAATCCCACTCTTTATTCATGTTTGATATTTAGTTATTTAAAGATGGATGGGTCAAAATTGGTTCTTAAAGATTTCATTTTTGTAAATAAATGGCTTGAAAACATCTATACGTTTAGATTTTAAACTTTGAATCCTGGAGAGATAAATGAATTAAAAATCTCTGTATATTTTTAATTGAAGCATCGATGATGTTTATAAATATATCAGCACTCATATTTAATATTTGTGAAAAGAAAGGGCTTAAAATATATGCATTTAGAATTAATTCAGAATTTCAAGAGAAAGAAAAGTCTACTAAATATCCCGACATTTGTTTCTACCTTTTAGACCGTACATTGTAAATCATGATGAGAAAATGGCTTAGTGATATCGCTATCATAGTGGGTTAGTATTTATTTTTTTTTGTCTGGTATCAGAAGACGGTAATGTTGTTGGGCCTCTATAAATAACATGAAAACTTGGTAGGAAAATTAAGGATCAATTTTTTTATTGAGGTACATGTGTGTATTAAACTCTGAGGTAAGAGAGTGTTCAACCTCAAGTCAATGATGTGAGATAGGGTGACTAGGTCTCCTTTCCTTAGGACCACTGTAAAAACATGTCCAAATCCAATGATTCAGAAGTATCAAGAGAAAGATGATCTCCTCCTTAGAAGTATGGTCACAAACTTTGTATGTGACCAGAAACCCCTTTTTTGGGGGGAAGGGGGGCATTTGCATTATGGGAAAATGAAATTTTTTATTATTTATTTTTTTTATTATTATGTTTATTATTTATTTTATTTATTTAATTTTCATTCTACAACACTATATATGTATTTGATATTTAATTATTTCAAGAGAAAAGCTCAATAAATATCTGTACATTTGTTTTTGAATTTTTCATTCCTATTGAAGTGAAATGGCATAATATATTCTGAGATTAAATATATCACTCCTTTTTATTTGATATTCTGATATATACCATTTAAATTTAGTTTATGTATTCTTTAATATTTTGATACCCTTTTTACTTATCTGTCAAAATTCATGTTTGATTCTTGTAGAGAAAAGGATCATCTCTCTATGCTTATATTTGAAACACGTTATTTCAAGAGAAATGTTTCATGAATATCTTAACATTAATTTTTGAATCCTTATTCCTGAATGGAAATAAAATTCCCTCTACCTTTGTGCTTGGATTTTTGATTCCATAAGAGAAAGGGATTTATTATCTTCTTAAATTTCTATTTGAAAATTTTACTTCTTAAGAAAAAAGGGCTCAAATATTTCTCTACATTTACTTTTGAAAGTTTGATACCTTAAGATAAAAGGGCTGAAAAAAATTCTCTACATTTTTTTTAATTTGATTACTGAACAGCAAGAGCATAAAAATTCTTCCTTCTCTCTTTGAAACTTTTTAACAGAAAATGGTTAAAAAATATTTCCCCATTTGTATTTTAATATATAATTCCTAAAGGTAAAGAACATAAAATTCTTTCTAGATTTGGATTTGAAACTTTGATTCCTAAAGAGAAATGGCTTAATAAATGGCTTAATTCCTCTTCTTTTATTTGAGACTTTGATTTTTTAAAAGAATGGCCTTAAAAATTTGCAGAATTTAATTTTTTAAAATTGAGCTATTTTTTATCAGCGCAACATCTTAGTCCTCAGGTTAATTTTTCTATTACATTATAAATTGATATTCATATCGGTTTTTCTTTGCATGTATTTTTTATTGTACTGAACCAATAAGTTTTCAAAATAGATTTTACAAGTCTGGAAAACTTTGTAATAATTAAGGAGTGGCATATCAATCAAAGGAATTAATTACTGGGAAAAAATAAAGTTTTCAACTAAAATTGGTGTGGAGTTAATCTTTTCTATTTGATTCAAATTTCCAAAATCAATTTTCCTCTTACTGCAATCACTTTTCAATATGTCTGATATTTTTTTGTTTTCTGTTCTTGCAGATTATTTTTACACATTATAATTTTTAATTCCTGACACAATTTATTTTACAGTTTTTGAGTTATAATGAGTAGAGCTGAAATAGTGTAACAAAAATATATTTTGGTCTACAAGTTAACTTTTTATTGTACAATACGAAATTTCCACAATAAAATTACTAACTCAGTAACATTTTCAGTGTATACTTACATATATATATGTATATAGTTTTAAGGTGTGCTATATTGATGGGATAAAGTACTCAATATCGGAGAGAGAGTGTATGTAAATATAAAGGTGAACATTAAAGTCAACACTCAGAGGTGACAGGCTGTTTCATGCTAGACAAAATTGTCAGGCCATGTGGCCTAACGATTGCATCTAGCATGAAGCAGCCTGTAGCTTCCGAGTGTTGACTTCAATGTTCACTATGTGTATATATATATATATATATATATATATATATATATATATTTATATATATATAAATTTCTTATAATCTGAATTAAGGTACCAAAGAATTATTAGGTTGGTGCAAAAATAATGACGTAATAATGTCATTTTTTTGACGTATTTTTTAACGTCAAAAAACGACATTATTACATCATTATTTTTGCACCAACCTAATAATTAAGGTATATATTAGAAAGAACAAATGAAGTAAAACTCCACAGTTTGTAGCATTTACTTTTAAAAAGTGCTCAATACAAAGTAGAGCAAAATATTTTGTTACAAGAGATTATAATAAAAACATTTTTAAATTGCTACACAAAAGCTTTCATGTTTCAATACTATGATTGTACTTCCTTAGGCGATGGTAGGTAACTGGTTATAAAATGATTTTTAGGGAAATTTACAAACAAATAGTTACCTCTTTTTTTAAAGTTAAATGGAGGTGCATAAGGTCAGAAATTAAAAATAGTCTTGTGGGTATGTCTTGATTAACCAATTAAATGTCAGATCTGTGCTCAATAGGAGAATAAGGTCAGAGGGTGGAGTTATTTTTCATGTCACGATAAACCGGCATATAGACATTAGTGCCATATTCTAAGCAATATGGGGCGGGGGCGAGAATAATACTTAGAAGGAAATTAAATTGGTTGGAGGCCCAGTACAAAATCCTTCTGTTCACATAACAAAGGTCTCAAGGACAAAATACACAGTGTCCCAAAATAATGTATACACTCTTTGAATCGTTATAACTTATTGAATTTATGTATTTTGACTTGTAAATAAGATTAATACAAGAGAAAGAATACACATTTAAAGAATTTGAGAGTAAAATATACAAAAAACATAGAAAATTAACTTTAATAAGATAAAAGCTACTTGGGTCAATGGCAGAATGTTCATATAATGATGAGTTCACATCAAGTGCTCAAACTGGTTGCCGTTCTGTTCAATACACTTTTCATATCTTGAAGAAATAGAGCTACAAATGTCCAGTATGATTTCCTTTGTTATTTGAGCACATTCTTCTTCAATTGCTACTCTCTTTTCAGCAATTGTTTCAGGTTTCCTGCTGTAAAATTTGTCTTTTAGAAGCCCCCACAAAAAGAAATACAAGGGTGTCAAATCTGGTGATCTACATGGTTATTCAACTGACCATCTTCTTCCAATTCATTTGTTTTGCATATTTTCATCCATATAAGTTCTTACATCATGGTTATTTATTATTAACTATTAATATTTAAAGAATCTATACATTATTTTGGGACACCCTGTATACATGGCCTCCAAAACTTTTTACTGCTAATGTAGTATCATATGCAAATGAGATAGATAGCTATAAATAGAGAACAACTGGTGAACATAAGGACATTGCTTATCAAACCCATTTGCTAAATGTAACACGGAGAACTGTGCTATGACTGCTACTACACAGAGCAATATACCAAATGAACTGGATAACATGGAAATGAAAGATCAAGAACAAGAAGAGGCAGAAAGTCACAAAAGTTGAACAGATCAGAAAATGGAAGAAAGTGAGAACAAAAAGACTGGGTGAAGAAGAAAATGAAATGAGACCAAAAGGTCACCATTAAAGAGAAATCAAAAAAGACAAGAGCAAGGAAAACACAATACGAGAATAATAAGGAATAGTAAAAGAAAAAACAAGGGTATACAACCTCTCCAATTCAAGGAGGTGTAGTATCATATGCAAATGAGATAACTATAAATAGAGAACAATTAGTGAACATAAGGGCATTGCTTAACAAACCTGTTTGCTAAACATAGCACAGAGAAATGTGCTACAACTGCTACTACACAGTGATATAGCAAGGTAAGTGACCTTAAAACAATATAGCACATTCTTATGCAGGTACTCTGGTTTTCTTTAGTGGATCAAAGTGGAACAAAGAACAATATCAGGTAATTAAATCACTTTGTCATAATAAATCTTTGGCAATTACAGAACCTGATAATGGCTCAGGTGTTGTCATTCTTGATTATCAAGATTATGTTAACAAGATGATGACTATTCTTAAGGATTTCTTTAAATTTGTCCAGTTAGGCCCAATAGATAAGTTTGATTCTATACTAGCTATTGAGGCTAAGTTCCCCAAAAATGTCTAGTCAAATGGGTTAGAAGAGTAATTTTGCACACTGATATTTCTAATTTAATTAGACCCTCTGATTATATTTGTCCCTGTCTCTAAGGTTTTATCCAAAATGAATAAGGTTGGGGTTCCATTGAGACCTTTTTTGTCTATGATAGGATCTTCTCAACATGGCATGGCCAAATGGCTTACCACTATATTGCAGCCAGATTTGAAATGGTATAATTCTTCCTGTATTAAAGATTCATTTGAATTTCCTGAATTTATACAGCATTATCCATCAACTGACAAATTTATGTGTTTCTATAATATTTCCAACCTTTTTACCTGCATCCCTCTTGCGGAGACTATCGATATATATGCTGATGCCTTATATTGTAGTCAGTTGTCCCCTTCTGTTATTCCTGAGTATGTTTTTTGAGTATATTGAATTTAGTTTCGATGATGTCATGTACAGGCAAATTGATGGTGTTTCAATGGGTTCCTCTTTGGTATCCATTTTAGCTAACCTCTCTGTAGGATTCCATGGAGAGAGTGTGTCATCTCAATCTAATGAACCTGATATTTACTTCTGTTATGTGGATGACACTTTTTGTCTCTTCAATAACAAGACTGAAGTGGACCATTTTCTTTTGTCCCTGAATAATATGCATCCAGCTCTAAAATTTACACAAGAAAAGGAAATTAATTCTTCTCTTCCCTTTCTTGATGATTTGGTTAGCAGATCTTCTTTGGGTTTTCTTACTTCTGTTTATTGAAAACTGACATTTACAAGTTTGTATACCTGTTGGGACTCTTTTTGTCCCATAAAATGTAAAATCAATTTAATTAAGACCCTTACTCATAGGGCCTTAATGATCTGCTCTAAAACCAAGTTGGATGATGAACTCCAGCTTATTACCACCACTCTCTGTAACAATGCCTATCTGTTGGGAATCATTCAATCAGTAATTAAGAACAAAATAAAGTTAAACTGACTACAGTACAAAGATGTCCTGTGTACCTGTGGCTTCCTCAAATTCACACCTGACCTGAAGCAATCTTGTACATATGATCCATTGATAAGGATGCAGGTAAAATGGTCAGCTCCTTGCACCACTCCAGTAAGTAGCTGACTCTCCATGAGATCCTATACCTTTACAAGAGCCAGATCAGGCCAAAAATAGAATACTGTTGTCATATTTGATTGATAGAGTTCAAAAGTATCTGCAAACCCTTGTGGTGACCAATTATTCTCCAACCTCTCTCTCACAGGCAGGATATGGCAAGTCTCTCAATGCACTTATCACTACTTACACAGAAAGTTCTCAGACAAACTACTTTCCCTAGTTCCACCACTTCAAACCCTCATGGCAAGGACATGGCACCCACTTACATATTAGCAAATCACTCACATTCCCTCTGTATTCCATCAATGAGAAATAAGTTTACTTGAGCAGCTTCTTCCTACAAACCAATGTTCTGTGGAACCACCTGCCAAGAGAATTAACCTGTTCAAGGCTAGAGTTAACTTTTGCCTTCACCACTTATCCCTTTTTTTTTTAAGCATTTCACTCCAAGCAAGGTGGGAATGCCACTAGCATGCAAGGGATTACAGACAGCAAGAGTAAAGAGGGGGGTTGAAAAAAGGATAAAGAGAAGCATGGGGATCAGGATCAAGGCATAAGAAGATGTTGATTGACATTACGTTTGCATATTTGAAGATTATAGCTATCAGGGAAGCAAATAGGAGGAAGGTAGTTCCACTGGCAGGAAAGGCAAAAGAAGAAGCTGTCAGAGTAGAAGAGGCGATTACATTTAACTGTTTCAACAGTGAAAGGGTGGGACCAAGATGCCAACCTAGTAGCACACTTAAATTCATGCAGTTTGGGTACCAGCAAAAGTAGTTGTCAGAGCAGTTGCCATGAAAATATTTGTAGAAAAGACAGAGGGAAGCCACATCATGTCTGTAAGAAAGCAACTGTAAACAAGGTGCTTGATCAAGACCTATCAAATTGTATATCTGCCTCTGGATTTTGTCAAAAACCTTGAGATGAACAGTGGGAGCACCAGACTATACATAGCAGCAGTATTCAATGCAAGGATGAATGGTTGGTTTATAGATATGAAGGATGGACTCAGTAAAGAAAGACTTGCTGGTGTGCCACAGAGGACCAAATTTCCTTACGGTAAATGAAGCTATTGATTCAATGTAGTTGTTCCACCTCAGGATAGTGGAAAGCTTGAGACCAAGCAGGCACAGAGAGGTGCTCTCATGGAGTTGGGTATCAGGGAGGCTTCTCTATGGAGGGTAAACGAGAGCAGATTTTGTTTTGGAGGCATTAAAGTTTACAAACTATTTCCTCGCCCAGTCAACCACTAATTGGAGGTCATTTTTGAGACCAACAGCCAGATTAGATTTCTCAATAAGGCTGGGTTTACTATTGAGACAGAAGTAAATAGTAGTGTCATCTGCCTTGGGAACTAATGACATCAGGAAGATTGTTGATGAAGATCAGAGACAGTGTAGGACCCAGGATAGAGCCTTGGGGAACACCAGTGCTCAAATGAAAGGAACTGGAGGAGAACCTGGTTTGACAGGAATGATCGTATTAAATCAAATAATCTTCCTGTAACTGTATCCTTGAAGTTTATGAAGAAGGCTGGCATGCCAAACCCTATCAAATTCCTTAGAGATATCTAGAGCCACTGCTCAAGCTTCTCCATTTACACAAATTGCCTCTTAATGTAATCTTTTATTTCAGTTGGTCCCCAGGCCTTATACAGAGTGAACTTTACTGTAAAAAAACACTGATGAATGATTGCACTCACAATACAGCTTCATTCTTTGAATGTTTATTGGGTAATATGTATTACTCTAGACCTCAAGTGAAACTCCTATATAGTAAAGGAGCTGGAAAAATGTTCTAACTTTATTGCTTTACCTTCTGCTATTTTGTATCCTTAGAAGAGTCAGAGCAGTCCAAAAATGGACTATGGTGCTATATTTGGGCTGGAGTTGCTTGCTCTTCACTTTCCAGCCTTTACAGTTTTCAAAATTGGTGGCACAGCCTTGTGGAATATCCTCTTACTTTCAGAAGAGCGCTATTCTTCAGTTTCATCAGTTCAGACTTTTACTGCTAGGACAAGCCATGCTGCTTTCACAAATGTAAATCACCCTCATTTCCTCCATATACCAAATATAAGAAGGAACTTCCAATCTGACAGTTTTTTTTCCCTAAACACTGCTACTTTGTGCAATAGATAACCACATGGTTGCTTTTCTAATTACTTTAATCTCAATCAAGTCATGACCCAATTGTTATCTATCCACCCTGTCCCTGCTTCTTACCACCTTCTCTTTCACTCATTTCATATACCTCACTCATTATTACACTTTTGACAGTAATCCTCTACCTTGACTGGCTCTCATGTCTTGTATTGGGTGATAGTTAATTTTTTAAAAAAAGCAATACTTTGAAAAAGTTTTTCACAAAGGAACCATGTAGATGAAAGGAAAAAGAAAAACTTTTTAAATTGGTTCCAAATTGTTTGGCTGAGGGCCATCACAAATCTTTTTGGAGAAACTATCGACCAGAAAACTCTTAGAAACGGAAATATCTAATTAATTGAATTTCTGGAAAGTTTTGGAAATGCCAGTAATTAGAAATTTAATCTGGATTTGAATATTGGTTTCAGTCGTAGCTTTTCCGTGTATCTGTCACGTCATATGATTGACTAACAATGGAAGAAACAAACTTTTTCTAATGTTTGGCTTTAATCACTTGTTTAGGAATTCACTTTGAATATTTCTGCCACACCTGGTCTGGTGCTTCTGCTATATATTTAAAGACTTGATAAAGTCCAAGAAATCTGCTATTTTATTGATCCTGACCTGGCATCTTAACCTCAGTCACTTTCCCATCCACATAATGTACCGTCACTGTTCCTGTTCTATAAATACTTTCATGGTAATTGTTCTGATGAAGTTTCCGCTATGGTATTTAGAATTTAAGTGCAGTACTAGATTGGCAGCAAGGTCTCATCCTTTTACAGTTGAAATGGTTAGATGTAACCTTAAATTCTTTGCTAACAGTTTCTTCTATTACACTTCTTGCTTGTGAAATTCTCTCCCAGCTTTTTGCTTCTCACTCAATTTTTTCTTTGAAAATTTAAATGCAATGTCAGTCGTTATCTTCTGTCTTAATTATTGTGCTTTTATTTAACATGATGATGAAAATATTCTTGATTATATGTAGGTACATCATAAGTCAATAGTCTAATGATGAAAAAAAATCATTTTATACAACAAATATTAATTTTTTGATATGATCCTCTTTTTTGTCAATGCAGTTAATCAAATGTTTCATTATTAATATATACTGAACATTATAAAGTGGAAAATCAGCCGTGCTAGGTTTATTGATACAATCTCATATATCCTATGTTTATCTATCTAGAGGTCTAATTTTCCTTAACATGTAATTTATAAGCAGACTGTTTTAGGTCAGATTTTGTAGTGAACATATATTGGTACAGATTCAAAAAAAGCTCTTGATTATATGGCGTCATGTCTGTCAACACCAGTTATAACTAGCTTTTCACCCATTAGTAGTGGAAAAGTTTAGCATGTCTAGATATGGGCCACTTTGCAACTGGTCAAGATCAGGGTCTTTCTAAGATGCTAATAAAATCAATGGGAAAACCAGCAATCAGCAAGACCCGGTGTCTTGTGAAGTGAGTCCCATTGGTATTTTGTTCCTAAAATAGCTGTGGATTCCAAGGCAGGTTTATTTTTCCTATCTCTTTTCCCTTTCTGCTTATTACTTCCCTAGTTGGTGTTTCCCCACTAAACACACTCTTGCTCTACATTACAATAGACCTGAGATAGATATGTTTTTCAAGTGAAAAGCTGGATGAAGAAGTTGATATCAGATAACGAATTAATGTAAAGTTCTTTTTTATGCATCAATCAATCTTCCTTGGGCCCAATGAATGTTGTTGTCAAAAGCTTTCTGGTTTTATCAACTGTTATTGAAATCTAACATGTTTTTTTTTTTTTCACAGATGTAGTATCTACACTCCATGTTGAAATATTTTTACACAACTTCAGGTGGCATAATTCTGAATTAAGAGTTGTCCCTTTCCTCAATTTTTCCCTTTTTTCTACCCAACCATGACTAGAGAGCCAGTCTACCCTACTATTTAACCTTTATATAAAAAGGTTTCCATGGAATTTGATAAAATTAAAGACAATATGGTTTCTGAAGAGTATATTAATCAAGATCTATTTGTAAAAATGATGTTGGTTTTAACAGTTTAAATCCAAATTTCTGATTCCTTCATTATTTTTTTTTCAGTTCTCCAAGATTGCTTGATATTGTTTTAAATACTTGGAGCTTTTCCCAAATTGTTTGACATGATTATTTCTTTCCCTAACAATCTTGGATCATTGGAAGTTACAGAAAGGCATTTGCTTCTCTTTTTTTCAAGACTAATTTCAGCATAGTGTTCTGCATACAATCAAGTTGACATTTCACAAGAAGGCAACTTAAATGAAGTTAGCCTTGATTGGCGAACCACTCATCACACCAACTGTCATGTAAATTAGCTGCCAGTGCCACCGACCTAATCAAATACCAAATAAGCTAATATTAAGGGGGATAACTCACGCTTAGTTTTCACAAACAGATATATCAATAGACTTTCAGAAACTTTGTAAATGGCTAAACACACTCAGAAAATGTAAGTTCTTCATTTTGTTAATATTGCATGTAGTGTTGAACAGCATTATTTATACTTAACACTTTCACTGCTACATTGTTCTAGCATTGATGCATAGCTGTGCTGGCCCAGTTTGAAAAATTAGAAAATTGTTATTTACTGAAAATAAATGATTATAAAAGATACTGATGACAATGTTATTAACACTTTCACTGCTGCATTGTTATAACATTGTTTTCTGGCTGTACTGGCTCAACAGTAGAGACTAAGCTAAAAGATCCCCACTCAACATACAATATATTAAAAATATATCCCAAAACAGATTGTATTGTATGCTATTATATTGGTTTAAAATAACACACTAAACATTAGTTAGTTTATAACAGAAATACTCAGTCATTTATGTGCCATATGTGATACATGCTTAGGTGATCATGTATCTTTCGATACATGACTGACGAGGCAGATTTTTTCCTGCAGTAGGTTGTAAATTTTTTTCTGCAGCAGACCGGTTGCCATCCAAGTCTATAGAACCCGGTCTGTCCTACTATTTACTCATAGCTGGTGGAGAGAAGAAGATTCATACCTTTCCCAAGGGTATTAGCACATAAGTAAATATAATGGATTTGACTGGAATTTCAAATCAGCTCTCCGATTCCTCAACCCGAACCGTTATCCATTACTCCACAATGCTAATGACCAATATTTCAGTTTCTTGAAAACATATACAGATGTAAGGAAAGAAATATTTGTTGTTAAAATCTATTCAATATTTTTACACCATTGCATAATGCTGCAATATACAAAAAACAATGAAAAAAACTTAGTTATAAATGAAATTATGTGTTATTTATAAAATTTCAAGATGAGAAAAGTATTTGTACAAAATATGTCTTTAATATCAAAAGGCTTAAATTACCTTTATTTACATATTTCTTTGCAAGATTTTGCTACCTTCTTCCAATTATCTTATTCCTGGAACTATCTAGAACAGTTCGCAATTCATTCTTATATGAGGTTATCTCTGCATGCAAGTCATATACAGTAAATATCATCATGTGGAAAGGCAAGAAACTATCAAATTCACAAAAAGAATTGATCATCAAACATTGGCAAAAGCTATAAGAAAATAGCAGATATTCTGAATATACCATTTACTACTATTAGTTCTGTTATTGCTAAGGTGAAAACTGCTGAGAACAAATTGAGATTTGGTGCACCACACAAGATTTCTTCCAAATCAATGAGAAGAATTCTTCAAAAAATTCAAGAAAATCCAATAACTACTCAGAGAGAATTACAGGAAGAATTAAAAGTATCAGGTATTATTGTTACAAAGCGAACAATAAGCAATGAACTTCATAGAAGTCAACTAAGATCGTGTTCTACAAGAGAAATTCCACTAATATTGAAGAAACATTTGGATGCCCATTTAAAATTTGTTCACAAGCATAAAAATAAACCTGAATCATTTTGGGAAAGTTTTTATGGATTGATGAAGCCAAAATTCAACTATTTGGGTGTAATTCAAGGACATGTTTAGAGAAAAGGCTGCACAGCTTTTGCACCAAAGAACACAATCCCAACAGTGAAATTTGGTGGTGGCAATATCATGGTTTGAGGATATTTTTCTGCTAATGGTATTTAGAGATAATAGATGGTGGAATGAATTCAAAAATATACCAAGATGTTTTGGCCTCTAATTTGTTAGGGTCAGTAGTAAAGCTTGGACTCCCAAGTGAATGGCTTTTGCAACAAGATAATGACTCTAAACATACAGCTAAATCTATGAAAAAATGGCTTATTGAAAACAATCTTAATACATTTGAATGGCCATCACAGTCTCCAGACTTGAATCCAATAGAGAATTTGTAGCATTTATTAAAAATTCAAGTTAATAAATATCTCTGAAAAACATCCTGGACTTAAAGAGAATATGCAATGAAGAATGGAGTAAAATACCAAAGGAAACTTTCAAATCATTGATTAAAAGCTACAGAAATAGACTGATTGCTGTTGAATTGAGGAAGGGATATGCTACAAAGTATTAACTAGGTATTATAATGTTGTACAAATGCTTTTTTCACCTCAATTTTTTTTTAATTTCATTAATATAACTAAATTTTTTTGCATATTACAGCATTATGCCATGGTATACAAATATTGTATGGATTATAAAACTCTTTTATAAAATCTAACTATGTTAAATAAAAAAATTCATAGTGTACAAATATTTCTTTCTTTTCCCTCCACTGTATATACATTGGCAGCAAGCAATGCAAGTTTTCCGGTAGATAGAGTTCAACAGCCCAAGAAAGTAGTCCATCTAGGGTAAGGAAAACCCTGATTTTAAACCTCCACTACCATGTAATCATATCCAAAACATGGAAATGGCTGTCGAAGTAAATCCAGACAGAAAACCCAGATTGAAGCCCCAAAGGTTGTGTGACTGTCAACTCTGATGACTTTCTAGCAACTCCCGAAGCCAAGCTGTCCCTAAATGTAATACCCTGTATTACTTTGGATCTTGATAGTATGACGAAGAATGAAGCCATGTAGTTTGGGTAGTGCGTGGCCTCCATGTACCATCACCAGTCTAGGAAAAGGAAAACTCTGAACTTTTAACCAGCTGTTGCCTTGTAGGTCTTGCCTCTTTAACTTCTGGGATGAGGGATGGGGTAACCTCAACAACCCAGTGCCAAAAGAACAAATAAGCCATTGCACTATTCTGCTTTAAATGCCACCACAAATTACATTTGTGAGACAGAGGGGAGTGCAGATCACAGTGGCACAGAATGCGCTGACTCAATAAATGAATGTAAGTTTTATAAAGTCTTGTAAGTAAGTCTAGGAGGCATGTTGAAGTAATGGATAGCGGCTCAGATTGAGGAATCAGAGAGATGAGTTTGAATTCCACTCGAATCCATTACATTCACTTACGTACTAATACCCTTGGGAAAGGTATGAATCCTCTTCTCCCCTCAGCGATGGATAAATAGCAGGAAAGACTGGGTTCTGTAGCTTTGGATGGCAATTGATCTACCATAGAAAGAAATGGCAATGTACTGCAGGAAAAAATCTGCTTCGTCAGTCATGTATTGAAAGATACATGATTGCTTACGTGTGTATCATGCATGGCACATAACTGACTCAAGTAGGTCTTGAAAACATATTTTGATAACAATGTTGTTTTCATGAAGCTGTATGCAAACATCTTGAAATATATATAAGTGTGTGTGTGTGTGTTTTTCAAGAGCTGGAGGTATAAGTTTTATAAAAATGAAAATATATGTATATAGTGACAGCTGGTGATGTAAGTTTCATGAAAATGTATTCATATGTTTTCTAAATATATATATCCATCTACAGTAGTTAAGGTGTACATCTTGAAAATGCGTGTGTGTGTGTGTGTATATATATATATATATATATATATATATATATATATATATATATATATATATGTATTGTCAGTAGGCAATGTAAGTTTATATACTTATCTTAAAAATGTATAAGTACACCAGCAACAGCAGAAATGTTAAGTAATAAAATTTAGCTTAACCCTTCTTGAAATTTGATTATTATCAGTACAGTTTAATTGGATAACTTACATTGAAATAAAAATTAACAATAATTATCTCATTGTAGTGAACTACCACAGAGGGCAAAAAGGACCAGGGTTGCATGCAGTTTTTGCAATAGTCAGTGTAACATGAGAAAAAATGGCTTACCTCTAGGAAGAAAACGGTTTCGAATGTGTCTCACATGTAAACTGTCCCAAAAAGAGAAAAAATGTCAGCTTTGTGGGTCACACATTTAAAACAGATCCCTAAATAAAAGGTGCATTATGAGGTGACAGGGAGAATGATGTCTGCTGTAATGAACAGGAGACACATGTTGTGGCCTGTGGGGGTGTTTGACTTAAGGAAACAGATTGCAGGAATTGATTACAAGCCAGAAGAAAACACAATTTTACAAACCTTTCATTATACTCACATACAGTTACTACTGAAGTGAGTTCAATCCTCACTGATTGCCCAACAGTTGTAGCATTGCCTCAAAACTGGGTTAAGATTGATAGAAATATATAATTTAGAAAAATATTTAAATTTTAAATGAAAATATTTAAATACATAACCTCATGTTATTCAAAATATATAACACATAAATTAATCCCAAACTAAAATAATTTAAATAATAATTTGCATATATACTATTTACATTCTTTCAACTGTTGTCCTCATCTTTGTTGTTATATTCACATTTTGGTTGTTGTATGCCCCAGCCTTCTGCAGGTGATCAGAATTCCAAACTGAACCCTTTATTTCATCAACCAGGATAAATTGTTCTACATGCTATGCCTCTTCTGGGTGTCTCGGTATCAGTTATCTCCCTTTTAGTATTTCTGAAACTCCTCCCACTTTGTGGAAATGATCAAAGATGCTCCCATCCAATCCAACCAGATGGTGAGTCTGGACATAGTGAGTTTGTTCACCAAGGTACCCACAGAAGAGGTACTATCATTAGTCAGGGACAGACTGGCCTTGGACTCATCCTTAGGAGAATGGACCAGTATACGAATAGATGACCTGATGGAGATGCTGACTTTCTGTACACAAACAACACAATTTGTAATTGGACCAGACATATATTGACAGGATGAAGGTTTAGCAATGGGCTCGCCGTTATCACCAAGAATACTTCAAAGAAATGCCATTAGAATCCACATTACTAAAGGCAACTCTATGGCTGAGATATGTAGAAGTGGTCCATCGATACAATTAACAATGGAGAAAGAAAATGACAAGCTAGCATTTCTGGACACTAATATCTCAAACAGAGCATGTGTTCAAGACATCTGTATACCACAAGCCAACATTCACAGGACAATACCTCAGCTTCAGCCCCCATGACCCATACAGTGTAAAGAAAGGGGTCATCCACTGCTTACAACATTGAGCAAAAGTCATGTGGCAACTCAAAGACATATGAACAAGAAATTGCCAGTATAAGCAGTACCTTACAACATAACAACTACCTTTGGTACGTGGCAGCAGCTCTAACAAACTGGGATAGAAGGGTACAAGAGGATAACACTCAAGGTAGGCAGACCAAGGCTGTTTTCTATGAGAAGGAATTATTAGAAAACATACAAAAATTCTGTGGTCTATATAACATCAGGATAATCTTCAAAAGTGGTTCAACACTTCACAGACACCTCTTCCAAGTAAGACCCTGAATAGAGAAGAGCATGATTAAGGACTGTGTTTACACCATCCCATGCAGCTGTAATAAGAAATATAAAGAAGAAACAGCAGCCCTTTTAAGGTAAGACTGTTGTGACATCATAAAGTTGTAACACGAGGGGAAATGGAAATATCAGGTGTAGCTGACCATATATGGAAAGAAAAGGGAGATTACTGCCCCCTGTGGGATAAGGTTGCAATAATAGGCAGTGAACATCACTGGAATATATGAAAACTTAAGGAATCATCACATTTGGTAGGCTACAAAAATCTTCTAAGCTAGCCAAGCATAGAAATGAATACAATATGGGAACCAGTAATATGGAGTGCTAAAGAAAAAACACTAAAAACAAAATTGTAATATGAGCTCTGTTAAAAATGGTAACTGAGACATTATGTTTATAAGTCACAAAAATTCATACACTGATGTCTTCAAGGACACATAGCCCAGTGGATAAAAGCATTGGTTGAATTCAGTGACTTGACCCAAAGAGTTATGAGTTCAATACCTGAGTTAAAAGGTAAATGATACTGAGACATTCAAAAGAGGCATGTCACATGGAACTAGAACAATCTACCCCAGTGGACGAAATAAATGGTTCAGTTTGAAATTCCAATCACCTGAAGAATGCCATAACATTATGAATATTGCAATGCCGCATAGGACAACAGTTTGAAGAATGGAAATAGTATAATTAATTACATCTCAGAAGTATAGACAGATACTAATTTGCATATATAAAAAAAAAAATTCTGTTTATTAGACATTGAGTTGTATCACTTTCTGTTCGCCATAACTTGCCTGACTTTAAAGTTAACCTGATGAATATTTATGAATGCTCCTATACCTCAAAATTTGCAAAAACCAATAACATTTTTGCTCTTGTATATGAATATTTGTTACTAAATAAAATATTTACATTTGCCTTAATAAAGTCCCTCAGAGCACGAAATGCATCAGCTAAGACAAGTTTTCATTTTTTTCTTTATTCATATGTAATTCTTTTATTTATAAATATTTGTGTTCTTAGTCTTACAGAAGGCAGCCATTGTTGAAAAAAGTGATCACTTTTAATGCATTCTTTGCCAAACGATATTAAACTAATGTTTTCATTACTTTTAAGTGGCAGTAATGTATATACATAGATACCTGCCTTTTTTATGACAGTCCCAATGCCCAACCCTCTTAGTGTAATGGGGAAGCACACTTTGAGGAAGAGATCTACAGTTTCCAGAGTTGAATTGTTCCTAAATTTCTTTTATGCCCCAAAGCTGTAATTCCTATTATTCCTAGAAGTCAGATATTTTGAACCACAAGAGCCATAACTGCTGCATATATTGGCGTCATTTGTTTGTTGCTAAGCCATAAGAGATATTATTTATTTCGTGATTTTCAAGAGAACAGTTATCATTTCAAGAGTTAAACAAACTTCTGGAAGGTTTTGTTAGTAAATCTCTAATGTGATCTCTAATGTTTATCATGTTCAGCACAGAAAGCTTTTGCTGCAATGTGTCTAGAATTGTAGAGACAAATGGTACTGGGTTTTTATATTAATTTCTCTTTAATGTCTTGTCTCAGACAAGATTAAACCCCACTGTAATTATTCTGATCAATCTATCTCACATTTACCAATTTAAAAAAAAACTTTACACTGACATGTAACAAATCATCTGATAGTAAAAAGACCAAAATTTACTTGGTAAATAAATTGGTGCCTTTTGGGTTATATCCCTTGGGTAACAGAAATGAAAAAAAGAAGTCGAATACAAAAGTTAACAAATTTAAATCAATTAAATCTGGTTTATTATCAAAATTGGTGGTTAAATTGTTAATAGAGAAAAATATTGGGATGGTGTTGCTTTTAAAATTTAAAATAAACATCAAAACTTTTAATGATTAATGTGCTAGTTTACACTCACCATCAAACACAGTAGTGATTGATTGAGGGATTGATTCATTTTTTATGGCTCATCAACCCTTTTGGCTTATTTAAACTTAAAATGCATTTCGGATTATTGGAAGTTGCTTTCAGTACCTAGTGTTCCAAAGTGGTCACCTTATAGCAGTGAATATATATAAATAAAATAATTAGGTAAAAAAAAGCATATTTTACGATAACTACAATAAAAAAAAAACAAAAACTTTTTTTAGAAAATAAAAATTTTCTAGTGTACAATGTAATCATAAGCACTATGAAAAAAATATCCTGTTTGCCAGTGGCTACACTCTGTTAAAGAGCAAATGACATTAATTAGATACCACCATAAAATCTCTAAAAGATCAGCATACAGTGATGAAAACATAGTTTTATCATCAATTTCTTTTCTATTATTAAGAGGAATGATCAAAGTGTTTTTTGAATATTTAATGTTTTACTCCTTATTAGAACATTTGAAATTTTGATTAAAAATTTTGTTTTCTTGTGTCATGTAACAAATTTTAGCAAATTTTACGTTCTTTTTTGTGGTAACACACATTTATTTAGAAATTCTTGCAAAAATGAAATAATTGTCAGATTTTAATTAAATTTTCAGGACTTATTCACAAATGAATGAAATTATTTTTGAATTTTTTTTATTACAAAATCTTGGTAAAAATATAATTTTGTTTTTTACATGTGTTTCATCCCCTTAATTAATTTTATGAAAACTTGAATAATTCAATGTGATGATTTTAGTGACTATATTAGTTAAAAGCAGAATCTGAAGAATTTAAGTCACCAAATTTTCTTTGCAAAACTGGTTCCTGTCTTACCAAAAATTGTTCTGAATCAAAAAATAAAAATGCAGTAAAACTAAGACATTATTTAATTAGAGAGCTTTCAGTTTCTTTTATGAATAATATGTATTAAAGTTTTCCCACAACATTTATAAAAACTATAAAGATTTGTTGAGGAAATTATAGATCAATTAAAAAAGAAAAAAGAAGTGAAATAAATCATCAGAATGTGTGTTCTACAAAAAGATTCTTCCTTTTGTGATGATGAATAGTGGAAAATGTTGGTGT
Organism: Acanthosepion lycidas; assembly: GCA_963932145.1. NCBI lineage: Eukaryota > Metazoa > Mollusca > Cephalopoda > Sepiida > Sepiidae > Acanthosepion > Acanthosepion lycidas. The sequence continues at coordinate 87,864,524 of OZ010585.1, read as the reverse complement.
ACTTTTCTTTGTGTTACTCAGCTGCTATTTTCTTATGTCTTGGAGAGATCTTAGTTGGAGGTTTTCTCTATGCACGTCAGATTCTTCCATCAATAGAAAGATTTGTGCTTACTGCACACCAGCTTACGAGTCTGCAAACTAAAGTATCGGTAATACTGTGATTACATGAAAGAAATAGATGAAAGAAAACTTTGACAGTTAATTCTTTGATCCTAATGGGCCTGTGCATTCTGAAAAGTTCTATGCTAGCCAACTTATAAAGCATTTTTTTTTGTAAAAATATTATCTGAAAATGGTACTGTTTCCACTTCCCTAAGATAGAGCATCAAGTATTTTAAAAGGCAGAGAGATCACAATACTCTCTAAAAGAGTTCACTACATAATCTTTTTAGACAGAGATTCAAGAAGAGCCCTCTGAAATAGAGAGTGTTCTGAGAACTTTCAAATAACTATATTAGAAAGATCTCCAAGAATTCTTTTAGATATAAAGCTCTCCAAGAATTCCCGAAGATCTCCAAGAATTAGGACAGAAAATATCTTCAAGAAGACCCAGGTCTAAGTGGCTTCTAAGAAAGTTATATCTCCAAGAACTTTTCAGAATAAAAGAAAACTATTTTTATAAATTTATTTGAATTCTTTTATTTCTCAAGAGAAAATCACTTTTAATGAATGAAAAATTCCTATATAACTAAAAATGAATATTTAATGAATATACCTTAGAAAGATCACAAAACTCTCTAAGAGATATTGGTCACTATGGAATCTCTCAGACAATGATATCTTGAAGAACTAACTAAAATAGAGAGAACTCTCCAAGACAATAAGATATCTAAGAACTTTGTAACTCAGTGACCTCTAAGAACTAAGGTAGATTTTGAAAGAACTTTTTAGAATAAAAAACTATACTTTATTAGAAATTTCTTTTAATGAAATTTAAATTAGTTTAAAACAGGTTAGAGGTTACCATCTTGATTTGAATTTTCCATGAGAGGACACCTTTGAGAATGAAACTAACAAAAAGACAGTCTTGAGAAGCTCATAAGAGAATCAGATTCACAAGAATGGGCTGCTATAGTCACTCATTTACCATTACATAATGAAATACCAAAGTGTGAACTAAATTTAATCTGGCTTAAGACTACAAGTATATAGTGCATTTAGTAAGGATCAGATTTCATACACAATATTAATGCTATTAGACTTGCTCACAATCACCGTTATATTTCTTCACTGTTATGAGTTTTGATCCCATGAGATGTTTACTCTCTTCACATATTCAGCAATGTAGAATTCATCATTCAGGTAGAAAGATTCAGCATTCTATAAGTCTTACCCTGTGTCCACATGCCTGTCCTAGGGGATTAGTAATTCATCTGTGCATTTTATCTATGCAGTATAGTATGTTGAATTGAGTTAAATTGAAATTCATCTTCATTGTACAATTTCCTTTGCTTGATGATAACAAGTAAAAAATGTTACTCGCTTAAGACTCTGATTCCAATTAATTCCTTTCATTATTTTCCACTTGACATTTCGTATTTGATCACATGAGTCAGCACATGAGAACCTATTTTTAAATCTCACTTGGACATGTTGCTAGGTCATCAACCTGCCTGATCTAATTGTTCTTGTAGTCAGCAATTACTGTTAAAGATTGAAAGAGAATGGGTGGGTGGATATGCTATATTATATTGCAGTGGAAAGGGAGATGATTCAAGAAGTGTAAAATGTTTGTGGTTAGGGGTTTTGGTTGTGTAAGGATATAACAAAACACATCCCAGATATTCAAACAGCAACTGCTAGATATTAGTAAATATTTGCTCAAATAGTGTACTAATCCTATTTTAGTTTAGCACAAAGTCACTTGTGTCAGAGCTCGACGTAGGATTGAACTGACAATCTTTTAATAACTGTTTGATAGTACACAGATGATTTCTTTTATTTTATGAAATGAATTTTTTTAATTTTTCTCTGAAAAGATATTAAGATTTTAAAGAGGAAATATTTTCCATACAATGTGTTTTTCAAAGTTTCAGAGAATCTGGACAATAATATTAAAAAAAAAAGTAACTACTCTTACTCAGAGAAAAAATACATACACACACACACACACATATATATATATATATATATATATATATATATATATATATATATATATATATATATATAAGAAATATGCATATATATATGCATATATATATAAGAAATATGCATAATACCTTACATTGATTGCACAACTCAGACTTTCATGCCTTCTGTATTCATCAGATGCAAATCTTTTGGGTTAACACCGATTTTTAAAAATATTTTTGGTTATTGTGAGATATTTTGTTGTTTGGGTGGATTATTATTATTGTTGTGAAAATAAATTTTAGGCCAAGATTACATTTAAGATTGAAAATAAGGCTGAAAATAAGGATTATAAATCCTAATTTGAAGAGATGCTGTTATCAAAAGGAACAAATAAGAAAAAATGTTTGGGAAGCAAGGGGAGCAACTTTGTTTTTTCGATGAAAATCAATAAAGTAATTACTATTATTAATATTAACATTAATTATACTACAACATATTTTGTGTTTATCCTAACACTGTGTTCTTTATTATTACTATTATTTTATTACAACTTTTATTCTATCTTATTGTTGCTTTTTAGCACAATACTTTTGGCTAATACATTTTTCATTATAGCTATTATTTTTTCTTGAAGTTGATTCAGCAACATAATTTTTTTTACAAACAAAACTTCTTGTGAACAATGAGGAATAAAAGTTTAGCACTGATGAATTGTCCATAAAAGTCAATCACTGATAAACAATCCAGTCAACTCTTTCAATTTGCTGAGAAGCCAAAACATGACTCCCAGCAGATGTTTGTCTCTAGTTATAGATTGAAAGCATAGCCATTGTGAAATAATTATTCACCGTTTGGTGCCATGGTTTTTATTCTGTCTTGGTAGGTGGTACATTGTTGTAAATACACTTCCCTTTAATTTTTTGACCCTGATAACAATGTTGAGATGAATTCCTCTGTCTAGTTCTCTTTTGTAGTTTCAAAGTGGAACAGTTTTTCAGCCCTATCAGACCTACACTAATCACCAACCATATCACTCACCCAAACAGCTCTACAAAATGTTACCAAGTTCAGTAGGATGACTTCTTCCTTACTCACGGAGGATGTCCGCCAGCATGTTTGATAAGGTTAAAATATTGTTCTGTGGGATTCCATCACCCTCAATGGATTGCAACTGACACTCTTTAATTCAAATGCACCACTTTTGTGTCAGTTTTACTCAGTAGCTGCCATTTTAAAAATGTTGTGCTTTTCTTCGGGTCTCGGTGACAGTATTATGTCGATGCCTGTTAACCAAGCATCATATTTGTGTATCTCATTGGCTGGTATAGTTAAGGATAACATAATTGCAAAGTGATGGGTAATTAAATACTAATTGTGAAAGCAGAGTTAACAAAATGACTTTGGTGTCAGTGGTTGTTGTTACTTCAATTTTAACGAAGACAGTCTCAATGAAAGAATCAAATGTATTCACACAGCAGTAGGTACAACTTTGCATTGGTCTACAGTTGAATTGGACATTACAAACTAATGATCACCAAGCCCACTGAGATCCAAGGCAATGAAGGAAGATTAGGAATATTATTGAAAACAAGGATGTCCATTGTTTCGAATGTGTGCTTAATATGGGGATACTTGATGTCAGCATTTAAGTTTTGCATGTGAATTAATTACTACCTTTTATGATGCCTGTCATCAGTACATAGCAAGAAATGCTTCAAACATTTCTTACTCATGAAAAAGAATATATTTTCTTGTCTCTTGTCATGAAATCAGGAATTTCAACAACTTTGCTTCCAACATCATTCACCATTCTTCCCACTAATTCCAAACTAATCACTTATACCTCATGTTTCATTCATTCTGGGTTCTTATTGCTTTATCTCAAATTCAACAAATATTTCTTGACACTTGCAACAAATGTACCATCTATATACATGGTTACCATTTGAATGGCCTTATGACAAACTTGTATTCAACACAAAACTTATTATCAACAGGATTCTATATCAGCCAAATCATAATCTTGTAAGACTAACTTCTCTTAAATATGCCTTGAGTGCCTTTTGAGGCTTAAGCTCCCTCCACACCTCAAGTGAATCTCATACATACAATCCATTACTAAAGATGCTGGAAAAATGGTCAGTTCTGTACTGCTCCACTAAGTATCTGACTCCTCTTACTATGCTCTACTTTTACAAGCACCAGATCAGGAATATAGAATACTGTTGCCATATATGGACAGGAGCTGCCCAGATTTCAAACTCAATAGAGTCTAAAAGCATCTATGTAGCCATGTGGGTGATGAATTGTTTTCCACCTGACAACCCCTTTTCCACAGATGAGACCTTATAAGTCTCTCACTGAGCTATCACTATTTCCATGGAAAGTGCAGTGACACTGGCAAATTAATATGCCTAATTTGCATAAGTGCAAGAGAAAGCCTATATAACTCATCACTGAGAATAACATGGTACGAAGACAAGCTTAGCGACTGACTAGTGCTAAACTTTGACTTCACATCAGAAAGTGTACAGATGAACTATATTCCTTAGTTCCACCAGTCCTAACCTTCACAGCTAAAAACTGCTGTGCTATATCCCTACATGTAAACTGCTAGTGGCTCACTGGCAGGCCATTAATAGCAATGCCACCAGTCTTCTAGTGGCAGTCACCAGTGGGCCTTTAGCGATCCGCCAGTGGTAACATTGCTAAAATGAACACACCAGTGACTCAACAGCAGGCCACCAGCAGCAAACGCTAGTGGCATGCCACCCAGTGGCAGATTTGTGACTTGTGTGCAGGGATTGTAAGGAACCACCCTCATTTGTTTCATATTTCATTAGTGAGATGTAAGTTCCATTCAGATACCTTCTTTCCATGAACTGCTATTTTGTGGAACCAGCTCTCAAAAGGATGCAATATACAAGCACATCCATGACAATATTACCAACTTAGCTAAGTAAGGATGGCATATGAAATGCAGAAAATAGCTTTGTGAAAATTGTAATTAAAGTAAAAAAAGTATTCGACATTGGGCTTCTGGCTGGTGATTCTGACCTGGACTTTGCTTAGATTTTATACAGGTTTATCTGGATCATGACACCATGGGTTATATATTTCAATTTTTTTTCTGAAATAAATATATCTATTGGATTTTATATAATGGATAAACTCCAAGAAGTAACTCTGGTTTTGGGGGTGGTGCAGCTTATATATGTCTTTTGCAGCCTATTCTTCTTCATGAAAGGTAATGGTGTACAAATGTCACTAATATTTCAGATACACCAGATAATGGGTGAGCTATAGAAGAAAGGAATATTCCCAGTTTGCATTTCTCCCATCATGGACATTTTTATATCCATGATATAATACCTTAATACATGGACAGAAAGGAATAGCTGAAAGAAAGAGAATGACAAGTATGCTTTGTTCTCAGAGACCATTTTACATTGCTAAGTCATATGCAAAAGTGTATACACATATTTACACATGTCCCACACAGAGAAACTATAACACATGTATACAGCAACAAGCAGTGTCAAAATAGGACAAAAAATGAGAAAAAACAAAATAGGACAAAAAAAAGAGAAAGTATTCGAATATTTACTGAAGGGAAATCTGGCAATAGAGTCGTTTCTCTATGAACCTGTTAAGGCCATGTGGTTTTCATTGTAAAACTTACTGCTGTGAGCTTATGACATCCTTCTTCTTAAAGCTTTACATTGTCACTTTATGTCTTTATATTACTCAATGGCCATCACATGATCCTTCAAGCAAAGGGAGATAATTTATTTTTGTATCCCTACAAATTTGTCAGCTATGGTTCTTCTATCCAACATGAAGTTCTTGGCCACAGCAAGAACTGGTGTCATGGTTGTTGGCTGGGTTTTTGTCAAGTAGTATCTAACCAACTCCTTCCGATTCCCACTTTGTTGGATATCTTGACCATTCTCAAGCACCATCATTTTTATTTCATGGATAAGCTTAAGAAAAACTAAAAGGAAGAAGCTTAGTTTTTGTCTTTTCCTAAGTCGTTATAAGAGATTTTTTGAGTTAATCATATTTTTTCGTTTGTTAAAATAGAAACCTGATGTTTCCCAACCAGTTGGTTGTGGTGGCAGTGCTGAAAGCATATGAAAGTCTGAAGTAATTATCTGTTTTGAACTGAAATGTGCCACAAAAATTCAAATCAGCCAGCAACCATTATCTCTATAAATGCAAGAACTTTAATAATTTCCATTGACATTGCATCCATATCTGTCATATTTGTGACGGGAGAATCAGATACAAAAACAGCATTCTATAAATTTTAAGGAAAAGAGTTAATTTATTCAGTATGTTAGCTTCTTTTAGAATCAGAGTTAGCAAAGGATGTAGGTATCTGGTTTCAATAGAGGTGCCAAAGTTTATATCTTAGCTCAAGCATGGTTCATGGTGAAGTGTGTAAACCAACTCTTTTACCAGAAGTTGTGGAATCAGATGTCAGCCTCTTTGGTTTTATATATTTCACTTGATGAAAAAAGAGTTTTGTGTGTGTGTGCTAATTTTCTTTATTAATTCTCACCACCATGAAAAGGAAACCTAATCCTCAGCACATAATCTAAACTCAGAGAAAAAGTTTATACTATCTAATGAAATCAAACGCACATATAACATTGTAAATTGATCTCTCCGTGAAGACATCTATTCAGTCCGCTCTCTCTTTCTGATTTAATTGATGAATTTGAAATGTAGAATTGAATAAAAAAAGTATGAATTGTAGAATTGAATAAAAAAAAGATGAATTGTAGAATTAAATAAAAAAAATATTGTTTCTAAGATAGTGTTTTGACTTCATTTGTTTTAGACCATGGAATAATTAATATATATTTCTTGATCCTCTTCAAAATGTTGGGTTTACTAAATATAAACTGACAGCTTTAATGATACCTGCTCTAGATACATACATTTAGCAAAACATTAAATACAAAAAAAATAAAAATAATAAAAATGGCTGTGGAGAAGTCAGAAGAATATAAGTTGAGGTTTTCTTTTTTAGAAAGATAATATGCTAATAAAGTAGAGAAATATATTACATATCTTCTCTCTAACCCTGAAAAGGAAAGCTAGCAAATATTACAAAAGTTAGTCCTAATTCACAATTTCACCATGTTATGTTGTTTTTCCTACATTTTGGAAGTATCTTCTCTTCATGGCATCCACCAAAAAATTCTTCACTGTCCAAGACGAGAGCATCACTGATTGGTTATTAATGGTTCCATAACTGGCTGAGTGTGGTGCATATATGTGGCTGAACAAAAACTCAAAGATGATTATGACTACTACTAGACAAAGACATGAAGAAATTTGTTCTGGGATATTATCAGCTGTTTGAAAGAATTCTAGTTAAGCTGAAAGGGAAGCCTTTTGATATGTCAATTATAGTTGTTTTTAACACCTTTTACCACCACATACACCTGTTGGTGTAACCATGTTTAATGGACCAGTCCTCAGGGTCTTAGGATGATATTTTAACCACAGCTAACTCTGTGCTAGTCAATGCTGATGCTGGTCCAAGCTGGTTGTTGGTCACTGGCCACTGCAATTCACACACTTTCTGCCCATGTTGTGTTTTTGATCTCAGAGCAGTAAAAGATTGAAGGTCATAGTCTTGCAGCACTGGTCAAGCTGTGGCAAATGCTATACTAAAAAAAAATATATATATCTTCATGCTGAAAAAATAAAATGAGAGATTTGTGGGGAAGATCTTCCAGCTTACATTTCATTTTGGGCTTAACTCTTTGGTTCCTGCTTAGGATTAAAGTTCTACCACCTCAAAACCTCAGTCACCAACAGCACAAATTGTTGTGGGAGAAAATAATAGTTGGATAATGTTAAGACTGAAACGAAAGGAAATTAATATTATCATATGAGACAGAAAGGAACAAGATAGTGAAATAATTGTCCAGTTTGACTAGGAACCTATAATGAATGTGTTGAAAGATGGGTCTAATCATGAACAGCAAATGACAAAATAGTAACCAATACATGGTTTCAAGATCATCTAAGATGTTTATAGACATGAAGGAGACATTCCCAGTCATATACAACCTCAGAAAGTTAAAGATAAAAGCAAAAGCTTAACTACAATATAAAAAACTCTTGAATGACCCACAATGATAATAGATTTATATTGAGAGAGTTAAAAGCAAATATATCTTGAATGACTTTAAAATTCACAGTGGAACACATTGAGAGATGATGCACTAGTAACATTGGTGAATGTGATCATCTTAAGGAAAACAAAATGAGATGACATGAAATTTTTAAGATAATGAAAAAGAGACAAAAAACAATGCCAAGGAATGATACAGAATATTAAATACAGAAATTAGAAATTGTATAAAGAAAAGTATTCAGAAATAAAAAAAAGAATAGACATTATGGATAAGGCAAGTATCCTCAAAAGAATATCATAATTAATAGAACAAAAGATGTCCTCATCAAGAGGTTGGATGAAATCAAAGGAAGGAACACTCAATAGAAAAGGAAAAAGTAGTTAAAACATGGAATGAATATGTTGAAGAACTATTTCATAACAAGGAACAGAAATCTGCAATGCAAAAAAATGTGGCTGGATGTGAAATATTAAAATCTGAAGTCAGATTGACAATGGAGAAGATGAATGGGAAGAAAGTAACATGACTAGATGGAATTGTAACAGGAAAACTCCTAGCCTCAGATAATTTCAGTATCTACAAAAGAACAGAAATAATAAATGAAATATATGACAGTCATGACATGATCTTGGCAGATCCATCTTCTTGGCACTTCTCAGAAGATAGATGAAAAGAAATACAAGGTCCATCAAAAAATCAGCTAAATAAACCATATAGCTAAGCTTATAATTTAGTGCTCTGCCGTAGAGGGCAAATAGCCCCAGGGTTGCATGTATTTTTTGCAATACTAGAATAAAATAAAAAATAAACTTCCCTCCAGTGTGAGCAAAGATTTGAATGTACCTCATGTGTAAATTGTCCAAAGAAAAATTAAATGCCAGCTTCTTGGGTTACATATTTAAAATGGTTAGATCTCAGAATAAGATTCTCTCTTGTGAGATTATCTTTGTGCATAAGCAAATTTTGGCTGTCAATGATACATAAAAATGGGAAGAACATGACGACAGGATTGTTGTGCTGAACTGGCTATTTTATAGGGTTTTTTTTTTAATTTCCCTGTGTATGTGTGTGCAGTATTGTGTATATATGTAGGACTGAATGATGATGAATGTGTTCTTGGGGTAGATGTGCAAACTGTAAGCAATGAATGGGTTGTGAATCTGATTAGCTAGTTATAAGATAATGTCAACCAGACTCAACCCATTCCCTCTTTTCAGCTCTGTGCCATAATTGTTGTATTTTATAAATGATAAATCTTGTGTTGAACTGGCTACACTTGTTGTGGACAGTGAATAAGAAGAAACTGATTGCAGGCATTGGTTGCAAGGAAAAGTTTAAAGCTTTTTTGTTACAATAATGTAATTTCTGATGAACAGAAATCAAAGTAGAATTAGACCAGAAATAGGACAAGTGTTGTTTTATCAACAATACTGGAACAAGAAATGGTATATTTATTAATTTTAGAAAGAGCAAGACAAGTGGAGAAAGATGTTTGATAAATTAGACAAAAGCATTTATAAGGTACAGACCAAATATCTATTTGAATTGCTAGGAAAATTTTATCTATGTAGGAAGATGTTTGTTAGAATAATCTAGAATATTTACTGGCAGTAAACCACCAGAAAACCAACAGAAAAAAAATTGATCAAGTCCATAAAAATAGAAAGAGACATAAGACTTTAATCAATCTTCTCACTAAATTTATTATTATTCAGCCTTTATAGAAAGGCTATTTTGAGAGAACTGAAGGTCCTGCCAGGATTTATTGCTGAGCACAGTCTTAACAATATATGATACACAGCTGATAGTTCTGATGGTAGACAAAAAAACAAAACAAAAAAAAACTACAGGGCCTAGACTAGTTGGTAAAGGAAAGTAGGAAGAAAGGACTAACTATCGATTATAAACAAGACAGAATGTATGATTGTTATTAACATAAAAAGCCCAAGATCTGAGCTACAGAATTTTAAATATCTGAGGTATGATTTAACAGATGACATAAAATGTGATACCAAAATCCAAAGAGGGATTGGAATAGCAAAATGTCTTCTAAAGACTATAAAGTGCATTACATAGCAGGAAAATTTCATTAGAAACAAAGAATAGAGTTTTGAAATACTATATATATTTCAGTCCTAATATATAGTAGTGTTGTAATGGAATGTTCCACTCTCCCTATTACTTATTGTGAACTGACTATATCAGTAATATATGTAGGATATACCAGAGTCTGTCTGTCTGTCTGACTGATTTCAGGATTCCCTATCATCAGTGGTGTATTCTCTTTTACAATAAACCTCTCTTTCTTCCATCTATGCCCGTGTTGCCGTTCCTTCCACTTGAGTACCACCTTTTGTCTGTTTGTAACCTTTTTAAGGATACAACAGGTAGTGAAAGATAAAGAGAAGACTTAAGGCAATAGATGTGGTTCTACAGAAGGATGCTGAGAATACCATAGATGAATCATGTGAGCAACAAGGAAGTTTTGAAAAAATGGAAGCAAAAACGAATTAGACATAAAATTAGAAAGAGGTAATTGAAATTTCACATGAGAAAAGATGGCATGTAAAATTTAACACTCACAAGACATTTTGAAGGCAAGAGAGATCAAGGAAAGGTATTGATTAACCTATATAACAAGCTTGTGTAAATGGATGGTAGAACAAGGAATTGTGGAGATACAGTACAAGGATAAATATTGCTAAGAGCTAAAAAGCTGTGGAGAGACATGACTTGATTCTTTCTGATGGAAATGTTATTGTTTGAATCGCAGCCAGAAGCCTTACATTAACTTAATCTTCTCCTTTTTATCACAACCTTCCAGGTTAATAAACCTTTCAACTGCTGAAGTAAACAGCATGAAATCAGAAATGACTGTTACTGATCCAAATGTTGCTTGACAGATGAAAAGAAACAGATGGACTAATAGAACTATAGAAAACTATAGAAAGTACTACAATCATTAGTCTAACACTAACACAAGATTATGATTCCATAAGAATACTACACCACCGTTATTCAGACATAACCTATCTTTTATTACAATCTGGCACAATAATAATCTTCCCACATTGGAACCTCTTACTACATCTACTATACTGAAGAAAATGTAGAGGTAGAGGTTTGTTTCACAATTAAATGAGGGCATTCATGTACCCAAGAAAAGTTTGAGTCATATATAACAAATCTTGAAATCTGCCTACTGCAACCCACAGGACTTAATTTACAGCCAGGTAACTGTATAGGAATTTGGTTAGTTGAAGTGTAACTATTCTGAGTAGCACGAGTATATGGTCAACCCCATCCATGTATAAATCTATCTGTAAAAAGGGTGTCCTGACTTTCCATTTTTATTTCAGGCTACATTTATCATTATTTGAAGGAGTAACTGAATGCCCCAAAATACATTTAATGGTCTCCTCCATATTTTTGAAAGACACTTCCTTCAATGCCGATATTATTAAGTGTATCTCCTTCTCAGGAAGGTTTACTGATGAAAGGAGCATCAATGCTATTACTGGGTCTGGAAGATGTTTTCCTGTGTAAAGTAGATGTGGTCAAAATCAACCAGAAAATCCTTTATTTCTGTTTCTACTGATCTACACAATTTGTACAAATTAAAGGCAACATTTTGCAGTCTCCCTTTATCTAGTAGAAATAATTCCTCCAGTTTTTGGATGATAGTTTCCACATCTGTCTATATTTCCAAATATGTCTATCTCAGAATTCTACTTAAAGATAGGTAAATGGCCAAAGTCTGTTTTGATTTTGGAAGGTCTGACAACCTACTCCAAATATGTAAGCTTTTTTTCCTATTGTTCATCAGCAGATTCATTGTCTAGCCTTAGAAGCTATTTGGAAGAACATCTATTAGAATTATCCATTGTTACATGAATTAGAAGTCTTACAGTCACAAAACTTTAAAAGTAAAAGAAAAATAGAAAAGCAAATTCACTTAATTTTTATTGCAAATTGGCTAAATACTCAATGAATCAGTTGCATTTGCAAAAAGTTAATCCTCTTGTTAGTCTGAATATTGACAAATGAACAATTGAAACATTTTCAATATGGCTGCCAGCATTTTATAGAAGCCATCACCTGGTGAACAACAACTAAAAGACAAGTGCAATAACTACAACAACTCACATTCTGACCACTGGTCAACAAGTATACTCTATATCATTTAAGCTGAAATCAAACGAAAACAAATTTGCAAAAGAATAGTTTTGCAAACATGGAAAAATATGTCTGCAATAAGAGAGAGTGTCAAAAGGACTGTTTTTCCCATGATGCCGCTTTTTAAACTACTTTCACTCTTCAGCAATGTTTGTTTTAAAAAGCGATGATTAGAATTTTAATAAAACCTAAACATATAAAAATGAATTTATACATTTTCTTTCTTGAGAATTTAAACAAAAATAATAAACAATATGTTTTTTTAATTTTTATTATTTAGACTATTATATTATTTAATGTAATGGTTGTCAAAATATTGAGTAATTGACAAGTGAGTCAAACTTTATAAAATAGATAAATAATAAGGATTTCCTTATAGATGATTCATATATTTTAGCAATAACTGATAATATTTCTCAGCTTATTTCATTCTTTTCTGACAAAATAACCTCACCTCAAAGAGATTATGTATCTTTTCTATAGAGATTTTGGTTATTTAACAATCAAGTATTATTGACACACATTATATGGCAGAGATTTTACAATTTTTACAGATTATAAACTATTAGTGTAAACATTAAGATCATCAACAGAAAACACTCGACAGAATTACGTCATTTAGACCAGTGTTTCTAAAGCTTTTTTACTTGTGGCTTATTTTTTTGGTGTCAAAAATTTTTCAGGCCTACATAAGCACAAATAGAAATTTCATGTAACAGGAAATAGATTCTATTTACAAAAACAAAATTTAGTAGAAAATATAAATCCTGACTAATGACTACACTGCTGGTGTTCAGCTTCAGGCATAACTCTCCTCTCTTTTCAATCTGCAATAAATTGCATTTCTTTGTGAATACATCATTTGCTGCAGAAAATTTCACCTCAACCAACCAGGTGGTGGGAAAACAAAGTAAGAATTGAACAAGCTTTTCAAAGAGGGAGGGATTGGAGCCAATCAATCCTTCCCTTTCAATTTCACCTTCCCCATCAACACTTTGTTTGCTTTCAGTTCAAGAAGGCCAACTCTAGGTTCAGATTAAAAATTTTCTCAGGCCGATTTTTGAGCCTAAGGGTCCACATTGAGAATCACTGATTTGGACTATATTTTGAGCTACATTTCAAACATTTAATATATTAATGGAAGCAGCAATATAGTACCTTATTGTGAACTAAAATGCATCATATTGACATAGATAACTTCAGTTAGGATGTTATTTTAGCAGAACAGAGTAAAGACGTCACAATGGATTTTCATATGAAGGGATATCACTGCAGTTAAAAAACTGCTTGTTTCCTTTAACGATAAAATATGGTGCAAAACTAAGTTTGAACATCTAAGACCATAAATACCACCATCTTTACGTAAGGCTATTTTCCAATACTACACATACATACACACACACACATATATATATATAGTCATCCACATACAAGCCTGTTTCATTGTATCACAGCTCATCAGTGTGGCTAGACATCCAGTTGCTACAAACTGGGATTGAAACTGATTTGGCATCAGTCAGAGATTCTAACCCTAACCTATTACTATTTGAATGTATTATATATGCAATGTATGCAAATGCCAGTATACCAACATTTTTCTGAAAATTGAGTTTTATATTCCTTTTTCTGTGCTTATCAACATATAAAAGTAAACTGGCATTATACAGGCATTAAATTCTGAAAAATTGATAAAAATATTCAAAATAGATGGGTGTATGAATAATTTTGTTGTTGTCTGTACGTTTTGTTGATTTTTTCAATCTTGCTCTATTTAGTGCCAGTGACCTACAACTTACCAGTCAAAATGATTACCAGCAGCATAAATTATTGTCAAAAAAAAAAGAATAAAAATAAGAGAATAATTTCTGATTGTTATAAACCATCTTTAACAAGATAGTCTGTTTAACCTATTAATTGCCACTGTAAAAGCCACCATTAATTATAAAATATGGTATGATAGGTTTTTTAAAAAATTTGTTATTAATATTTTTGATGCTATAACTAAGATATCTACATGACTCTCTACAAACTTCTTCTTTAATACGTGGATTCTTGGAAAAGATAATAGAATGGTTTCCCATGGCCTTCTTTACAGTTTTGGAATTCAGAGATTTCCTTCTCTTAGTTAGTTACCAATCCAGACCAGACTACTCTACTATTTAACCCATAGCTGAGATGGAGAATATAGATTCATACCTTTTCCAATGATATTAACTGCAACAGACAAGTCTGAAATTGGAAATCATGTTGCTGATTCCATTTTCTGCTACACTACCTACATTCATAAGAATTCAATATTAATTATAGGTTTCTCCCTATAACCCTTTAATGGGCTCTATTCCCAAAATGTGACAGCATACATTAATCTGCTAATGCTGAACTGGGAGAAATTTAAAGCTCTTCACATAGAAATATAATCACATTGAATATTGTGAAATGTCTCTATGGACAATTATTTAAATGCATTCTTTCCAATAAGTAAGAGGAAGTCAAGTTGAAGATAGAATTGAATTACAGTTTATAAATCCTGCTTGATGTTATCATAACAAGCAGAAAGCTCAATTCTAAGACACAGAACTCACATTATTTACAGTGTTTCTGGTAAGACATGGGGAATTCATGGAAAAATAATGGACATCTTTTTCTAAAACATATTGATTTTTGGAGAGCTTAGTACATTTGTCAAACACACATATCCATGGAATATTTCTCTAATTTGCAGTAATCAACAAAGACAGAAAAATCTCAGCTACAAGGTCAAAGGTGAAATTAGTTTGTTATCGATCAGAAAACTCAAGGTTAAACAATTGACATGTCTTTTATAATATTCTGTTTTAAAATTTCAGCCACAAAGAAAAATTCATATTCTTGGTCAATACATGCACATAAAAGAAAAGAAGAAATAAATCATTAAAAATCAAACTGTATAATTACTAAATGCATTTTTTAATGAACTTCATGTTATGTTTGATGATGTTTCAAAGAGTTTTTATCAAGCATCCAATGTTTCATGAGATATTATTCTCCTTAAATGGAACTCTTCAGCATTTTTAGGCTAAATTGTGGGGATGTTTTTTCCAAAAAATTATTTAGGATAACGAACTAAGTCGGACAGGTTCAGAACTGAAGCTAAGTGAATACAAACAAATTGAAACAACAGCTTTTGAAGAAAAGAAACACAACAACCATTTGATTTCAATTAATTTACTACAAGGAAAAAAATGTTGAACGGAAAAGGTTATGTGTGTGGATGCAAACAAATTGTGTTTGAAGACTAAGCTTGCTTGAAGATTCATCTTCGTAAGTGTTGGACAATCAGTCTGTAGCAGTGGTAGTGGGCTTCTAAGTAGCAGTCCTAGCTTCCCCTGGGTTGCAGGCTTGTATCCGGGTTGGGAATCATGCATTTCTATAGTGGCAGCTGCTTCTCACTGGCTGTCTGGGGCTCGGGTAAAGGCAGTCCGTCACGCTGGATGCAAGGCACAGGTCACTGAGTCAAGGCTAAGAGCCTGTTGGAAAGCAAATGAAGAAGAGGCTGGATTCTGGGAGTCAGACTTTACATAGGGGGGTCTGCCTAGGATATCACATGACTTCTACAAAGGCACTGATTGGGCCCTCATTTTGACCTGTTCCACATATGTCTGTTAAATTCCAATACACTTGCTTATGGTTTCTAATATGGTTGCTATTGTATCGGAAACAACTGCTTTATTGAAATTCATTGAAATTTATCCCAGAGGATGTGTTTATTAAATTAATTATAAATAAATGTTGGACTTTGTATTAGACAATAATTTATTTATACAAAAACAAAAGTTATTTTCATAATCTAAATGAAGCATTTCTCTGACTGAATCATAAATCTTCAATTGAACAGAATTAATACTTATTAATAGTAAGTAGTCATTGAAAATATTTTCTTAGAAACTTTTGTAAATAGATTTCTGGTTGGGTCTTCAATTTATGATTCCAACAGAATTGATTTTCTATTAAGTTGGTTCAACAGAGTCAAGAAACCATTAAGAGTGCCCTGTGGAGAGCTAATAATTACTTTATATTTTCTTGTAAGTTTGATTTGATTTGGTGGTTCAGTGTTATCATCTTGTATAAGACAGAGCTTTGTAAAATAAAGTATCTTTACAGTTGAGCAGTAGTTATCAAGCTTGTCACAACACTGTTCACAGGTATAATAGTGAGTTGGATCCTGCATTTAGTTCCCAATAATTGTGAGATAGTCTAGCTCTATCACTCTCTCTATCTATCTGTTATTTTTAGATAGAATGTATCTATAAATGAACAAAATGAATAAAAAGGCAAGAGGAAAAAACATTCTTAGCCGACGTGTTTTGTTGTCTGAAGGACTTTA
The DNA here is from genome assembly GCA_963932145.1 of Acanthosepion lycidas. Classification (NCBI taxonomy): domain Eukaryota; kingdom Metazoa; phylum Mollusca; class Cephalopoda; order Sepiida; family Sepiidae; genus Acanthosepion; species Acanthosepion lycidas. Next base: position 87,847,751 of record OZ010585.1, on the reverse strand, counting down.
TCAAGGTAAAATTTTGCTTTGATAAATCTCTCAGAGAACAAAACACATCAGTTAAGAATAGTTTTTCCTCTTGTCTTTTATTCATATATATATATATATATATATATATATATATATATATATATAATGTTATAAATTAAATAATTCTCAATACTTATCTATGATTGAGAATTATTGTGATGTTATCATAACAAGCAGAAAGCTTCTCAGAGTCAGATCAGAATATTGTATAATTAACAGAATATATATTTTTTATAAATGCTTATTAACTAAATTTTTGAATTTAAAATCTTTTAATACTGACACCTGTTAATCTCATGACAATATGACAATAATGGAAAATTAAATATTGGATATATTTGTTCTGTTAATAATAAAATATTCTATCATAATACAATATTATCTGACCCAGAGGAGTGTTAACAATACAAAACTTTTAATTGGTCAGTGATAAGTATTGTGAATGTTTTATTTATTTCTCTAGATACCTGCTGAGCATTTTAATCGACAAAATTCTGCTCACCTTGCCATATGTAAACTTTTTTTAAATTTTTTATCTACCAATAGACGTTATTATCTACATCTATCAATAGGTGTTATATCTTCATATATAGTATCAGATTATTAACCATTTTATGTTTTATCAATGTGTTGAATAAATGTTTATTTGTATGTAAAGCTTTATTTGCTGAATGATGACATTTATCTGTTCAGTAAGGATAAGGGCTGTTTTCTGCATAGATGCAAACAAACATTTGTATGAAATAACTTGCATTTCAGTCCCAAATTAATAACTACATTGCAATTTCAAAACTTTAAAATGGATTGTAAGACTAACTTTATGATAAAAACAAATGTTTCATAAGTTCAGAGTTTACACAAAAACAATGATGAAAATTTAAAAATGATCAACAGGCACAACTGAACCATGAACAAGTTTCTTGAAAATCCAGAATGGTTCCAGTGCAAAAATAATAAGTGACAATTGACAATTTGTGTTCCATGTCAACAGTGAAGTTAAAAAAAATTCTGTATTTGACAAGTTATGAAATTTTTAGACAGGAAATATTAAAAAATACAAGATGTCTGGTCCTAAATTTATTGGCCAAACATGTGCAGCTGATCATTCAACCTTTAAAAGAAATAAACCAGGCAACAGAATTGTTCTTATTTTTACTGACAAATTCTGTAATGTGCCATAAAGATGGAGCAAATATTGCTACTGGAAGAAACTGTTAATGCAGGTTGGAACATCAACAATGTAGGGTGATTTGATGCTTTAGATTGTAAGCTGATGGGCCTCCTGGCAAGTTCCACCTGTTGTTAAGATGTCAGCTCAGATAATTTTGAAGAATGGAATGCCTTGGTTCAAAAAGAAGAGCCAGATTCATTCAGAAAGGTGATTTTTATGCATGACAATGCTTCATCACATTTGGCAAATATAACTAATGAATATCTGAATAAAATGGGTTTCAGATGAAACGGCCATCTTGTTTGACCAACTATAACCCTTGAAAAGCTTGAAAAAAAAAAAAAACTTGAAAAGCTTGAAATGCTTTTAGAGCATTCTGAAAAGAAACGTTTTAAATTTATGGGGATAGTAATTTCCCTGCTAAGATGAACTCTGGAATTATATTCTCTGTAGTTTCTTCAGAAATAATTTTAAACAAGCCATTGATTGCTTATATAGAGCGGTATAGCTGAAGCAGCAGGCAGTCTGCCCAGTGTTGCATATTTGTGCCTGCTGTAGGCTGTAAGCCTGTAGAGTGTATTGAAATAATAGTCATTTTAATGTCAGCACAGTACTCACTTTCAATTTTGAGAAACTTAAACTAGTGCATATATATTTGCCTATATATTATAGGCTATTAATCACTTCACGAGACTTAAACAGTCCTCTCTCACCAAGCAGAAAACCTATTTACATCAACTGTCTCTCTTGTTACTTTGAACAACACAAGCCACAAATCTCTTCAAGTGAGTAAACAAACTTTTATTAATATTTTGTGTTGGGACATTTTACCCTTGGATGAATATTTTCTTGTCATGAAAATACATTAAACTACGGACAAAACAAATTCTGTTTTATTTCTCTGTATTGTTGAATATCACTCCTGAACTACTTTCTTTCTTGTTATTTTGTGAATAAATCCATTATCTTGTTTTTTCTAATATAACTAAGCCTTGTACTTTTGCATGATATCTGATAGCATTCCTGATATTTCATATAAGGATCAAACAAGCCAAGTTTTACAGTGTTATGATCGATGATGGAGATAAACTGAAGGTTGTGAAATCATTTGTCAGTTTTATTGAAACAAAAGATGAAACCACTGAGAATATTTCAATGATAATTTTGGAAAAATTAAAGAAAGACCAAATTGATACTCAAAATTGTAGAAGGCAAGGATATGATAAAACTGCAGTGATGTCTTGTCTACATACTGATTTCAGAAACGTACCAAGGAAATTAATCAAAAAGCAAAATTTATAGCTTATACAAATCACTCACTGTATTTGGCAGGTGTCCATGCAGATTCTATTGCTGTGTATTCTGTTGACTTTTTTTTGGATGTGTGAAATGTTTGTGTTTTGTTTTTCATCATCTCATTGCTGGGATTTTCTAACTTGAGTCACTAGTCAAAGTGTCAAGTGCATAATAGAAACTCGATGACGTGTAAGGGGAGAAGCTGCAAGTGTTGTAAAGAAACATTTCTAAAAAAAAAACAAAATACCTTAGAAAAGTTAACTGGTGAAGAAGAAAAAACAGCTATCAGGGCAGACGCTGATTTTCTACTTGGTGCATTGCAATCATTTTCATTTTTCTGGTTTCTTGGCCTGTGGGGGATCTGACCTTCTAAAAATTCATGACATAGATTTACCTTCAAACCAAAGGATATAAAACTCAGGGCATTAGAAAGATTTCTAGTTGAAAACAGACAGGGTAGCGAGTTATGAAGTAAACTATGCCAGAGAAATTTGCAGTGATCGAGTGGTATTCGTTTAGTATCAGTATTGATTGAAAAAGAAGAAACAAATGCTTGGTGAATGATCATAAGATGTTGATTTAACATACAATGTTGAATTGAGTAGAGAAATGTTTTCTTCACTGGACAGAGTGATCCAAGAAATAACTTTGAGATTTCAACAGCTTCATGCACTTGCTTTGAAATATGCCTTCCTTATCTCGCTGAATATTTTGGATGATAAATATGATTGTCAAATAGATCCCGGTCATGACATTGATAAAGAGGAGTTCTCCACTGAGAGAAAAACTTTCAGCATTTTATTGCGGTTGCTGCTATTAAAGATGGAATAAAAATGTGGAAAGAAGGTCCCCTTGGACTTTTGCAGTTTATTCAAAATTATAACCTTGGGAACTCAGTTCCAAATATTATAATAATACTGCAGATTTTCCTCACAATTGCTGTTAGTATTACTACCTATGAGAGAAGTTTTTCAAAACTAAAACTGATAAAGAATTACTTAGGATCTCCTATGGGCACCTTGTGGTTGGGAAATGTTGCCATACTGTCTATAGAGAGACAGTTGACAGATGAAATAGTTTTTGACAATGTCATTAAAGAACAAAAAACAAGTTACTTTGTAAAAAGTTGTAATTTTCATTTCAGCGATAAAGATGGTCTCAATTTTTACACTTTTTTCCTATATGTTGTTTTTGCTTTTTAACTGTTAACTCTTGTTTAGTCTGTATTTAAAGCATACTATATTTGAGCATTATAATATATTGGTACACAAGCTAGTTTACTAGTTTATATATATATATATATATATATATATATATATATATATATATATATATATATTCACACACTCACACACACACACAAGCACAGGGTTGGTACACATGGTTAACATAATCACTTGATAAGATACCAAAAGTGTCATAACAAAATTGCAACTTTTGTAGTCATCTAAGAACATGCATATGTTATAAATTTGAATATATATATATATATATATATATATATATATATATATATATATATATATATATATAAAAGTGAACATTGAAGAAAACACCATAGAGGTTACAGTCTGTTTCATGCTAGATGCAATCGTCAGGCCACGAGTGCTGTTTTTTTCTTGGCTATTTATATATACAGGTCAGTGGTGTATTATGGGTAGTCTGTTTTGGCGGTTATTTTGCCGGAAGTCATTACTTTATTTATTTATTTATTTATTTATTTACTTGGGTTAAATTATTTCGCTTGTTTTTATTTATTTATTTTTTTTTTCTATTCTTATTTTTTATTTTTATTTCTTATCCTATATATCTATTTATTTATTTTTTTTTTTTTTTTAATCGATGTTTCATTAACGTAGTAAAAATTCGTTTATATCACTTATTTAATAGTTTTGTTTTGGTTTGGGAAGATAAATCTATTTATTCAATTTTGGGATTGATTGTTGTAGTCTATTCTAACTATTATTTTGGCGGTAGCAGTTTTTAATTTGTTTATTACTTCATGTATTTATTTGGATTGATTATCTTTATTTGTTTATTCTAATGGTTAATTTATTGGGATTGGTTTGTTAGTTTTTTTATTTATTTGGATTAATTTTCATTAATTTATTTTTCTTGTTTTTTATTATTTATTTATTATACTGTATATTTTTATTTGCTTTTTTCGATTTTTTTAAATTAACGTAGTATTTTTTTTTATTGTTATATAACAGTTATAGCTATGTTTTTCATCCGATTTTTGGTTTGATTTTTATAGTCTACCTAATATTTTGGTCATAATGGTTTGTTAATTTGTTTATTATTTACTTTATTTATTTGGGTTCATTGATTTTGTTTCTTATTTTTTATTCTATTTCGTCTATTCTAACAGGTGTGATTTGGTAATTTGTTTGGGTTAATTTATTTTGCTTATTTTATTATCATTTTGTTTATTTATTTTATTTTATTTTATTCTTTTCAGTTTTTGATTTTTAAGTAACGTAGTAAAAATTTGTTTTCATGTCTGCATTTTGAGATGAGCTCAGATCGTTTATTTAATAATTTATTTTAGTCTGAGAAGGTAATGATAGCTATTTTTCCCTCCAAGCAAAGTTTGCAAGTTTTTGATTGGTGGTTGCAGACTGGTGATCTTTTCTTTATTTTCCAAGATATTTTTGGTGTGACGTGCTGTTCACATACTTACTATTTGTGAAAGATGTATTGTATGCATAAATTCTTTGTTTCCAGGGTCCTTCAGTTACTCCTGTGTATACTTTTTCTTCATTATCTGGTGATTTTATTGTGGCTTGGTATAGTACAAAACAACATAATATACCAAACCACAATAAAATATAGCACACCTTAAGACTATATTTCTTCATATATATATATATATATATATATATATATAATTGTAGGAGTGAGTCACTGCAATATGTATTTTTTGTTAGGGCTGATTGGCAGCAAACTCAAGGGCTGCCCCAGGTAGCACACACTTTAACTATGTCACTGTTTATATATATATATATATATATATATATATATATATATATATATATATATATATATATATATATAACAGTGACATAGTTGAGGCCCTTTGGAATATATGAATGTGTCTTGAATATCTGAAGAACCATTTGCCTGGTTTTGATCTAACTTAGCGACTAATTAGAAGGAACATTATGCAAGAATGAACACTTTCACATGAAGTCATTCATTTGGCAATGAAATTCTACTGAGTGAGTTTGTGTACTGTGTGATGAGAAAGTCAATTCTTTATGTCACGTGCAGAGTATTTTGGTAAAACTGATATTTTCTATAGAATTCATTTTATTTATGTTTGGATGTAATGATTCCATTTGTGGTCTGATTCTTTACATATTTCTCATAATTGGACATCTACTTCTAGCACAGAAGTAGATGTTCGATCCTAGATAAAAAGTTGCTTTGAATGCTGATTTTCTAGTCAACTACATCATCCCTTCTCATTTGGAATGTCACACATTAATGTCACACAATCTTCCAGTTCATGTCACTTCATCTTACCTTGTACCATACTTAAGCAGTTTTTAGTAAACATCAATTCCAGTAAGCTTCAAACAGGCCCATAATTTGGCTTAAAAGGTTTTCTTCAAGATTGAACTGAAGATAGGACTCATGATAGAGAATCTCTATTTAGTATTCACACGAGAAAAAAAGATGCTGATGTCGGTGCTGTCCATTTTTCGAACAAAATTGTTTGGATCAATTCTTTTAGTTGTTTCACTTGAAGTTCTACTTTATTTAACTTTTACATGAAAAAATATAGTTTAATGTCAGAGATGGCAACCTGTATTTAATAAACAAAGCCACATCCTTTTAGTTAAGAAATAAAGCCACACCCCTTTTAATTAAGAATTAAAGTCACAGCCCTTTAGTTAAGAAATAAAGCCACACCCCTTTTAATTAAGAATTAAAGTCACAGCCCTTTTAATTAAGAATTAAAGTCACACCCCTTTTAGTTAAGAATTAAAGTCACAGCCCTTTAGTTAAGAATTAAATTCACACCCCTTTTAATTAAGAATTAAAGTCAGAGCCCTTTAGTTAAGAGTTAAAGCTGTGAATAATTAAAACCACATCTTTCTAGTAAAGACTATAATAATGATGTATTTATTTATATCTTTGTATCACACTTTACAGCAAAAAGGGGAGGTAAATCAACTTAAGATAGCAGATATATTAGTCATTACTTATACATTTTAATAATCAACACCATATAATAATTACCATTGTGTATTTATAACTTTCTCTGTCTATATTTCTGAGATGAGGTATTATGTACATTTTTTATTAGGTGTCATGTGCCCTCAAGGACACATGGCACAGTGGATAAAGGTGTTGGTTAGATCCAGTGACAAGACCCAAAGAGTATGAGTTCAATACCTGGTTAAGGCAGTGGAGAACTTTTAGAGGGAAAATTAACAGGGGATAACAAATAGCTGACATCCATCAAATGTGGAACTAGAAATGTCTACCCCAGTAAAGGGTTCAGTTCGACATTCCAACCACCGAAGCGTTGTGATAAATATGGCAACAAAAATGAGGACAATAGTCCAAATAATGTTATAACTTTCTCATGTAATATAATGAAATATATGTTATGTAAAAAATGCCATATGAGAAAAAATATTTAAACAGTTCATTGACCTCTATTTTAGTTGTGAATTATGGAACTGTTTTATTGAATGTTAATACATTGTTTCAAAACCTTTATTTCATTGCATCTAAATAACAAAACTTTCTAACAATTACCATCATTTTTGATGGCACAAATACACTATTTAACAAATAAATCCACCCAGTTATAGATAATAACTAAAAATACAACAATTAACAAAGTCACACCATAATAGATAGTATATAAAACCATATCCTGGTAGTTAATAAATGAAGGCATATCTCAATTTTCAATGTCTAAGGCAACGTTTCTAAAGTTTATAAACAAAACCAAATCTCCATATTAAATAAAATCACATCCCTTACAGGAAACGATGGATAAATTGTCATCTAAATTAAGCAGAAATGAAAATAATGCTGACATCTCATTCTAACAGATATTACACAAAAATATCTTCAAATACTAAAGAGTGAATTTATTAAATAAAATCGACATTGGCTTCAACCACAGCCTCCAGACGACTTTGGGAACTCCTGCATCTCTTCTGGACGGTCTCCGTTTTTTAAGTTAGTGAATGCTGCCATAATCCTTGCATCTTCGGAGTTTTGTTGGTCACTCACTCAATTGTGCCCCAAACATAATAATTAAGTGGGGTTGCAATCTGAGAAGGTAGGTGGCCAAATGTAAGGGGTGATGTAGCCACAGAAATTGTCTGACAAACATAACTGGATTCTCCTGCTTGTGTAGCATGGTGTAGAGTCCTGTTGCCAGACATAGTCTTCCAGCAACCACCGTCTTGACTCAGGGCAGTACTACCTCCTCGAGGCACTTGATGTAGGCATGCATGTAGAGTTTGAGGCACTGTGGGAAGATGAATGAAGGCATAACGTTGCCATCACTAGTGATCACTCCAAACACCATGATGTTGACTGGATAGATCATCCAAATCTTTCCAAATCCTCTGCGCCTAAACACTCTGAAATGTTCGTATTGGAGCTTCCAGCACAAATGCCAAACAGTACAGCACGTTGTTTCCAAATTTCTTGCACAGTAAATTGCATCATGGTGCTCTTTTACTCACAGATGGGACCCAACTGACTCTGCAGTCAACAAAATCAAAAACAAACAATACACATGCATGAAATTAAAAATATAAAATGGCAACAATTTACCCATCACACCCTGTAGTTAATAAATGAACACCCCTACAATTAATAAAACCTAACTACTCTATTTAATAAATAAAATCACACCACTATAATTAATAAATGAAGCCACAAGTAAACAGTGCCGTACCTACTTAATAAAGCCATATGTGTGCATTGGCAAAGATCACACTTCTTTGAACCTTGTGGATTGATGCTACAGAATCACAAAGAACTGTACCAAATAACAGAAACCCCATAACTTGAGGACTACCAACAGCTGCAACAACTAAAATAGATAGCACATGTAACTGAAAGAGAAAATGATGACATAACCAAGATGTTAACATTCCACACTACATCAAATTGAAAGTTCAGAAGGAAACCCCCATCAATACTGGAAAGATTTATAACAGCTAATGGACTTGAGAAACCTGTTTTCCTGTAAAATTGTTTAAAGAGAAAGACTTTATAAATTTCAACTGAAAGCAGTAATGGCTGCTCGGTCAATGAATTTCAAATATTTCCTTGTAGATAAATGTCTAATATTACTATTTTGTCAATAATTAAAACAACAATTTCGATAAACATATTGTCTTACTTTTTATATAGATCTTTTTAACGATGTACCAAAAGTTTTCCATTGGATTAATATCTGAAACATTTTTGGCAAGCTAGGTAATATTCAACTTTGCATAATGTGAAGAAGTATTGTCTTTTGTTTTAACTTTCCGACTTGTCATGTATACCACTATAAAAAGCCATCTTGGCCAAGAATTTAGAATAATTCTCTGCATTAAATTTAATATGATCATCAATTTTGAAGGAAGCTTTAATTTTACAGCCTACAATACTAACCTAAAAGATTACTCCCCTCTGTTGTTTTCTATTATGTTGGTTGACTTTTTCTATGAAAAGCCAAACCTCTGTCCAGTGATTAAATCTATCCAATATAGCTCTACATTCATCACTAAAAATTACTCTTGACAAATCAGTTTTCATATATATTTTAATCCAACTTACACATTTCTTTTTGTGATGTTTACTTAAATGATAGTATAGTTGCTTTCATATGTTGGTTGACTGTTTCTATGAAAGGCCAAACCTCTGTCCAGTTATCAAATCTATCCAATGTAGCTCTACATTCATCACTAAAAATGACTCTTGATAAATCAGTTTTCATATATATATCCAACTTACACAGTTTTCATATATATATCCAACTTACACAGTTTTCATATATATATCCAACTTACACATTTCTTTTTGTGATGTTTACTTAAATGACAGTTTAGTTGCTTTCATATCTTTTGGACTTGCCATTTCCCAAAAGTTGAACTAAACTACAGAAACAAGTGGAAAAGCATAAAATAAGAGCAGCTATTCTTTGGGTTGATTTGTTTTGGGTTTTTCAGAAATCTCAAGTTTTTCTTTGTAGTTGTATTTATTGGTTATATTCCCTCAAGGGTAATCACACCAAGGATCACAGCTTCATTCAAATTGATAATCATCAGTAAGGCATTTACCAAAGAAGCAGGATGAAATAAGATTAGCATAGCTGCTCTAAAAGATTGCAAGGAAGACGCAACATTGAGACCTTCATAATGAGAACAATGTCTGTATCTACTGTGATTAATTCTTTTGGGTGGAAGCCAATGATATACATAATGAGTTTTCTTCCTTAGAGTTAAAATGGAAGCAAATCAATCTTCTGCAGCCATTGGCTGTAACCAGCAGAAAAGTGGAATTAAAAGTGCAAGAAATTTATCCATCTCTGCTTATAACTTGTTTTCTTGTGACCCACAACTTGAAATGATAATTTTAACATGAATATTATTATGGAATTACTAAATACTAAACACTTCAAATACCTTGGAGTATGAATTAGTTATAAAAAATTTAGTATGGGATGTACGCAAATTGAACATAGGTAAAACTATCTCTAGTGCAGCCTAACACGGCAGGTTACTACAAAACCAAAACATTAGACTAAAAACGTGAGTCATGTTCTTAAATAAACTTGTCAGATCAAGACTTTTATATGAGTGTCATGCATGACACCAAATTCATTCAGAAATATCTAAAGTGTCAGCTGCATTTTCAAATCAATGATTAAAAATGGCTTCAGAGAAATTAAATCTGTAGATTTTTAGTGAGGAACATCTTTCTTTGGACCTCATGGTTAGGCATTACAGAATCACAAAGAACTATACCAAATAACAGATACCATACCACTTGAAAACTTTCAACAGGAGTAATGACTAAAATGGATAGTATATCTAACTCAGAGAAAATAATGACATAATTAAACCTGGCCACAAAAGACAAAGATCAGAATCATGTCATATAAGATTTCATCTCCTCAGTCCTTATTTGTTAGTGACAAATGCCAGTGCTGTAATTTGAATGAACAATAATATATTTAATAAAACTATGTTCTGGGAAGATTTGTGAAGTATTAACTTAATAGTTTCTACCATTTATTTTTTGAAAAAGAATTTTATCCTTTTTATTTCTTTATGTTTAACATATTTCTCTGGCATTCTCTTTGACGACATGTAACTTTTTACCTATATTGTGAATTCCATGTTGACTTTTGATACTATTTCAAAGAAAAGGTTAAGAAAAAAGACCACATCAGTACTGGAAAGAGCAATAAGTTATTTGACTTGAGAAACCTATTTTCCTGCAAAATTGTTTAAAGAGAAAGATTTTATAAACTAAAACTGGAGGTAGAACTGGGTGTTCAGTTAATGAATGCCTAATGTTCTCTTATAAGGAAACAGTTAATATTACCATTTACTGATTGATACTGAAGTACATTTCAAATACTAAAATTTAGAATAGATTCTGAAAAAAAAGATAATGTTTTTTTATTTGCCACCACTTATTTTGTTGTTGCAATTCTGAAATATATCTAAGAATAATTTAAAGAATAAAGAAATATGGAGGATGGTTAATGACTCAATTCAAATGCAACTGACTTACATTATGATAAACAGAAGTAGAAGATGAAAAATCCAATAAGATCATAAAGAATGAAAGATAATTTGCTGAATGTTAAAATTAGAAGACATAAAATGAAACACTAATTTCAAGCTATTTGAGTTGTGTTCATCCAGACAGTTCAATGTGTTCATACTTTCTTGAAATGGCATCTCAAATGAAAGACCATCCTAAGAAGCACACAGTAACCAAGAAACACTACATTAGGAACTAGACAGAAAAACAGACATAAGAAAAAGAATAGAAATTCATTTTTGCCGATTAAATCTGAATCCAAATATCTTTGTATGATAATTGCTACTGTAAACATAAACTGTTTCTCTTCAAACCAAATAAGGGCAGAACTTCAACAATGATGCATTTTTCAAAGCACCATTGGGGGGCAAATTTAAAGAACATAAAAGTTGAAGGAATGTTGTCAGCAAGAAATCAAAATATAAAACAAAATATCTAATAATCTAATCTTTGATAAGATAAATTATAATTCTGCAGGCTTCTGGCCACATCACAATGAAATGCTGTGTGATCACCAAAGTTAAGCAACATCAAGCCTGGTCAGTATCTAGATGGGTGCCTGCTTGGGAATAATAAATAATAGCTTGGAATTGTTAATCAAGGAGCCAAATTCCAATTGGGCTTGTTATATTCACTTACACATAAATACCCTAGGGAGGGTTATGAATCCAACATTTCTTCCCCCACTTATGGGTTAATAAGTAAGACCTGTATCACTAAACCATTATTATTTCTAAAAATAAAATAAGATTGTATACAAAATATTTACATTTTGGCATTAAATAACTCCTGGAATTTGAGATACTGTTAAAAAAAATCATCCAAACTAAATTATAAGTGGAAAAACTGTTCAAACAATTCCTTTTACTGCTTTATAGAAGACATCTTCAAGCCAGAATGAGAAACAAACCTCTGTGTAAGAGATTTGCATTAGAATTTCAAGAAAGAGGTAATGAATTTCTTTATCAGATGCCATATCTAGAAAGTTTTGTTTTTTGTATTGAAGCTGTTGTGTCTGGATTTAAAATTAGCTCACTCTGAGTAGATCTGTCTTTTCTCTATTAATTTGTACACCAGATTGTTTTATTATTACTTTTGTAATGATCATTAATATTGCATATGAGACCAGTTACCTATATATATTTTTTAACCAATAAAATTCCATCAGAAGTATTGTTTGATACTGCCAAAATACTTGGTAGGCATAGTTGTAAACTTATCACATGTTATGTTTGGATCATTTAGAAAATAACAATAAAATAACCTTCAACATTCCCACAAATTCAAGAAAATTTTTTTCACAAGACAGTATGAAATTTTCTAACCAATGAAAATCTTGTATTCAAAGTGTTCATACCTCCATATGAAATTTGATTTTGAATCCCTTTATGGATATAAAAATGGAAGCATACTTCTCAAGGCTCACAGCAATTTCAAAAGACAGTTTGATCTACATGTGCATGCACACACATACACAATGGAAGAGAGACAGCCAACAGTCACTGAATAAGGCCTTGTCCACGCACACAATAGTAGGGATTAATCAGCAACTACTTACTAAGCATTTATCTATGAACTGACAAACACATTAGGCTGACCATCATAAAGTAAGTCTGTTCACATATTTGCTCTAAGAACATTTAATAACTTTATAAAACAAACTTCACAGCAAAAAAAATTGAATATTTTATTGCTATTGTATCTTTCTGAAAAGAATAAATAAATATTATTTCAACTGATGTTCTGCTTCTACTTTTCCTTGAGAAAATAACCAATTTTATGTTTCATTTAAAATATGTGTGGTTTGTTATTAAATGTTTTGAATCCCAACACTAGGATAGCAACAAGATCTCACTAGACAGATCCCAACACTGAGAAATTTACCTGAGAACATCTGGCATAAAAGGTCAAAACACGTTGTCTGGACAATCTTTTCCGCCTTATCACATTATCTTCACTTTTGTTCAGATATTATTCGACATCCAACTAATGTACATAACTTATAGCATTTTCCATATTTATTCATGTGCCATGAAATAGAAATATTATATTTTCAATTTTTATTCAACTGTTTGCTTTTTTTTTTCATCAGTTTCTCTTATGAACAAATACAAAAGGAAAAGAAATCAGTCAAAATTTAATTTAAAGATATTATTCTTTGTATGTTTTTATGCATTTGTTTTATACAAAGTGCTACTATCTACTGCTTAGGATCTTGGGAAAAGAACTCCTGCTGGGATCACTGCCCAGAAGAGGAAGACTATGTCAAAGGAGAGGTCAGAAGCAAGGTGACCAGGTAAGTCATTTACATAAACTTTTCAGTTGAATACATTATTTAAAGAGTTTCTTAAGTGGTTCAATCAATTAGTTTGTATACATTTAGACATTGAGCTGTTGTCACATGTGTCATTGTCACTTGTGTTGGGTTCAGGGTTTAAAATACAGGTAAACAATGAGGCAATTTATTCGACTATGTACTATTGCTTAAAAAAGTGCTAAAATTCAGAAGGATTTGTTTCTCATTGGAAAGAAAAAATAGATAATCAAAAATCAATTACAAAATCCACACATCAAGAAGAATTCCACTCATCACGAAACTATCAAATTTTCATTTTCACCAGTTTTTACAGAATAATCTGGAATCATTTAAATATTCATCAGAGAAAAAAAGTTCTGTTTGAAAACATAAATAAAACTGCAAAGAGTATTTTTAGTTTTAAGTCCTTGTTCAAAATTAGATTTATCATATTAGTAACCAAGTTAAAATGGAAATATCTATTTTCTTTTTTAAATGCAAATAATTTTATATCAGAACCAGAAGTGTAAATGTGGATTTTTCTTTTGTCAGTTTTAGTAATTTTATAGATTTGTCAACTGTAAAGTCAACAGTAAAGTAATTTCTCCCCTGCATAGACAACTAGATCGGCCTTCATCTTCACTGGTGAAAAATTCTTGTATTTACACCAGTTTCTAAAACTTTTGATTAGACAGTGTATCATGCAAACTGAAGACCTTTTCATACTATCCATGCTTAATAAAAGGGTGACTCAGTCTTATTAAATTTAATATAAAATCCATAAGTTAAGAGAATAAAAACAGGAAAAAGATTACTTTATATTGTGGTGAAACAGTACTACAGGTTTGCAATGTACATGGTTTTGGTATTGATCATTAGTTTGTACTGAGAAATTACAACTTGTTGCTGATTAGGATGAAGACTTTCAAAATAAATGAGGTCAACATTTTCAAAAGAAATGAATTTTATGCATGGATGATTTTTATATATGTAAATATTTTTACATAGAAGAACACAGAACATATGTATACATGTATACAGATAGCTCAAAAAATGAGAAAGAAAACACTTATATACTTAGCCATAGTATCTGTGTGTGTGATACCTGCAGTTTGTTTTAAATTAAGTAATCAGTTTCTTAGGGGAAAGAAATTCCTACATTGGAGACAAGTTTTGTCATGTCACTACTATAACTTAGAGCAAAAAGACAAAGAGTGGATTCATGTCCTTCCTTTTATAGTCCTGAATAGAATGCCACCTAGTGGGCATCCTGGCAGGCAAGGGCAGTTAATGCCCACAATATAATAAGAATTAAAAATCAGTGTTTAATTTCCAAACTTTATTTAATAGTTACTATTTAACAGTTAATCCCATTTGATTCAACACCAGTCTTTCTTTTATTGATATAGAAATAAAAATGGAAACATATACTCAAGCATTTACATTGTCACAAATGGAGGTGGATGAAAAAACTTTACACTTGCACTTGATATTTTTATTTGATACAAATTTTTCTCCATGTTATATACAATTCAAATAGTATTAAAAAAAACGACCTGTGTCTAATTTCCACCATCTTTTAAGTAGTATTTGAAAGGAAATTAATTTAAGAATACAGCTAAAAAAAGTAGCAATAAAATCCATTCAACATTCAGTTTGAGCATGCTGTTTGAATTTCCCAAATAATTGTACAAACGAAAATAGAGAGTCATATTTTAGAAAAGATGGCATCAGATGTCAATTCAAGACTTCTGAATGGAACAGCCTGATTGTGAAGATTAAAGGATTAAATCTTTATGAAATATTTTTATATGAATGTTAATGGTAATATTAACTGTTTCCTTATAAGGAAATATTTGGCATTCATTGACCAAGCAGCCAGTACTGCACTCAATTTAAATTTATAAAATCTCTCTCTTAAAATAATTTTTCAGAAAAATAAGTTTCTCAATTCCAGTAGCAGTTATTGCTCTTTCCAATATTAATGAGGGTTTCCTTCTTAACCTTTTATTTGAAGTAGTGTAGAATTTCAACAAACTCATTATGTCATTATTTTCTGTGTGAGTTACATTGCTATCCATTTTAGTTGTTGCTGCTGTTGAAAGTCCACAAGTGATACAGACCGCATCGCATTTAAGTATTGCTTCCCATACAATCATCGAAATTAAGCAATGTCAGTCCCTAGATAGATGACCACTTAAGAATACCAGATGCTGTAAGCTTGGATGTGCAGATGGTATAATGAGTAATGGCTCAGAATTTTTAATTGAGGAGTTTCAATTCCAGTTGAGTTCATTATATTCCCTTATGTGCAAATACCATTGGAAAAGGTATGAATCCACCTCTTCTTCCCTTCAGCTATGGGTTAATCAGTAAAACATGTATCACACATTATTATCTGCAAAAAAAATTTACAATCTAAAAATTTGCTGGCCTTAAATAACCTACAATGGGTTGATAAGCCCCACGAAATAAATGAATCAATCAAGCAAGTGATATGGTTTTTGTCATCATGTCCAGTTCATTGTGATTCTGTCCCACAAGTCTGCATCTTTGAAGAAAGATAGTTTTCACCAATACCCTCAGGCTTCCTTGCATGAAGCCATTTTTAAAGATTTTAACCAATGATGCAACTAAATGAT
Source organism: Acanthosepion lycidas (assembly GCA_963932145.1). Lineage (NCBI taxonomy): Eukaryota > Metazoa > Mollusca > Cephalopoda > Sepiida > Sepiidae > Acanthosepion > Acanthosepion lycidas. Next base: position 87,831,520 of record OZ010585.1, on the reverse strand, counting down.
ATTAAATATTAATATTAATATTAGCCAACCATGATATTAAATATTACAATAACATAAATATAATGAAAATCCTTAAATATTTAGAAAAGTCAATGATATCTAATATCCAATAAACAATAAATAGACCTTTTCACTATATTACCAACACAGCTACACAATTTCAAATTAGATTATTTCATGTGACTATCTTTTTAAGAGAGAACTAATTTAAAATAAGTTGCCAACAAAAACTTAACATCTTAACAAAGAATTTTATCTAACATTGTTTGGAAATAAATGCAATCTACTATCTGACAAGCATGTACTATTTCTGTCAAATTCTGAGTCAGAAGATAAGTTTTAATATTTTGTATTATTATTACTCTCTCTCTCTCTCGACATATATATATATATATATATATATATATATATATATATATATATATATATTTCCTCACAACTCTTGTGCTACTAGTGAAGAAAAATTGTGTATTTATTATTAATAATAAATTATAGGTCTGTTATTCTACATTGTGCACTATTTTATTAACACCAGCACTAAATGTGTGATATTATATATACATATATATATATATATATATATATATATATATATATATATATATATGTATATATTATATATATGTTTGTGTTCAGATATAGCTGCAATATATCTTTAAAAGTACAATATAAATAAAGACAAAAGGAAAATTTATCTTAGCTGATGCATTTTGTCCTCTGATGAACTTTATCAAGGCATTATGCCTTGATAAAGTTCATCAAAGGACAAAGCGTGTTGGCTAAGATAGTTTTTCTTTTTGTCTTTATTCATATATATATGCGTATGTGTTCTGGACCATTTACCTGGTTTACAGTGAAAATTTGAATATAAGCTGTCTGATGTCTGAGTATTTTTGGTTTTGATAAGCCATTATCAAAAAGGTTTTATTGATAATTTTGTGAAATATTTGTATTGTTCTTTTGTGTTAGATCAATTGTATCTCTTTTCAAATAACACATATCTTCACATATTAGTTTTTGATAGTATCACAACTTCCCACCCCAATTTTTGTTGTCATTTTTACTTTTTGCTTTAATTATGAAATAGATTTAGTATGTTTGTTTTTAAATTTGATAAAATCTTATTGATGGTGACTTGATTTTTATGGTTAACGCTTTCAGTATTTGTAAACATTTTTCTTTTTTTTACACTTTATATGATGTAGTATTGTTGTCCTGCTGATAAGGATTTGTTGGGTTACTTGTTTTATTGTTGTATTTGGTTGGTGATATACAAGTTAATTGAACTAAGTTAACTGGTATGATAATGTAGTGACTTTGTAACCAATGTTTGTGTTATTTGAATTATTATTAGAGTGACATTCTCCACATGGACAAGTGAATTCAGAGACAACATTTGTTTTTTGAAGCTTTTTTTTATATATATGATGGGTGGTGATAATGTTGAAGATTTTATCTTGTAGTAAGTGATGAGATTAATTTGCCTGTTGTTAGCATTAGGTTTGGTGTATAAGGTTTCTCTGTGTTGTTGATTTCTGTTAGCAGGTTTTTTGATGTTATTATTTTATATTATTGATCATTTTTATTTTTTCTAAGTTGATTTTAATGTTTTTTTTATAAATTATGTGTCTGAAAAATAATTGTTAATGTTTTTGAGTTCCTTAAATAGTATTGGGCATGGATAAGTGTCGCTGCTGACACTAGAGTTTGAATACAGATAACCAGAGTGCAAACACAGGTGATCCCATTTTGAATAAATAGATCACATGACGGCTAAAGGATCCCTATTTCTACACTATCCTCTATCTCTATACTATTCACTATACTATTTCTCTATACTGATCACTATACTATTTCTCTATACTGATCACTATACTATTTCTCTATACTGATTACTATACAGATTATTATTCAGATCGCTATTTGGTGGTTACTATTTGAGCAAGTATTATTGAGTAAGTACTATTAGTGTGAGTATTATTCAAAAGTATCTGACAACAGTATTGTTCAATGGCATTACTATAGTTTTATCTGCAATTACAAAGTCTCTACTACAACAAGCATTACAAAAGTGACAAGTATTCATTGACATCACAAAAGTAACAATGACTGTTGACATCACAAAAATAGAGAAGACATTAAATGGGTTGTATTTATGAAATTATTCATTATGGCTATTTTACATCGATGTGGATATTGTAGTTAAGTTTAAGTTCATTTTTTTTTTTTTATAGGGGAAGGTTTTAAATTTTCGATTATTTGAATCAATTATTTCATCTAAAAAGGGAATTCTGTTGAGTTAGGGACTAAGCTATTTTTTAAGGTTCTTCTAGACTATTTTCTTTTTTTTTTACTTCTTTCATGTTAATATAAATATATTATAAACACTGTGTGTAAATTTTCAGTTTAAGTTGTTGTTTTTTAATATTGTTTTCCAGGGTTAACATCCACAAAATTCTAATAGTAATAGGTGAACACATACTGACTATATCCGTTTATGTGTGTATATCTCCAAAGTGATCATAAAAGGGGGGGTTAATGTATTAAATTTAGGTTTGTATTGGAGTGAAAGGTCAACACATAACACTGTCAGTGTTGATCTGTATATCTTGTAAATGGTTGTAAAAGGAGAAATTGTATGGTGCTTGGTAGTAGTAGTAGTAGTAGTAGTAGTAGTGGTAGTAGTAGTAGTAGTAGTTCTTGGAGAATTGTTCGTTTTACTTTTGGAAGTGAACATGATAGATCTTTATAAACATTTTTTATTATGAAGACTATTATTTCACTGACAAGTACATTGGTGAATAAATTTTGGGTGTTCAATGATGCTCATACACTTTAGTTTGCCATATATACATATATATATATATATATATATATATATATATATATATATATATATAGAGAGAGAGAGAGAGAGAGAGAGCAACCGTGGTACTCAACTATAATTTTTTTTGTAAGTCTTTTCTAAAACCAAATTGTTCGAGAACCAAATCATTTTTCCCATTACAATTAATCTAAAAGAGATTAATTTGTTTTCAAACACCAGATGAATGCTTATTTACCTGCTTACACTACACACACACTCACACACACACATATATATATATATATATATATATACAAGTATATGATTGGTGTATATGGAATGAATTCCAATAACCAACAATTACTATTCTTAAAAGAGTGCTCAATACAAAGTAGAGCAGATATAATTATTTATTTAAAAAAAAAATGTATAACAAAATATGTTATAAAATCACTACAAAAATAGCCATTTTGTTTCAACACCCTCGGTGTCTTATCAAGTGATGACGTTGAATGTAAAATAAAAATATATACATACACACACGTACACATATATACATACAGAGCAACCTTGGTTCTTGAACATCTCACATGTCAAACAAATTGTTTTATTCTATTGCATCTAGAAGAAACCTCAATAGAATGCAGAAAGCATTGGACGGCCGTTTCATTCTATATTTGGGACTCATCAGCAATGTGCATCCACTACTGAGAATTAAACCCAGACCGTTATGATATAACACAAGCATCATACCAACTGTACCAGCAGGCCTAAATCCTCCTAATGTATTGTTGGTACATACACGTATATACATATATATATATATATATATATATATATATATATATATATATATATATATATATATATATATGTAATTTATATGCTCTTGCTATATATTTAGAGATTCTTGATAAAATCCAAAAAAGAATCAGCAACATTATTGGTCCTGACCAGGCATCTTAGCTTCTGTCACTTTCCTACCACTGTAAAGTTGCTTCCATTTGCTTTTTCTATAAATATTTTCATGGTAATTGTTCCGATGAGCTCTTCACTATGGTGCGTAAACTTTATGAATTTAAGTGCAGTACTAGATTGACAACAAGGTTACATTAATTTACAATTGAATTGGCTTGATGTAACCGTAATGATAACTATGCTGACTCTTCTGCTCCTACCCAGGATTGAATTCACCATCACTGGCTAACAAATGTAGACTCCAGTCTCTCTGTTTAATGGATGTGTTTTAAGTAGTAGTAATATTAGGTTGGTGCAAAAATAATGACGTAATAATGTAGTTTTTTGACATTAAAAAATACGTCAAAAAACGACATTATCACGTCATTATTTTTGCACCAACCTAATAGTAGCAGCAACTTATTTCCCTTCCTGCCAAATTGGATTTAATCATGTCGCAGTATTTTAGTTCTTTAAAATTTCTCCTCAGTGGACATTTTTCTGTTGTTTGGTGAAATGCTGTCACTCTGTTGATTGAGAAAGACCCTGATTTAACATGTAAGTTCTATGTTAACAGTTTCTTTTCTCACTCTTATCACTTGTGCAATTCTCTTTTGGCTCGATGCTTTCCAATCAACTTTAATCTTCAAAAATAATGACGTAACAATGTTGTTTTTTGACGTATTTTTAACGTCAAAAAACAACATTATTACGTCATTATTTTTGCACCAACCTAATAGTTTGTATACCACCTGAGAAAAAAACCTTGATCAATTCTGAATTGCACTACTTTTAAATACAGCACACATTATGTGCATGTAAACACAGTCATGATTTTCTCTCTTTTATTTAGCAGATTCTTTTACTCAGTGAAAGTTTTTCCTCCTGACACAGTCCTTTTTACTATGCTTCATTTATTAATTGGCTGAATTCATTCATAATCTTTTTTTTCCAATATATACTTGAACAGTATTTTTATTTTTACATTTGTTCAAATTAAAGTATGTTCTTTGCTAATAAAACTACTGCTTAAATGTGTAATTGTAATTATATATCATGCCATAGAGTCAATAGGAAATTTGTCATTTTTGAGTTCCGTCAATGATTTTCATCTCGATTATGGGAACTGCATTAATGTTATCTTACCTAAAAGGAAAATTAAAACCAAACTTTCACATTTCTATTTAAAAAATAGTAGTTTAACTCTAGAAACCATGATCTGCAGTGAATGATCAAAATTCCTAAAAAAGAGCTTCAATTTTGCATTCAACTCATTTAGATTTTTTTTCTTGAGGAATTGTGGGTAATTAAGTTCAACCATCATTTACAATGACTGAAATGGATTAATTGCTTTCGTCCAGTCCTCCAGTCTACCAACTGAGCTGTTGTGAGTGACCCCTTATTCTCTCGGTCTTGTTAGTACGCACATACGCCATCATGCCAACAACATCCTCTCTTTTCTTCCTCACAGACTCACTATTTATTCCTGCGTCAGGGACAACTAAAATTTACACAGGAGACTTACTTCTTGTTCACCCGAGACTTCCGATTTTATAAATTCAAGATGGTTTGAATTCTTAGTCTCTTTATTTTTTTTTTCCTTTGTACGTCTGTCCACGATATAGGAATTTCGGAATAATCCATTTCTCTTAATGCCGGTCGCGATCTTTCAACAGAACCTGACACGCCAAGCAAATTTGCTTTGTGGAAGGTAAGTCTTCTCATTCCTTACAGGAATTTTTGTTGCCACAAATGGATTCAGCATCCAAAAATCATAGGAATACTGATCTACATGATGATTTTCTGATAAAGACAAGGAAAGTTATGTCAAACTGATATTTAGTGACAAAAATAAGTAATGGTCACTTTAACATATGAAAGGAACTGTTTTAAATATCTTCTTGAAAAGATTTTTTAATATTTTGCAGATTTAAAATGTTTTTGTAACAGAGAATCAGGTCAGCCTGATAAAAGACTCCGTGTTGATTGTATTGATATTCCAAATGTAGCTTAGATGTGGCACAAGGCTGAAAGTAGGAGGCACCCAGTGAGGATTGAACTCACTGCTCAGTCATAATTGTTCTAGCGAGACAAGCTTGTTAACCATTACATCACATTGAGGTGCCTCTCTGAGTTGGTTGTATGTGGTGTTGTAAGCACCAGGAGTTACATCCCCTTCCTCAATGGGCTGTTGAAAGAAGACCTTCTACTTAGAGTAGGTAGCGCTGTCTATTTGTATATGAATGATACTGGGAAGATATTAACCAATAGTCAGCATAGATCTGGTACTGAGAGAGCTATATAACACCAGTTATTTTTCTCTCGGTTGAGAGAAGTGCTCTCAATGTGTGGATGTGCAAGAACCAGACAAGACGAACACAGTTTTAATACTTGGTAACTTAAACTAAAAAGAAAAAATTATTTTGTTTGACATTTTTGTTAGCATTATTCAAACTTGGGTGATCAAAAACAAAATGTAGGTAAAATGACAAAAATTGTGTTAATTTTATTGGATTTTATGTTGTATCCCAAATCCACAACACATATCATTTTTAAAAAGACATATATATATATGTATAAGATAGTTAAACTAAATAATAATTGATGAATTAATTTTATCAATTCTCTGATGTTGCAGTTATTGTAACATACCCAGAGCCAAAATATTACACTTATGCATTAACCAACAAAAGTCTTGCATAGACTCATGCAATACCTTCTACCACTAGTGACTAAGATGTCGACAGATTGCATTGACACTAAAAACATACATGCTTCCTTCATCCATTTAATCAAACAATTACTACTTCTGAATACATACATATATATACTATTTTCCCTAAGCACGATACATGACTACAAAAATATTAAAGAATTAAAAGAAAAAGTTTAAACCTATAATCTAATGTTATTCAAAATATATAATGCATAAATTAATCCTGAACTGAATTAATTTAAATACTATCACTTCATGTCTTCCATAGTTTGCCTAACATTTCAGCTAACCTGATGAATATTTAAGTGTTCCTAAACTCAAAATTTATGAAAAACCAATAACATTTTTGCTCTTGTATATAAATACTTGTTCTAAAATAAATACTTGTCCCAAAATGAAATCCTTGTATTTGCTTCAGAGCATCAAATGCGCCAGTTAAGAAAAGGTTTCCTTTTGTCTTTATATCATTTTACAGATATACTCTAGCTGAAAATTTATATGTAATTAATATATATACATTCTCTTGAATTCACTCTCATATACACCAGGACATTTACATTTGAACCTCTAACTAATCACTCATATATATATATATATATATATATATATATATATATATATATATATATATATATATTTTTTTACATTCAACGTCATCACTTGATAAGACACCGAGGGTGTTGAAACAAAATGGCTATTTTTGTAGTGATTTTATAACATATTTATGTTATAAATTTTTTTTAAAATAAATAATTATATATATATATATATATATATATTGTGCTATATAAAAAAAATTATACACTATTTACATTGTTCAGGCTATTGGCCTCATCTTTATTGTCATAATCAAGACTTTTCAGACATTGTATGCTCTGGCCTTTCTTCAGGCAAAATGCCTTAGAATTTTGGACTGAACCCATTATTTAGTTGACTGGGGGAGATTGTTCTTGTTGCACATGTCATGCCTTTTCTGGATATTGCATTTTTTGCTATTTCCTTTTAGTAACTCAACTCTGCAAGTTTAATTACCTCTGATTTGGCCAGACATTGAACTCACAACTCTTTGGGTCACTGGATTACTTCAGCCAACAGTTTTATCCACTGTTCCACATTGTTTCTAAAAGGTAAACTGAAATTGAGATATCCAAAACACGTGGAATTACAACATTCCATCTCAGTGGACGAAATGAAGAGTTTGGTTTGAAATTCCAATCTATATCACCTGAAGAAGACTGGAGCATGCAACTGCTGAAACATTGTGAATATGACAATAAAGATGAAGAAAAAAGTCCAAATAATGTAGATAGTGTAGTTACAATACGTCATCTCAGAAATACAGAAAGATGATAAAGATTTTATTTTGTATATATTAACTCACAGTGCATTTTCTTTCAATTCTTACACAAGGTCATGGTGGAAATGGGCATTGTCCTAAGATAATCTCTACCACCCACTATAAGTCCGCTGTAATGGTGGCTGAGTAAAGTCTTTGTTACATTTTTCTGTAACTAATTGAGTGAAAATTGTAAAAGTGTCCTCTCTCAAGCAAAACACCTTATTAGAAATTATTTTCTGATATTGTCGGTTCCTGCAATTGTAAAAAATCAGCAGCTGCACCAGATGGTATGGCTGTTTGATATTTTCACAAGAAAGTACAGGAATCCTTCAATTAGTGCAACTAATGTGTACACCAGTAACTATAAAAAAAACAATTTTCAATTCCTATGGTTAAACTGAAGAATGTTTTACTGCACTAATGTAGTACTATGTATGCACTAATCAAATTTTGGTATATAAAAATTTTAGTCCACTAATTGAATTCACATTAATCGAGGGATGCTGGTAGAGTTGAACATCAAAAAAGAAACCAAAATTAGTTCTAGTAATTCTCTCTCGCTGAAATTGTGATAAAAATTAACCTATTTCGATGAAAGAAATAAAAACTGCAATATTTTAAAGCAAAGTAATGAACATTTCAGATGTTGTACAATCTAGCCTTCTTCAGGTGAATGGAATTTCAAACTGAACCCTTTATTTCATACCATGTGCCATTCCTCTTCTGGATGTCTCAGTTATTTCCCTTTAACACAACTCTCCAAGTTTTTGGTTCACCACTGCTGTGGCCTGGTATTGAACTCACAACTCTTTGGGTCTAGTCACCGGATCTTAATCCACTGGCTCATATGTCTTTGAGGGAAATAACTGAGACATCTGGAAGAGGCATGACACGTGGAACTAGAACAATCTACCCTGGTGGATGAAATAAGAGGTTCAGTTAGAAATTCTAGTCACCAGAAGAAGTTAAGAGTGTACAACAGCCAAAACGTTCGTGAATATGGCTATGAAAATGAGGATAAGAGTCCAAATAACATAAATAATAATAATACCTCATCTCAGAGATATAGATAGATATTAGAAAATTGAAGCCACAAGTAATTTCTAAAGTAGATTATATGTCTCAGATTTTTTACTGTCTTGAATCATTAATTAGAATTAATCATGGCAAAAAAATAGATCTGTTTCATTTGTGACACAACAAATTGATACAAACAGGTGATTATAGTGTAATAATTGTCTTCTTGTCATTATCAGAAAACTGTAGCCTTGATATTAATTCTACTATTTATGTTAAGTGGATTGATGTCAAATAATAATTTTACTTATTTAGAGAGAAATAAAGAATGTTTGGTATCATTATGTTTTAGAATATAAATTATATGCATCAGTTTTAACAATCACAAATTAACAATTATTAAACAAGGAAACATGAAAAATATCATTAGAAACAAAGAAAATAGAACTGAACTGTTAGGTAGTACCAGTCCTCCTACATGGCAGTGAATGCTGGAAAATTTCCTCAAAGATGAAGAAGAGACTTGAAGCAACAGGATTGTTATACAGAAAGATGATGAGAATGCCATGGACTGAACATGTCAGCAACGACAGTTCTAAAGACAATGGCAACAAAAAGGATTCTTATGCTTAACATTTGAAAACAGTTGAAATTTTTAGGAGAAAGAAAGAGGGCCTGGAAAATTTGATACTCACAGGACAGATTGAAAGCAAGAGGGACAGAGGAAAACAACACATAACCTACCTACTGAGCTTCAGTAAATAGATGGCAGAATAGGGTTTAGGAGAGATAACTAAAAGATAAAAGTTATTAAGAGCTATAAAGGAGAGGAAATTGTGGAGAGCCATGATTGGCAACACCCTGAAGTGACATGGCACATAGATAAAGGAAGAGGTAGTAGATAAATTGGTGATGTCAAAATGAAGTAAATATATAAAGTTAAATATCTGGGATATTTTTTAATAGACAACTGAAAAATTGACATGAAAATCCAAAAATGTCTTTCAAAAGCTAAACATTGTAATTACATTTTTGTGTTTCTTAATACAATCAAAGAAAAGCATGTTAAATTGCTCTGTGGTATCAATCTTCCTATGTAGCAGCAAATGCTGGACAATCTCGTTAGAGATGAAGAGACTTGAGGCAACAAAAATTGGTAGAAGAATGCTGTGAATATCACAGATAAAGCATGTGAGCAACAAGGAAGTTTCAAAGAAAAACTTATGCTTAGAATCAAAAAGAGACAGTTGAAATTTATCAGACATAAAAAGAGGAAAGAGGTTTTGGAGAATTTGACACTCACAGGTCCTACTAAAGGCAAGAAAGACAAAAGGAAAAATGCAAGTAACCTACCTAACGAACTTGTATGAATGGATAACAGAACATGGAGTGAGATGTATAGCAAAAAGACAAACATTGCAAAGAGCTACTAATGTAAAGAAATTGTGGAAAACCTTGATCCCTCACATTCTGAAAGGACACACCACATCTGTATTCTTCAAAAATACTTATTCCTGATTTAATTCCCTTTTTAACATTTACTTGACCAGCAAATCTTTTAATACAGTCAACAATTTTAATGATATTTTATCAGAATTTCTTCTATGTTGAAAAAAAAATGTATTTGATACTTGTAACTTATAAAAATACATTTAACCCTTAAAAGAAATAATGTATATTTTTATAGTGTGATAACAGCAAACAAATGCAAATGGTAGATTACTTTGAATGCTGCACAACTCAGTCTTTAACCATTAGTGACAGTGGTTGTAAGCAAAACAAAAGCTGTAAGAATTAAATGAATCTATGCTAATTTACACACTTGTAGCATAAATCTAGACATGTAAGTATCCAAGGTAAGTAAGCAAACAGACTTTAGATTTTTTAAAACAATACAGCTATTTCCTTTTTTTCCATGAACAAGAATGTATTAATGAAAACATTAATTTATTAAACAAATTATTGTTGCTTATGTTTTGACATATATTTTCAATGACTTCTCTTCAGAATACAGGAATAAAACCTCTATAATCTAAAATAATTGTTCTGATGAGCTTTTCTCTTTGGTATCTTGACTTCGTGAATTTAAGTTCAGTACTAGATTGGCAACTGGGTCTCATTATTTTACGTTGAAATGGATACAATTAGATACAACTTAATTAGATACAACTTAATTAGATACAACTGTAAGTTGATACAACTTAATTAGATACAACTTAATTAGATACAACTGTAAGTTCTATGCTAACAGTTTTTTCTCTTACACTTCTCATTTCTAGAATTTTCTTTCTGCTTGCTTTCTAGTCAATTTTGATCTTTAAAAATTTATATGCAATATCAGTCATTAACTTCTGCCTTCCTAATTCCTTTTCTGTTATTGTTACCTCTGCCTTGTAATCTTTTCTTTTTTCTCATATTCTTTTACACTCAGTAACCCCTTGTGTCTTAGTACCTTTATTCCCTTGCCTGGGATGAAACGATTAAAAAAAAAGCATTCTTATTGTGTTGATATCAGGTTAATTCCCAGTATTATATTTTCCATAATGCTAGGGAAATTTATTTAACTTAATTCTATTTTTAATGTTTTATTTGTTTATTAATTATTACTTACAATTTCTTGAGTATTAAGAATAAAACATTATCTTTAATTCATAAAAATTATGAGTTATAATTAAATAGTTAAAAAAAAATAAATCTGGATAATAAGTAATGTATATGCCAACTGTAGTGAAACCTTTAAATCTATGGGGAAAACTAAGTTAATGGTTTGAAAAATGTCAGAAAATTTTGTGTTCCTGAAAAGAGTTTTTCTTTTTTTTTTAAATATTCTGGTTATAGCCATTATTACAAAGTTCAAAAATATTTTCTCTGTCTTTGATTCTACATCCATGTCTTTATATTCTAGTATTTCAAGGCACTGACTGTGGATTTATGTATAGTGAAACTTCAGATCTCATCAGGTGATTATGACAAATTGTAAATGAGTCAGAATTTATTTAATCTCTCCTTAGACTATACACTGCACATTTACAAGGATGGATGTGAAGAGATGGATACTGTTCATGTAAACATTCCATACCACATCCCAAATGAATCTAGAAAACAACATTCTTGCTTCCCCTCCCAAGGCCAATGTACAGAGGATAAGTGCAGGGCTATAGTGATGACATAAATATTCATAGTTGCGATAAGAATGATCTCTGAAAATATCAACATCCTCTACCAAGAACTATGACTCCAGATAAACCCTTCTAAAACAGAAACTAAAGATATGAAATTGGAATTAAGTCAATGATAGAATATACCCTGGATCTATCATAAAAATTGAGGATGTGAAATAAGTAAATATGAAACAGTTCAAATACCTTGATATATGAATTGGTTACAATAAATTTAGCATAGGAAATAAGGGATGAACACAGCAAAGGCTTCATGAAGAGCAGTTTTGCCCAACATTGCTAGGAAAACCGAACCAAAATAAGTCCATGTTCTTAAATAGCTATGTCAGACTGAGACTTTCATACGAATGACAAGCATGGTATTAAATTAGCTCAGACATATCTAAACTGTCAGCATTATGCAACCACTTCCTATGATGAATGATTAAAAATGGATTTGAATGAATGTAGCCTGTAGACCTTAGAAAGGACCCTTTTTTTGGACTGAATGAACTGGTGCTACATAATCACAAAGAATGAACTTTACCAAATAATAGAAACCATATCACTCAAGGACATTGAACAACGGCAACAAAATTGTGGATTAACTAATAAATAAATGGTGGATTAGGAAATAAATGGTGGATTAACAAATAAATAAATAAAAGGTGGATTAACAAATAAATAAATAAAAGGTGGATTAACAAATAAATGGTGGATTAACAAATAAATAAATAAATGGTGGATTAGCAAATAAATGGTGGATTAACAAATAAATAAATAAAAGCTGGATTAACAAATAAATGGTGGATTAACAAATAAATAAATAAATGGTGGATTAGCAAATAAATGGTGGATTAACAAATAAATAAATAAAAGGTGGATTAAAAAATAAATAAATAAATGTTGGATTAACTAATAAATAAATGTTGGGTTAAGTAAACTATCCCAAAGTTCATGTTTTGTTTTGTTTTCATTTAAGTAATTTTAATTGTTGAAATAATTATCAAGAACTGTATGAAGTCATCATTTTGGTAGACAAAATTTTGTTTGCTGCATCCTAAGCTTAATATATATATATATATATATATATATATATATATATATATATATATATATATATATATATATATACACACACACACACTACCATTCTTTTTCCTGTACATCTTCTAATCTAATGTTTGCAAAATAAATTTTCAATTGCAAATCTAGTATAGACTCCCTCTTCACATCTATTCCTGTATATATGTGTAATATGTATGTAAATTTAACTACTTACATGCATATCATGACCCATATCAACAGTGAATTTGTCCTTGAAGTGAAAATGATAACATTTTGGCATCATTATTTGTTCTTATTTTAAAAAGGAAAAAGTTTTATCTTAATTCTATCAAGGATTTGAGTCTGCTTTGCTGATTAGTTTATTGATCCCAGCAGAATGAATTTTTTCCATCCACAAAACATAGGACATTTGGTTTTAGGCATTGTGGGAACAATAGATTGAAAAGGAATGAGTGAAATTAAAAGCTAGAAAACCAAGGAAAATAAAAAAAGGAAAAAAATCAAATGATAAAATGAGTAGAGGATGAATGGAAGCACCAGATTTTAAAACAAGAGAAACGAAAAGCCACAAAGAAAAAAGGAATATATGTTAGACGAATGAGATGTAATAAAAATAGTAACAAAAGAGGATTTTATACAGACTACAAAAAACGTTTTGTTTTTTTTTAACTGGTGATGTTAAGAGCAAACAAAAAGGAAGATAACCAAGGGAAATTCAAATTTTTAAAAATTACATCTGTTTTAAAAAAATAAAAAACTTTCAAATCAATGAATAAAATGAAACAGTGAAAAAAGATCAAATTGAAAAATGAATAACCATATGAAAGGAAAAGATTAAATATCTAAAAATGCAGTGACAAGGAAGTTGTATAAAATAAGGATGAATTAAGAAAATATTTACTTGGAATGGGTGAGCGGAAGGAAGGAAACAATAAGAAAGATTTAAAAAGATTCTCTTGGAAAACAAGGTTTTTAAGTTAAAATACAAGACGGAAGAAAGATCAAAATCAGCAAAAGTCTGAAAAATTAAAAAGACAGAATTCATTGATTGAACAGAAAAAAAAAAGAATTAATTCCAAACAATATTGGAAGAAATGAAAGAAATCCAGAAAAGAAGAGAAAAAGACATTCAAAGACCTCTGAGCAAAAAGGTAAAATGATCATCAAAGAATATAGAAGGAAAAATAAAACAAATGAAAAGCTCATGTAGTTAGCAGCAATGTGATCAGCTTATTGATTATGAGAAATCAATTGGAGAATTATAATTGACAAGTGATAGATCTTTCTGCAAAACCAAACCAGTCAATTAAAATTAAATAATATAATCATTTTGAAGGACCCAAGGAATCAAAATAAGTCATAAAATCAAACTCTAATATGTTATGAAAATGAAGTTATTTGTTCATTAAGGTAACAGAATGAGAGCTATTATACCATCTGTGTTTATGTTCTAACCTAGAAATGGTTACTGAATGAGGAATAAACAAAATGGAGGTTGGAAATGAAATGGTAATCATTATAACATCAACAAAATACAATATTTGCCAGCAGCATGAAGTAGGTAAACCACTGCTAGTGGTTGATTACTTAAACAGCATATAACCACGACTTACAACAGTGTCCAATGTATTTATGAAGATTGGGATATAGCCATTAGTGTTCATAGGTATGGTATATAATAGTTTATAAGTTCATTTTTAACACCAAAATTTAGACAAAATCTTTGGGTTGACTTATAGATGAATAATAGTTTAATCTGGTCAAACTCAATATATTATTAGAGAGCTAGGATCAAAGTGTAGTATCAGATATGGAAAACAGTATGTATGGTTATGAACAAGACAGCTCAAGAGACAAACTTCAAACTGGAGATGCCAGAATAAAGCAGGTGCAAAAATTAATTATCTACAAAAAGTTTTATCTGACAACAAAAAATGTTACACAGAAATCTGGAGGTACATTGGCATAGTGAAAGATGCTTTCCAAAATCTAAACAGTATTAAGAAACAGGAAAATTTATTTAGAATGCTTAATAATTTTATTACAGGTAATGAAGAAGAGACTTGAAGCGATAGAGATATCTGGTTCTACAGAAGGATGCTGAGAATACCATGGATGGAACATGGGAACAATGAGGAAGTTGTAAGAAAAATGGAAACAAAATACACTTATACTTAGAACCAGTGACAGTTGAAATTTATGGGATAGATAATGAGGAAAGATGGTTTGGAGAATTTAAGAATCACATGACATACAGAAGGCATGAGAGAAAGATTGAGAAATATGAGTGTGTATAAATGGAATACAGAACAGGGGCTTGGAAGGATAGTAAGGGGACAAACATTACTCAGAGTTGTAAAGGATAGGAAGTTGTGGAGAGCTATGATTATCCACATCCTGAAGATACACAATACAAAAGAAGAAATTCTAGAAACACACAAAACTCCCCAATTATATGTACCATATTCTTGACAGAATTGTTTTCAGTTCATTGGAAGGCTGCCAGTAACACCTATAGTGCTATGCTCAGAAAGATAAAATCTTTTGGGAGGATGGAATTATGAAGTGTGTCTGAATGATGACAGAAGATAGTGAAAGAAAATGGCGGAAAATGTATTTTCTCTCTGAATTTCTGGGATGAGGTGTTACATTATTTATACTATTTTCATGTGGACTATTGTCCTCATCATTTTTTTTTTTTTATTATCACATTTTGGCTGTTGTTCCCTCTGGCCTTCATCAGGTTTATATCAATCTTAGTAACATACAGGGAATTCCAAACTGAATTATTTATTTAATCTACAAGAGTAGACAGTTCTTATTCCACTGTCAATGTCCACTATTTTTAGTACTGCTCAGTTATTACTCACTACAACAGAGATATTGTTTAAGTAAATTAATGTCAGCAACAAAGGAAAGCTTTTTTTTTAATAACCCAAAGGAACTCCCTCTTTAACTCAGCAGTACACTATATATGTTTATTTAGGAAGGATATTAGAATAATCTAGAAACTATACTGGCAACAAACTGCTTGCGCACAGATAGAAAATGAATTCATTAAATATACAAAAATAGAGAGAGATTTAAGACAAGGATGTGTTCACCGGACTTACTCAACCTATATAGTGAGGTCATTCTAAGAGAATTAGATGTTCTACCAGGATTCGTTACTGGCAGACATATTCTTAACAACATAAGACATGCAGATGATATAGGGTTGATAGCCGACAAAAGAAACAAGAACTCCTACAGAAGGTAGTAAAAGAAATCAAGAAGAAAAGACTAACCATTAACTTCAAAAACATACAACACTTGGTTGTCAGGAAAAGGAATGGCTGACATGCAAATTACAAATTCAAGATAACAAAATCAAACGAAAACAAGAATTTAAATATCTGAGAAGTGTTTTAACAAATGACAGAAAGTGTAACACTGAAATCCAAAGGTGCATTGGGATAATGAAAGTGGCCTTCTAAAAGCTAAGTAAAGTATTAAGAAACAGGAAAATTTCATTTGAAACAAAGAAAAAAAAGTGTGAACTGTTAGGTAATATCAGTCCTCCTATATGGCAGTGAATGCTGGACAATTTTTTAGATGAAGAAGAGACTTGAAGCAACATAAATGAGGTTCTACAGAAATTCTGAGAATACCATGGGCCATGATGAGTAATGATGAAGTTTTAGAGAAAATGGAAATGAAAAGGACACTTATACTTAACAGCAGAAAGAGAAGTGAAATTTTTAGGGTGCCTAATGAGTAAAGAGGGCTTGGAAAATTTAATACTCACCAGATAGTTTGAAGTCTAGAGGAACACAATGTATAATCTACCTAGCAAGCTTGTGTAGATGTATGGTAGAACCAGGTTTAGGAGAGAAAAGAAAAAGATAAAATTTATTAAGCACTACAAAAGACTGAAGGGATATGGCACACAGAAGTGTCTCCCCCAAATCTATAGTAGACTTCATTGCATGACATATCATCAGCTAATGATTTCTTGGCTAAAATCAACAACTTATATTCAAATATAGATGCTAGTTAAAGATGAAGATGTTTTAAGTGAAATCATCAAAAGAAAACTTTTTGGTTATGTAATAAAAAAAAACAAAGGAATTTTTGAAATGAAGAAAACACAAGATGGCTTCTCACTCAAAATTTGTTCCACTTCTTTCTTAGTCTGAATGTCTTAATGGATTTGAGCAAACAAATAAGTTTACAGACAGACATTTGGCAGGAGTTCTTAAAATGACTGATAGCAGTAGACATTATGATTCAATTACTGCAAAGTAAATAAACTTGCTGTGCTACCACATGAAAATAAATTATAGTGAAAGACGCTTCTATGATTTAAAAATCAAAGACATGACTGTCTACAACAGTTGGTTCCTATCTCACTCCATGATTGAAAACACATGCATAACCCTCTCTCTCTCTCTCTCTCTCTCTCTCTCTCTATATATATATATATATATATATATATATATATATATATATATATATATGTATATATATAATGTTGAAATCAAATGAAAATAAAGCAAACCTAAAAATAAATTGTAAATTTCTCTGAGTAACTGAAATAATCTAGCTGATCTATCTTTTATTTGGACAAAGAAATCTGATCTCCATAACTGGTTTTCTTCAACAGCCACAGAGTCAACCTATGGTTTATACTGCAACTATGCTGAGTGGACCTTAGAGTATTGGGAAGAGAGTAAATAATCTGTTATGATCAGTAGCTGAACAAAGCCAGTAAGCTCAAACTCTAGGTCATGACTTGTGACTTTGTGCTAGCAAAATTAGTGATGGCTTCCAAACAGTTCCATCTATCCATGCACATGACTCTTCAGATACTTTCCAACATTGACGCATACTGAGATAATGTCCCCAGATTGATAACTTCAAAACCTCACCTACCTGACAAATAGACCCTGATGAGATCCATACCCACATCTCATGTCTAGAACACTAATTATCTAACCACACAGGTAGGCACCAATATTATTTATAGTAGTTTTACAGAATGTACAGTGTTACATCTCATGAGGACTGCAACATAAATAAGAAACAAAAAAACTGAAATAAATAATAAACTGGATCAGTTGCCAAGGATAGGACCTGAGATTTCACAATAATAGTGATTTTTCTCTCACAGGGTCAAAAAAATGTGAATAAGAAAACTGACAAGCACAAATTTAAAGTGAAATGAAATTTTAATTGTATATAAAACATTTTGAAACAAAGAATATCTGAATGTAAAAAAGTATGTGGTGTGTGTGATATGAATATGAAAAAAACAATTAGCTTTTTCATTTGACTGAAATCAAATACATTTTTTTCTTCTCTCTCTTTTTTTCTCTTTTCATTCTCTTGTAATATCTTTTCCTTTTTCCTTTCTTTTCTTTATATAATATTGAATGTCTTATTTTTTCATGGTTGGAACTTTTATATTTTCAGGGTTTTGTCTTTTTTGTCTTCACATGTGGAAAAATGTTGTTTCTCTTTCTTTGCTTCTTTTGCATAAGGTTGATTCATTTCCATTTATAAATGATCTTT
This sequence comes from Acanthosepion lycidas, assembly GCA_963932145.1. NCBI lineage: Eukaryota > Metazoa > Mollusca > Cephalopoda > Sepiida > Sepiidae > Acanthosepion > Acanthosepion lycidas. The sequence continues at coordinate 87,812,906 of OZ010585.1, read as the reverse complement.
ATCTTGTTGATCATCACAGACTCCACCAAATTTTGTGTAGACCCATATGGACACACAAGTGTTTTCATAACTGGAAGTTTATGTGAGTTGGGGATGGCATCCATGTATTCACATGATGATTTCATGGACAGTCCTTGAGTTTTATTCCCCGCCCACTGATTTGCTATGTTTCTTTTGCATGCAGTTTTGAATATTGAATCAGGTGACTCCACATAATCATTTTTGGCATGTACATGGCATGGTTGCTAGGGGTCATTCTTTTTAGACTTCATGGGCTTTTGCCTGACTACTTTTAGCTTGCCACAGAGAGAGAGAGGGTAATTGTCACAGACAGAGAGAGAGAGAGAGTAATTGCTATAGATAAAAAGAGAAGGTAATAGTCACAGATAGAGAGAAAGTTCACTATGCAACTTAACATCTCGGGGTTTAGTTTTAATTCAGAGGTGTCACCGTAGGATCATCACAACAGATACTACACTCTGATCCTATGCTTTTATAAAAAATTAAAACTGGAACTTCTGAACTTTTTCAAAGTGGCTTCAGGTGGAAAGACATGCATAATTATTTCATGGGTAATTTATTTTTAAAGAGTATTTTTTCTTACAGTGAAATTTTAAATTGTGTTCTCTGTTTACACAAATCATCTTTTTATTTTACTGAATAAACTAACTGAAAAAGTTAAAAAAAATATGTTAAAACTATAGTACATTCTAAATTAATGATATGCTTTTAGTATTGTGAATTTCATAGAAACTTGTTTGACATTGTTCTGACCTCTAAACTTATCTATGTGGCTGGCAATCATTTACTGTTAAGTCACCATCATAATTTGAATGTTATCATATCCTGTCTACTCTTTCATTGATTAAACACTGGAAAGTACAATGAAAGCATATCATAAAAAAAAACAAGTTGTATCAATGGCCTACCATTTTTTTCCAGGATATTAGACATAGCATAGTACCATCAGACTAAACATTGCTGCAAAAGCCAGCAAATTTCTGTATAGTTTTTAGGATTACTTGGAAAATATATAACAAATTTTTATTTTAACCTTTTATTGTTTGAACATGGCTGCAAAATTTGATAAGTCATTTTAACATGTGTAAGCACATATTGTATTTTAGTTTTTTTCTGTGCATATTACTGATAAAAATAATCCAAATTAATACATATCTGATATCAAGAGATATGTCATAAATTATGTTTTACTAGTTGAACAATGAGCAATAACAAGTTAAGCACTACAAAAAAATTGCAGTAAAAATAAGCATTACTAAAAAATACAGAATTTTTGTACCTGTTAATCTAAAACTGAAATGAATGATGCAGTTTTTATTTTTATATCAAGAATTTTTTCTTTTATGTATCAAGTCATTTCAAGATGTAGGTGGTCTCTTCCAAATTCTTACCTTTTGTTGCTGTAAGTAATTTGTTATTCTTACCACTCCTGTTTTATTCTTGTCCTACCATCTTGTACTGACACAACTTGTTTAGTAGGTGACACATTGTTTCCCCCGGCTTCTCTTACCTTCAATATATTCTTGTGAGTGTTAAATTTTCTAAGCCTTCTCACCTCATTATGTGTTTCAGCAGGTTCATGTCTCTTTCCGATTGTAAATATAAATTTCTCTATCATTCCTGATTTCCTTATTCTGAATACTGATTTTCCAAGCAAGTCAACATATGAAAAATGAAAGCTACCAGAAGCAGAACAGATTCCAACTTTGTTAGTTATTCTTATAAGTTTGAAAATTATTGATGAGTCTGCAGAAAAAAAGGTAAGGTTTTGTAAAACCACATTGATATTAGTTTGATGCAAAAATAATGTCGTTTTCTCACATAGTGAGAAAACGACATTATTTTTGCACCAACCTAATAAAATAATTTTTGACCTTTGGCAAGTTAGAATTTATAATTAACAACCTGATGATTTGTCTCTGAATTTCTAGGATGAGGAGTTATCATTATTTACATTCAGACTATTGTCCTCATCTTTGTGGTTTTTATGACATGATTGCCTTCTATAACACCCCCCCCCACACACACACCACCAATCCTGGATCAAACCTGGTCAGCAGTGACCAGATGATATGATCTTGCCGTACACCACCTATACCAGAAGATGGATGATGAGTTGATTGCAGGGTCAATTTCAAACTGGTTAATACTGTCGGTGGTCAACTGGCCATTGGTTGCTGGCTGCACCGATCAACAATTTTCTCTGCCCATGTTGTGTTTCTTGATCACAGAACAATGGAAATTGAGAATCATTGGTAATCCTAAAACCGGTTGAAACCATGTAAAGCTATATTATGAAGGAAAAAAAAAGAAACGACAAAAATAAAAATGAATTTGGTTTATGTAGTTCTTTGTATAACAACATTAAGCCTTTCCAGTAAAATCTCCATAGTGACACTACCTATTGGTGCTAATTCTTGAAACAGAACTCAAAGTCAATGGTTCTCTTGGCACCATGTCATGCAGATTTCAGTAGCACCTTCACCTGCTCTTCACTCCTTGTCTCTCATCTCTCTCTGGACACCTAATCGCTGTGCTTATATTGATTTCAACCCAAGGCTGGAATGGGGCTGACAATATATGGGGATCTGGTGATTCCCCAGATTTCTCTCTTGATTTGAACAAGAGTTCTTTGTTGTATGGTTCACAATATTAATTATCTTTCCAAATTTGGGAGAACCATTAACCCTTATAACTCATTCCTTCTTTTATTACACCATTACTTCCAAATGGGTAGAGGTAATTTCTTCTTCTTCCACCTCCTTTCTTAGTATTTCATCTAAGCCTGCCGCTTTGGTTTTATCTGACAAATCTGATTTTTAAACACAGTGGACAATAGGAAGGTTAATCATTAATTGTAATTAGCTTAATTTTCAAGAACAAATTTTCTCAGTCCCCAGTCCTGTTTCTTTAAGCAGACATTTACCAGCCGTTCCATGGACATGCTATTAGCAAAACTTGTCTTTATATCTTTTTGCTTAATTATACTCATGAACCTTACATATCCATTTCATATTTCAATTTCTTTGGACGAAGGATAAAATCCTATTTCTCGATTTGTTTACATTTCCAAAATCGGCAAAGCTTTTTCTGTTCTTTGATAGGCAGGTATAAATCAGTTTCTTGATTCTGCCTTGTCTTCAAAATTACCAAATGTTATAACTCAGTTGACCCCTTCTTCTGACTGGTAATCATGAGACAGGTATTTATAACTTCCACTTTAAGTGGGCATGAATTACTTTCTGTTTTTGCTTCCAAAATTTTCAACTCACCTTGACTGTACTTTCACTCTTCCTTCTTGGACCTCATGCATTGAAGCTTTACACATGGCCTTTGATAATATCTTTCCAAGGTCCAATAAAGTAATTCTTTTCAGGTCTGTCTTTCCATCAAGCTAGATTTTTCATAGGAAACAATTTTCTTCCTTCTTTCAGTTTATAAGTTATTCCGTATTTTTAATTCTCTCCATCTGTTCCA
>OZ010585.1:87744408-87804408 GCA_963932145.1 Acanthosepion lycidas | reverse complement strand
TAATGATCTGGGGTGGTATTATTGGAAAAACATTAGTGGGCCCATGAAGAGTACCAGAGGGAGTCAAAATGACTGCTGATGCATACATAGCGTTTATGAAGGAGCATCTTGAACCGTAGTTGAAAAGGCAAAGATTTGTCTTCAGAAGGGCCATTGTTTTTATGCAAGATAATGCTCCCTTACATGCTGCTCACAAGACTACTGAATATTTGAAACAGTTAGGCTTTGATGGACCTTGAAAAATGAAGTGGCCAGCAAATTCTCCGGATGTGAACCCAATTGGAAACCTTTGGAGCATCATGAAGCGAAGACTGTACACCAACGGACAACAATTCAGGAGCAACGCTGAGTTGTGGGAAGCAATTCTTGACATATCTCACGACATTACATCAGATAACATCATACAATTAGCAAATTCTATGGATTATCAACTTCAAGTAATTTCAAAACAGGGAAAGCACATTCCCTATTAATTTGTTTAAAACTGTGCCTTTGCTTGTATCTGTTATTATTTGTTTGATTATCTTATTTATTAGCTTGTTTTGATCATAAACATTCACATGCAACATTAATAAACGTTTTGTTTGCTCAATTCTGGGAATTGTACTAAACCTTTCTAATAATTTGGCATGCTCAAATCACCGCACTGATAACAAATATGGCAACAGTTTGTTTAGATTGCGCAGATCAGTACGAAAATTTCAGTGATTGCGCTGGTCAGTATTGCCAACATTGTATGAAAATTTTGTGTGAATTGATTGGACGTTTTTTGAAATATTAGAAAAAAAGTTATCTCGATAATAATTTGGCATGCAGTACATATATATATATATGTATATATATATATATATATATATATATATATATATATATATATATATATATATATATATATATATACACACACTTTTTAGGTGTTTTTTAGCTAATTTTCTCAGATTATTCTGATTGTACTGATGAGTTAATTGTGTGTCTCTGAATATAGCATCAGTCAGCTAATTGACAAATTTTATATTTCTGTTAATCCTATTTTAAAAGTGTTTGTAATTTGTTATTAAAGTTTTGTGTTAATGAATATATAGTTTAATTATGATTTGTTTATTACCTGGAAAAATAGACAAATTTTTTTATATTATCTTAAAGCTTCACTTACTTTTGTGCAGCACTGTGTATTGTATGTGTGTATATATATATATATATATATATATATATAAGCTTGGATTGAGGAATTGGAGAGCCAAGTTTGAATTTCAGTTGAATCCATTGTATTCAATTACATGCTATTACCCTTGGGAAAGGTATAAATCCTCCCCCCCCCCCAACAAGCTTTGGATAAATAGTAGGATAACTCTGAATAAACAAACCTGCGGAGGGTCATTTGTGGACCTTGTGGCATGTAGTGCACAAGGTTTCTATATTCAGCTCTTCAAGAAGTGGGGTTGGTTCTGCACAAAGCCTTCACCACTATAATCAAATTATATGTGCAGGTTGTTTAGCTGTCAGATCCTAGGAACTGAGTTGCTTGACCCTCATACAATGGGAGAGTCATAGCATATATATATATATATATATATATATATATATTAGATTGGTGCAAAAAATAATGTTGTTTTCTCACATATGTTACTATGTGAGAAAACGACATTATTTTTGCAGCAATCTAATATATATATATATATATATATATATATATATATATGATAGGAAAAAGAACAAATAGGAGATTTTTATAAATCTAACATGTTTTGCTTTTATTTAAGCTACATCAGAAAATCAAATATGGAGGAGAAAAGAATATTCTTGTGTTTCTCTGTTTGCTTTTCATTGGTTAAGCAGAGCTCACATGTATCTATCCTGTCAAGCAGTATTCGTGTGTATAGTTCATGTGTGTTTGTGTATCATAATTCTAGTTAGTTTGTGCAGGATTCATTTGACAGTATGTGTATGTGTGCATTTGAGCATCTAGTGGACATTTTTATTTATGTCTAGTAGTTATACCTATGCTTTATGTGAGAGTGAAAGAATTTAAGTTACACCAGTTGTAGTTGTAGGTAGACATATCTTTGATTCTTTAAGCATGGATTTTATATTAGTTGAAGGTTTAATAAAATGTATTTTTGTGTTTATAGATAGCAAAATATTTATAAGACCTCCAAGTATATTTTCACAGAGAATGAATATTTTGTGTGAAAATTTCTTGGGAATTCAGGTTGGTAAATGTTGTTTAATACTGTTTATTATAAGCAGAGCATTTACTTAAATATTTGTATATTTGCAGGGTCTGTCAGTCTTGAGGTCAGACCACAGCTGATGTCATCTAACTTGAAGACTTAACATCAGAAAAAAAGAGATTAAATTTTAGTGCACATAATGAGGAGAGAGGGCTTAGAAAATTTATCACTGACAAGGCATATTAAAGGCAATAGGGATAGAGGAAAGTAGCAAAATATATACCTTACAAGCTTGTGTAAATGATTGTCAGAGCAAGGATAAGAAGAGATAGTGAAAAGAGAAAATTTACTAAGAGCCACAAATAATGGGAAATTATGGAGAGCCATGTTCAACCACTTCCTGAAGGGACATGGTGCATCGAATAAGAATCACTAAAATTAGTAAATATTATATGGAATCCGGGACGTAATCTATTAGGTTGGTGCAAAAATAATGACGTAATAATGTCATTTTTTGACGTATTTTTTAACGTCAAAAAACGACATTATTACGTCATTATTTTTGCACCAACCTAATATTTTAAAGGAAAAATGTCATCCATAAATAAAATTTGCTTTAACAATGCCACTCACCTGCTAAATTGTCCATAATCTTAACTGCAATTCAACCACTTGATATCATATCACACTGCATTGCATAAGTGACAGATTGTAATTTCAAATTATGACTGATTAATTCACAATATATTTTTCAACATTTGTTTTAATACCAGAAAAGGTTGATCAAAAAACATAAACATCATTCTTTGTCTACATTTTGCTTTTTTTTAAACTTTTAGTTATTAAATTCAAAAAACCAGTCATTATAAAAACAATGAGAAACTTTTGTTTATTTGTTGATGTTTCACTGACTTCAGTATTCTTTTAGAGACTCCTGAAATAAATATTTTTAAAAAACATCCCAATTTGAACAAAAGAAAAAATAGAAAATTGTATAAAATATGGCCGTCAAACCATATCACAAGGTCATGTGAGCTATTACAGCTATTGGGGCACCAGATGTTGCTGTAATGGATATGTCTAGGGCTTGGTTAGACTGACAGGGCCCATCCCTCTTCTGACTGCTTGAGAATTCATTCTCCTAGGCTGGTGGCCAACCAAGATTAAAGATCTGTCATCTTGTTTAGCCACAGCTGGGGTTAGTGGGAAGGAGAAGAATTTATATATTTCCAAGGTTAAAGTTGGCAGGCACTTGATTCATTCCATCCTTTCGTTAATCTACATCCCTTCATTCTATCACTTCCTTAATCCATGTACTTTCATTAAACCACATACTTTCATTCTGACCATTCATTAATCTACATTCCTTCATTCTGACCATTCATTAATCTACATTCCTTCATTCTGACCATTCATTAATCCACATTCCTTCATTCTGACCATTCATTAATCCACATTCCTTCATTCTGACCATTCATTAATCTACATTCCTTCATTCTGACCATTCATTAATCTACATTCCTTCATTCTGACCATTCATTAATCTACATTCCTTCATTCTGACCATTCATTAATCTACATTCCTTCATTCTGACCATTTATTAATGCACATTCCTTCATTCTGACCATTCATTAATCTATATCCCTTCATTCTGACCATTCATTAATCCACATTCCTTCATTCTGACAATTCATTAATCCACATTCCTTCATTCTGACCATTCATTAATCTACATTCCTTCATTCTGACCATTCATTAATCCACATCCCTTCATTCTGACCATTCATTAATCTACATTCCTTCATTCTGACCATTCATTAATCCACATCCCTTCATTCTGACCATTCATTAATCCACATTCCTTCATTCTGACCATTCATTAATCTACATTCCTTCATTCTGACCATTCATTAATCCACATTCCTTCATTCTGACAATTCATTAATCCACATTCCTTCATTCTGACCATTCATTAATCTACATTCCTTCATTCTGACCATTCATTAATCCACATCCCTTCATTCTGACCATTCATTAATCTACATTCCTTCATTCTGACCATTCATTAATCCACATCCTTTCATTCTGACCATTCATTAATCTACATCCCTTCATTCTGACCATTCATTAATGCACATTCCTTCATTCTGACCATTCATTAATCCACATCCCTTCATTCTGACCATTCTTTAATCTACATCTCTGTATTCTGACCATTCATTAATCCATATCCCTTCATTCTGACCATTCATTAATCCACATTCCTTCATTCTGACCATTCATTAATCCACATTCCTTCATTCTGACCATTCATTAATCCACATTCCCTTATTCTGACCATTCATTAATCCACATTCCTTCATTCTGACCATTCATTAATCCACATTCCCTTATTCTGACCATTCATTAATCCACATTCCTTCATTCTGACCATTCATTAATCTACATCCCTTCATTCTGACCATTCATTAATCCACATCCCTTCATTCTGACCATTCATTAATCTACATCCCATCATTCTTCGTCTGATTTATTCTGTGTACTTTCATTAATCCACAACTATTCATTCCAACCTTTTATTAATCCACATCCCTTCATTCTGTCCTTTTGTGAATCCAGATTCCAATTCATTCTGACCATTCATTAATCAATTTCACTTGATTGTGTCCTAAGGAAAAATAAATATCTTTTTCTTTAAATTGTCATGATGGTTTACAGAGTAGATATTGAATAAGATGAGGATGTACCTCAACCATCCTTCCATGACTATCTTAACACCCAAGCTGGAATGACTATAAAAACCTGTTACACCAAGGTCATCCTTAATATAGGTCAGTTACTTCATTTAGTCTTCAGTATATCTCAACCATGAGAAAAGAAGCCTTTAAGATAAATGTTGACCTTTTAAAAGAAATTAGTAGAGTGAAAAAACGTTTTAGAGCAAATAAACATTCTGCTGTGATGAGGTCATCATTTTTAACTACTTTATTGAATGAACCAAATAAATAACAAAAAAATGAAAAATAATTTAAAAATAATTGTGCTCTTCACTGTTGGGGAAATGTATTTTGTTCAAACAAATCCTTTCAGTTGATTTAGAGGAGTGAAAGATAATGTTACGTTAATTAATTCACCATCTTTTGCAAACACAATGCAATGAATGATACTCATTTTCACAGCAGCAGGTTTTGCTAAAATCAATATAGAGAGAAGATCAATCAATATATATATATGCATATGATATTTCTATAAAAATACAAATCATTCAGAACATAGTATGAAACTTACTGGGATACACTTCTTTGAATCGGACCACACTACAATGTTAGGGCATGCGCCTGTCTGAATGATGTGTACGAGAAATTGCAGAGATGTTCTAAGATCAACTAACAACCTGCAATCATGGGCTCCACTCATGACCATTTCCAGTACTTTGTTATGATGCCACATGTACATCCACAGTTTGGTGAAAATAAATATACTGTTTCATAAACAGGGCATCTACTCAAACACAAGTATCCACTAAAAATAACATTTAAAGTGATAGAAATCTGTCAGATTAATAAAAGTTTATTCTATGAATTTAGATGTTGTATTAGACTGCAACTCAGTGTCATCATTTTACTGGTGAAAAATATAGATGTAATCATAATTCTAATAATAGTTTCTTTTCTTGCACTTCGCTTGTGGAACTCTTTTCCAGCTGCTTTCTTTCTTGTCACCTACAATCTTCAAAAGCTTAAATGCAATGTCAATCGCCATCTTCTGTCTTCCTGAATCTTGTTCATTTTTTTGTCTTTTCTCATCTTCTTTCATTCTCATTAACCCCTTGCATATATCAATAGCATATTATTGCTTTGCTTGAGGAGAAGCAATTAAAAAGAAAAATAAAGTCACAAGGGAATTGTTGCTTTGTTCCACATTTTCTCACCTTTTGCTGATTGGTTACCCTGAACATCTTCAACTTGACTCACCTTGAAACATGCATGCCACTCAAAATGCCTGGGTTCAGCCTAAAAAATGTTCATCAGATGCCAGTCAAAGACTCTTAGTAGTAGATCTGCTGATCTTCACTTAAAATCAGACATAGGACTATTGACTGAATTTATCAGCCATTATGAAGACCATGGGGCCATTTGAATAGAAACTTTCAAAACCTCATATAAATTTTTTACAATGATGTTTACCCTGTACAAGACACAAGAGCAACTCAAGTAAGAGGCACAGTTTATAAGGATTTTTTGTAATCAATTCACTTGAATCCAGGCAACAAAACCACTAAGACACAAGGAGACACTGGCAGTGAAAGAGAATGAAAAGATTTTAGTAGGAACGAGAAACCCAATCCTAAACAGGGAACAAGGAATAAAATGGTACTCTTGTTCAAAATATTTGAGAGGAGTTTGAACACAGGTAATAGGTGAACCTATCTAATCCTGTTAAGGAGAAGAAAAGAAAGAGAAAAAAAAAAAAATCTATATAAGAAATACAAATGTCAGTGTGTCACTGTGTCATACTTTTTCAACTTTACTCCTAGAGGCTCTAGTCCAACATATCATACCATTTTGGTATGATATCAAGTCAGTCCCGTGGGCAAATTAAAAACATTCTGGGCTGGATCTGGACCTGCAATCTTGAAATTTTTAATTCCAAAGTTTTCACTATTGCAAATGTTTTCAGCAATATGTTTTTTTTTTTTTACGTGATTTTTTACAACATTATTTTTGTATGATAACAATTTTTATAACTCGGAAATAAATTTGGGAATAATCGAAATTGATTGCAAAATCCAGTGAAAGTCAACCATGAAATGAAAGTAATTGTTTATATGGAAAGTAAGGACCTATATACATCAAATTAGCTTTAAATTAAGTGGTGGCAGAAGAATTATCATTGAACTTTTAAAAGGTAAGCTTAAATATTAATGCAATACTTAAATGCAGCAATTAATTTTGAGTTCTGGAGTTTACTGTTGCCTATTGTATTTACTTCTCGCTACCTATTGTGATGAAGGTCCAATCAAGATCACTCCACAGGAGTTAGCTTAAATACCACCTGATAGGTGGCTTTTAAGCTAGTAATAAATAATCATTAAATAAAATTTCAGATTTTATACACACAAGTATAGAGTCAAAGTAGATTTCAGAAGCAACTGGAAACTGAATTCTAAATAGGAATGTTTGGAATTTGCTATTCTTCTAAAGGTATCCCAAACATATAGGCCTATACAGAGATGATGGACTCACTTTTATTCCTAATAGTAATTGAAGATCCAAATGAAAAGCATTAGGGCCTTTAAATTACTGGGGTTTAGGACTGAGATTTCCTCAAATTTAAAATAGTTGATTATCTATACATCACCCTTAACCTCATTAATTAAACCTTTAAACCATACCATAAAGGGAGTGAAACCCCCACCTATATTAATGTTAATTCTAACTATCCCAGTGCCATTGGGAAACAGATACCTCCCACCATTGGCACTAGTATTTGTTGATTATTATCCAACTGAAACAAATTTAATAAAAATAAAAAATTGTATGAAAATGCTCTCCCAAAAAAATGGTTGTAAAAAATAAATTATCTTATCTAACCCCTATAAGTAACAAAGAAATATCTAAAATGAAATATAGACACCTAAAAAGAAAAATTATATGGTTCACCCTCCCTCCTTCTACAAACTGTCAAATATTATTATCAGACAGTATTTTTTGAAGTTAATAAACACTTTCAAAAAAATAACCCTTTAAGTAAGATCTTTAATAGGAAAATGATTAAGATTAGCTACTCCTGTACCAACAACATGAAATTATTAATTCACACAATAACCATATTTTAAGAAATTTCAATGGGATAAACAACAAACCTTGGTATTGAACCCTCCTGCAATTGTAGATCTAAAGAAAATTGTCTAGTAGAGAACAAATGCAGATTTACCAGGGTTATATGTCAAGCAGTCATTTTCCTCAAAGAAAATATGAAAAAATATGTTTACATTGGAATTTTCATGAGGGAATGGAAACAGATATTATGCCCATAGGCACTCATTTTCTAACCCTAAAATAAAACACCAGACACCTCTTTCAAAAACATTTTGGGAATTGAAAGAGAAAGGTTTGAGTCCACAGATAGTTAGGAAGATTATAGGTTCTGCATGTACTTCTAATAGTCTTATAGATAGGTGGGACTTATGTTTAGAAGAGAAAAATTGGAATAATAAAATACAATAATCAAAGCCATCTATTGAATTAGAGGAATGAATTAGTTTTAAAATGTAGACATAAAAACAAATTCAAATTTCCATAATATAGGCTTAACTTAATTTGCTACTATATTTCCATAATGTTCACTTCCCTCTAACACTTCAAATTTTGAATGTATAACTAATTCTAATTTCTATGTCCCCCACTATAATCTCTTTACACTATATTAATTATAATTTATAAACTTTCCTCTACTCTAAGATCTTTCCAACTCTCTTTCCATTAATCCCTTACATTCTTTTATCTATATATTTTAATGTTATTTTTAAAACCCTTTTTATTGCCCTTTTGATATTAAATTAAGATTTCATTCTTCATATAACCCCATATGAATGTCATAAGGTTGATATTTGGGTTTAATTTTATAAAACTTTTTCCCCTCAAGACAAATACCTTCCACCCTCTCCTGACTTCTGTCTTGTGCCTTTCACCTGACTGAAACATTGAAATGGATAAATTCTGTATAAGTTTTTTTGATTTTATTTTTATTTTAGATTTCACAGTTAAATTTCTATTTCTTACATGAACTCAGTACATGCCGGGATTGATAAAACAGACAACGACTGACATCATTGTCTGCTGAAACAGGCTATTCCCCATATGAGGTGATTTTGGGATTTTATTGTTTATTAATTATATTGCTCTGCAATAATAAATACATTGAACTCTTTTTATGAGTTAGTTTTAATATTTTATATTAGGTTGGTGCAAATATAATGACGTAATAATGTTGTTTTTTGACGTTAAAAATTACGTCAAAAACGACATTATTACGTCATTATTTTTGCACCAACCTAATATTACTAGGATCCACTTGGATTATATACCAATGGATTTGTTACCTTTACTCTCACTTTCTCTCTCTCTCTCTCTCTATATATATATATATATTTAGAGACAGAGAGAGAGATTTTGATTTTTAGTCATCAACATTAACAAAAATCTTTTGTTGTACCATTTTTTCTTTTAACAAAATTAGGTGTGTACCATAGTGTACTATGCTAATATAGAATGGCATGGTGTGTACTGAATGCATTTACAAACTGAAACAGTAAATCAATGATGTACTAATGATGTGTTACTAAGTGAATAAATTTTTTTTTTTTTATAAGTAAGATGATATTATTATTTTTATACTAATTAAGTATGACATTATTTTACATTATTTTAACTTTTGGGCACACATTAATTGTTTGTATATGCAAATAAACACATATTAAAGGATACTGTATGTATGTATGCATGTGTGGCATATTCCCTAAGAATTTTCTCCCCTCTTTAAATGACAATAAATACAGTGTTTTATTGACTTGCAAACAAGGTTAATGGTTGTAATATAGAAATATTAATTTTTATTAACTTTCAAAGAAGATTAACAGTTTATATTAAATTAAATGCATGGACCTGAAAAAAGAAAAAAAATTATGGTAGAGAAGTCAAAAAGTGAATATATTTTTGGGACCCCTTGTGTATATATATATATATATATATATATATTAAGTGTTTCAATACAGGAATAATGTGATACCACTCAATCTTGGGAATAAAACAAAAGATGAATAATTGCTATATGATATTTTTATGATTTGTTTTCTTAATTACCATTTTTTATGTTTTTTCTTTGTCATTGATTTTTTGTTGCTTGTTATCATTATGCTCAGTTTTTTGTTATTTTATATTTATTAAATAACCTGGTTAAGAAAAGAAGAATTACCTTTAGACTAGATTTGAAATGCTTCTTTGATATTGTGAGCAAATTACTGATTCATTAATTTTGGTTAATTCTGCATGACAGATGTAGAAGATAGAAAAAGCAAGAGATGAAAGAAAAACTCATCAAATATTTAACTTTGAAAATATTTGCTTTAATATTTGTTTTGTCAGAAATTTTCATATAGGAAAATATTATTTGAACCAATGTGTTATTATTTGAACCAATGTGTTATTATTTATTCCTTTTGTTTGTTACATTGATTGTCATGCTCTCAACATTTCATTATCTTGTCTTGTTTAGGTGACTTTCTGTCTGAAATGCTTAGCTCTTTAGATAGGATGAGAAGAATTTCATCTCATAGATTGAATAAAGGATTCAGTTAAAAGTTACCAATTACAAATGCATATGCCTGATGAAGGCCAGATGAGACAATGGCTGAAACATGAGTATAACAATCAAATTCAACTAGCAAAGGATATTATTATTATTATTTGCTTATTATAAGAACAAATCAAAGAACATTCTTGATTTATAAACCCATCTTTTCATACTTATTGCATTAATGTATTTTCTCTTATTTTTACTGAAAAGTTATTAGTAGACAAATGTCATTAAATATTCATTTATCAATTTTAAGTACATCTGTTAACATTAGCATGTCTCTGTGTATTCCAACTTCATATGCAGAAATTTACATCTTTATTGAATTTAAGTTAAATAGATATATATTTTTTTCCCCAGTACTCCAAATATGGGATAGGACATTTCATCACCACCAACTCAACACCAGCCAACTGATCTCTATGACAACTCAACTCAAGGAAGACTCACCACCAACCTAGTCAGCAAAAGGACAACTCAACACTGGCGTTAAATTCATAGCTTCATACCAGAGTTGGCTGTCATAGTATACACATCTCTTAATTTGACTTTGTGTTGTAGAGATTTTGAAAGTTTGGCTGTTTGGCTTAGTGATTTATTAGTAACAACAACCTATTTGGATGACTGGTGTTTAATTTTCAAGATCAGACAAATAACCAGACTGAAGCAGCAAATAGAAGACTGCACACAATGCTGGGGAAGAAGTACCCCACAATATGGAGATTCATTACAGAGCTGCAAAAGAAACTGAGATGTATTTTTCAAGAAATTAATTGGAGGTCATGCCACTGCCCTTAAACTGAAGTAGATGAAGGCAGATGAAAAAATTTTGCAGATTGTTTCTTCTTTTTCACAATGACCTCCAACTGAATATTTGATGGGAACTGCATACAATTTTCAATAAATTAAAGTCATGTATTAAAAAATGATCCTTAATAAATTACTTTTATTTGTTTTTAAAAAGTGAATGAAAAAATTTCATAGTTTACATGTTCAGTTGTCCTCACACTGAGTAGTTTGGTGGTGAGTTGTCCTGCACCCCACTAAATGCTATTTTGTTGATGCCCACTTTTTAGTAGACATCCTTTTTTTATTTTTTTTTATTTAAAAAAAACCAATGTGAATTACATCTACTAGTTTGCATATTGGCAAGACTTACAAAAAGGTAAATGAACTTTCTGGCAAGTTATGACCTTGCATCCCTATAAGTAAGAGAAACTGTCATCTGATGCAACAGATTGCTCAACCACAGCAACTGTCGCAATACCACAAGGTTCAATTGTCTTTTTGAAGAATGCACAATTTCTCATTCACATACAACAGATGTAATTTATGTTTTCAAAAAAAAATAAATAAATAAACAGGGCATCTACTCAAAAACGGGGTATCTATAAATTAACTTTTGGAGTAGGTGGAACTGGGTGCATTCATATTCATATTCATATATATATATATATATATATATATATATATATATATATATATATGTGTGTGTGAAATGAGAATAAATAGAATCCAATTCAGACATTTGTAACATTCAATTTAAAATAGGGCTCAAAACAAAAGTAGAGCAATATTGTTTATTTTCGGATATTACATCAAAAACATGCAAAAACACGACACAAATGAAATCATGTCTCACACATTGAAACATGATTGCATTTGTGTAATGTTTTTACATGTTTTTGATGTAATATATATATATATATATATATATATATATATATGGTGTATCAAAACTACTTTTACAAAATTTGGGGGCAGGTTTCTCACACCAAAACAAGGACAAAAGTCCATATAAACATATGGCCACAAATACATTGTTTTTGAGTTATTGCTGGAATTGTAGATGACTGTCTGGTAGGTCCATATGTTCTCCTAGCACATCTTAAAGGAGCTGTCTACAAGTACTTTATTTCAAACACATTTCCAAACCTGGGGATGTACACCTGCTAATACGAAGATGCATGTGGTTGATGCATGAGGGGGCTCCAGCACATTTTTGTCCCATTGTTCGCAATGCACTGACTGATATCTATCATGAAAGATGGATAGGTAGGGGAGGACCAATTCCATGGCCTGCATGTCCTCCTGACGTCAACCCTTTGGATTTTTATCTGTGGGGCCACCTAAAACAATTGATTTATACAGAAAATATTAATAATCCAGAGACACTTGATGAGCATGTCAGTGGCCCCTGCAAAACCAATCAACACCATGTGAGAGTATTTGAAAGTGGCCGACAGTCAATGATCCGAAGGGTGCATGCATGTGCAGAAGCAAGCATAAGACATTTTGAACATTTTTTATGAATTGCTGTGTTGAAGTATAACCATATTTTGTTTATATAGACATTTTAACTTTTTTTGGTGTCAGGAACCTGCCCCAAAGTTTGTAAAAAATATCATTGATATGCCCTGTATATATATATATATATATATATATATATATATACATATATATACATATATATATATATATATATAAATATGTAATGAAAAACAAACCACTTTAAGGTACAATTACGATAATTTATTTCACCCAAAATCCTTTTTTAAGGATTCAGGATCATCAGGTAAAACTTCCAACAACGAATTGAGAGGAAAAATGGGATTAGAAATTGGTGGGTAGTGTAATTTTTGTAATTTAATAGAGGGGGTTGAGAGTGGCAGTTAAACAGACAATATAAAGTGTATATATATATATATATATATATATATATATATATATATATATATATATATTCAAATGTTGTTTTTACTGGATACCCATATTTGACTAGATGCTCCTGCAAAGAGGAACAGTGGTTTGAATTCTGTCAGCAGGTACATTTTCTGTATAATGATTAAAATAAAATGGTGCATCAACTTAAATATGGATATTCACTAAAAATAACGCTTGAAGTAATAATATATATATATATATATATATATATATATATATATATATATATATATATTATATATATATATATAAATATAAGGATCCAACAGAATGATGAGATTAAATAGGAAATATTTATAAATCTAACATGTTTCGTTTTTATTAAAGCTTCATCAGAAAATGAGATATGGAGAAAAAGAAATTCTGGTATTTTTATTTTTACGTTTGATCTTCATTGGTTAAGCAGGTTTCACACCCCTTTGACTTGTTAAGCAACATTAGTATATGTTATGGCATTCTGAAATCAAGGAGAGATGGATCTGAAGCCAGCTTAACCAATGAAAATCAAGCTACACAAAAATGAAAATACCAGAATTTCTTTCTTTCTCCCTATTTTATTCTCTTGATGAAGCTTTAATAAAAGTGAAACATGTTGTTATGGAGTGGTTTCACAGTGGAGGCTTGTATTTGTACTAAGTCGGTCCTAAAATAGGTTTGACGTACAAAATGTTAGGAACTTTATATAACAGGTAATGATGGAGAGAAATCTAGTTGTGGTCGCTGATACTTTAGTATCCGACTAACAGTCGTCCAGCATCGACTGACTGCCCGACCCACTGAACGATCCCCTCGTTACTCTTACTACTCCTACTTATTATAGGTGGGAGAGTCTATTAACTATCGAATAGGTGTGACCCTATAATACATGTTAGATCGATAAATGTTTCCTATTTGTCCTTTATCCCATCATATATATATATATATATATATATATATATATATATATATATATATATATATAACTGTTCTCTGTGTGTGTGTGTGTGTGTGTGTGTGTGTGTGTGTGTGTGTGTGTGTGTGTGTGTGTCCACATTCAGTAACTAATATTTAAATAGTTTATATATACATGTATATATTTCTGAAATGGTCATCAATGAATACATTGTGCATTTCTAATTCAATAAGACAACCATATTTCAGCTCAAATATTTTTGCATAAACAAATAACAATTATTAATTATTCTGAATATTGATTAATTATTGGTGTAATGATTAATTCAGGAATATTTAAGTAACCTCAAGCAATTTAGATTTCACAGGTTTGAGCTGATCATTTATTTTAGACTAGGGTTAAATCTTGTGTACTTATATATATATTATCACTGTTTTTACATTGTTTCATAGAGTAGAGAGAAATTTATTTTCTTTGCCATAGTCTGGCATAAGGTCACAAAATCAGAGCATACACAGCAAAGAATCAGAATCATGAGGAATGGCAGAAAAGGATAGTTTCTAGCTCTATGGCTGCTGCTTTTTTATGTGTGTACATTTCTATATTGAGTCATGCTTTATTATTTAAGAGCTACTTTACCCAAAAATAATAAAATAATGATTTACAACATTTATATTTTCTTACATTTTGACTATTATCAATTTTTCACATATGTGTCTTTAAATACTTTTTCCCATACATTAATATGTAATAATTCTGGGAATCAGTTCATTACTTAGTAACAACAAGAAACTGATTCATTACTTTCTTCAGATAAGATTTTCACATGTGAATCTTTTTACATATTTTATTTCAGTTATAGCTATTATTGTACAAGAGCTTGTTTTCTCATCTCTCAGTGCTGTAGTTTTGTTTGAACTGTCTGCCATTGACATAAAAAGAGCTTACTATTACATAACACCATTACAAACGAGTTAACTCTAATACAATAAAACACTACAGGCAGTAGATAGAAAAACATACATGAGGCATTATTAGACTTATGTAACACAACAACTTGACCTTGTAAAAGAGGTTGGATCATCATCGATACTTCTCCTACTATGAATTTACCTTCACATTTTATGGTAATATGATTGTATTGTTCTATATAATGATACTTTACATTTCATTTATCCTCGTGTGTTATTCGGCCATAATTATCTTTAAAACCTTTGCATTCATTTTAATGAACTGCTTACCCTAGAAAAACTGAAAATAATAAATTAAGAAAAATTGGATTTAAATGAAGAATTTCTTCTTACACTCTTTCATGGAGTGATTAATATTCATGAGGTATTAGACAATTATTATAATACAGAAAAAGGAAGAGAAAAATGTCTCAAAGTTTTAAGAATTTTCTGTGTGCCTCACATTTGATCAAATTATTAACTAGATGTTCCATCTGTCATACACCGTGTGTATCTGTATAGCTTTTGTCTATGAGGCAGCCAAAAGGAAATGCTTCAAACTGAAAACATCAGAATCAATTTTCACACTATCCAGTTAGATGTTACTGCACTCCCCAGATGAGGATCAATGTTATTCCACTGCCCAAATCAGGATCAATGTTTTTACACTAACAATAGAAAGTACAGAAATGTAACTGACACAGTGAAAGAAGTCTTCCAGAAACTAAGCAAAACATTAAGACACAGGAACATTTTTTTTTTTATAAAAAAAGAATAGTGTACTGGACTGTATTTATGCGATATCTATTCTCTGATATAGCACTGAATGCTGGATAATCTCCTTATAGAGGAAGAAGAAATACGAATCAACAGAAGAATACTATGGATAGAACATGTGAGCAATAAAAAGTTCTAAAGAAAATGGGAACTAGAAATAAACTCATACTTAAAATCAGAAAGGGCTAGCTGAAATTTCTGAGACACATTATGAGGAAGGAAGGCTAAGAAAATGTGACACTCACAGAACATACTGAAGGAAACGGGTGCCAAGGGAATGGAGCAATTTACCTAATTATATGAATGGATGGCAGAACAAGGACAAGGAGGGATGGTAAAAAGTCAGATATAACTTAGAGCAACAAAGAATAGGAAGTTGTAGAGAACCATGATCGATTACATCATAAAGGGACTAGAATTATCTCCCTGACCTGAGTGATACCAGTTTACAAAAAGAGTTAACCTTTTTCTAGGTGTTCATGAAGCCCGGAGTTGAAAAGACTGACTCTTTGAAAGAGCCAAGTATGAAATAAGCTGTTACTTTTTATGTCATAGGTAAACCATGGGATTATCAGATTATCTGACAAAGAGTGAATGGCTGAATGAGAAACAAACACAAATCCTTCAATTTGTGTTGATTATCTCAAGTCGAGTGAGATTACAGATTGAAACTGCTAACCACAACTTCATCTCTTTTCCTAACACTCACCCCATGTAGCCACTAAGAGTAATGGATTGTGGCTCGGATTGAGAAATTGGAGAACAAAATTCAAATTCCACTGGAGTTCATTACATTCACTTATGTGCTAATACCCTTAGGAAAGGTACGACTCTTTTGCTTCCCCTCACTGATATGAGTAAATAGTAGGACAGACTGGGTTGTGTAGCCTTGGGTGGCAACCGATCTAGAAGAAGGAAAATTCTGAATTCCAAACTGTATGTAGCCCTGGCAAAGCACATACTATGCAGCTAAGGAAAGGATCATTTGCATTGACTCAAGGATCTCAACTACAGTAATGTGCCAAAGAACTTCTGCTAACAACTACAAGATAACATTTTGCCAAAAGCAATATATGAGAAAAGGATATAAAGTCTCTTCCTCTTTTTTTTCTTTTTAGCCACAATATGCCTTAAAGATAGGGTGTGTTTTGTTACCCTGCTAAGGGACTTTTCACTCCCCAGAAAACCACATGTCACAGTGAACACAGCTCAGTATACAAAGGCTCTAAAATTTCTGAACTACACACAAATATGTCAGTCACACAATATTTCACATATAGTTAGCACATGTGTGGTTCAAAAATAAAAAAAACTTTTAGTATCTCTCTCATCCTTCCTTACTTGCAACCTTTCTTGTACGAAATGAACTAGAAAATTACCCACTCCCATTTTCAGTTGAGCTTTATATCTTTTCTTCCTTCCCATAATTCATATCTTTCTGCAATATTTTTCTATAAAAGAAATCGTCCCCCTGTCACTATTTCATTTTCTCCCCAGCCCATGTGACATTTCATTTTCTCCTCTTTCATTCAAACTACATATGTAAAAAGGTCATCTCTACGTGCACAACTTTATGCGCCATTTTTATATTCTTTCCATTTAGTTTGCTAAGGCAATAAAATGTATCGTCTTTAAATGTATGTCCTTGTTTGTAATTTCATTCCTATCTCCTGTTTGAAAAAACTCCCACAAACACCAACATTGCTCCCCATACTTTCTATAGAGTTTAACCGATGACTAATAAGCTCAACAAAACTGGTAGTAATATCAATAATGATTTAAGATAAATAAAAAATATAGTCATATATAAATTAGAATAACAATCATAATACATATAAAGTAGTGTTGGAAAGTTTCAGGTCAGTAAAACATATTTGGTTACACTAAAACTTGGATATAGCCAATGGTTTGCCCGTACTTGGAGTTTATCTCAAGCATCTCCATCATGTCAAGCGGAATGAGTTTCTCTGTTGAAATTTCTTAATATTGGGCTCCAAGACAATACATGGACAATGAAAAATATTGAAAAATATGGAATATAATAAATCACTCAAGCAAGTACATGTTGACACTGATTCAAATGACAAGAAGGAATGGATGTGCTTGAATTCCCAAGAGGGTCTGGTGCTAGAATCAGTAGGAGGGGGGGCACGTTCTTGTCAAGACTCTCAACATTCATTATCAATAAAGTTGTATCCTCTTGATTGACCCAAGAACCTGCCAAAAAAAATTACAAACTGGTTATTTTTGATTGAAATAGAAAAAAAAAAAAGAAGCAAGTGGGGACATTGAACACACTAAACACAAGCAAAGAAGTGAGAAGTCACAGACATTATCTTTGCTTACTCAACAAGTTGAAAACAAATACCATATTTTCCGGCTTAAATGATGCACTTTTTTTCCTAAAAAATACAAGTGTGTCTTCCAAGACAAATGTAAGGCAACACACAAGCTCAAGTAAGCTTAGATGGTCACCTAATTGGCTTGACTGATAGGGACATGGATTTGTATGTTGAGTCATTACACTACAATGTTAGTTCTCTACCTAATTGAGCCTTTTAAATAATGTAACCTCAGTACTTAGCTGTTGCAAATATTTCCAAGAATATAAACCTTCCTGGGGCTGACCCACAAACTTAAACATGCTCTGTTTAATAGCAGCAGTGGGAGCCTTTCTGCTCTTGACTAGTAAGTCATTGTCATACAAACAAAATTGGACAAGTGATTAATGTAAGCAATAATTGGTGTCAGTATGCGAGGGATGCATGGTAAATGTGTTGTTGTATGAGAATGACTTTTTTTTCTTAGAGATTTCTTTCCAATATTAGGGTCGTCTTCCAAGCCAGAAAATATGTTATTTAAATTCAAGGGATTATTGATGTTTGGAGAATAACGACAAAAAGAAACCAAACTAATTCAAACATGTATAGCGTTATCTTCAGCACCACCACTCACAATACTAAAAAATCAAAATAGTGTACACCATTGAGAAAATGAACTAATACATGCCCACATCTAAGATGTTACTAATACAAGCAGTCATTGAGAGCTCCTAGGACAAGATTACTTTTTATAACAGAGAAAAATGAAACCATATCTGCTGCTAATCCCCACAAAACTAAACCCATAAAAAACCCAAACCACAAACCATTCCCACAAGAATGTAATAAAAAGCGTAATGAACAAACCATGTCACTGAGACCTTCACAATCAAGAACCCCCTCTTATACCACACAAACCATCTATCAAACCAAACTAAAAATTTTACAAACAGAAATCACAATGATCTCCAGTCTGATCATTTACTAATGAAGAGAGATTCCCAAAAAGACAAGAACCACCTAATGAATGATCTTGACATAAATTACCAATCCTCATAAAAGCAGGAACACAATTAGAGAAGAAGCCCAAAACTACTAAAATCCTCTGGTAAAACAAAAGACCAATCCTACATCTTCAAGACTCCATCAAATCAAAAACAACCAATAAATAATGCCTATATTATATTCTGACCTATAAAATCATCCAGTGGGAGCTTTTTTCATTTTTATAAGGTCGGTGCAAAAATAATGTCGTTTTCTCCCATATGTGAGAAAACGACATTATTTTTGCACCGACCTAATAAATTGCTTTTCACAAGTTTAAATCACTTGGATATCAGACTTGTACAGTTTGGCTGCTTCTCTCTTTCTTACTTTGACAGCTGACACTGTTAAAGTAACATTTCCCAGGACATTGTTATAGCAAGAGTTTTCTTCACTTTGTCAGTAAAAAAATGTTTTGAAGATGCCATTTTCACTTATTAAAGCTAATACTTAAATTTTATAAATGTTACTTGTATTTTAGTTTTAAATTTTTTTTAAATTATTTCTTTAATTATATAAAACATTAAAAATTTATGAAGCTGTTCTTGATATTGATTAATATAGAAGTGTTAATATTGGAACTATTAATTTATTGTGGTTTTTGTTCAATAAGATTTATATACAGTATTGTATAATCCAACAAAGGATTTATATATTTTTAGATTGACCACCCTAAGCTAACCAATGGGATAGATGCTAAATTTTTAATATATTCCTCTTGCCCCAAAATGACACTCATCCCAACTTTGATTGTTCTAATTTTACTTTTTTTATTCATTTTACACTGAGCAAGGTGATAATGGTACTAAGGGGTTATTGGGAGAGAAAGAGAATAAGAAAACTTCAGTAAGGAGAAATGATATTAGCAAACAGTATTCAAGGAGACAAAAGATGGCAATTGGCATTGCATTTAAATTTCTGTAGATTGTAGGTGAAACTGATGCAGAAACCAAAAGAGTTCCACAGGCGAGGAGTGCAAGAAAAACTATTAAAATAGAAATTTCAGTTACATGTAGCTAGCTGACCAGTAAAACAGTGAAACCTTAGTAGTATGCTTAAATTCATGCAATCAAGGTCCCAATATTTCTTCTTTTATGCATCATATCCCTCCAGGACATGGGTGATCATAATTCTCCACAACTTCTTATCATTTGTAGGTCTAAGCAATGTTTATATCCTTACTCTCCCTTCCAGTAATTGTTCTGCCAGCAATTTACACATGTTTTGCTACATAGGTTATTTGCTGTTTCCACTGTCTCGAGTATGTCTTGCGAGTATCATATTCTCTAAACCCTCTTTCCTCATGTGTTTCAGAAATTTCAACGGTCTCTTTCTGATTCTAAAATGTCATTTTTGTTTCCCATTTTCCATGGGTGGTGATAATGCCATTCTATTTATGGTTAACATACCATATAAAAAATGTCTTGATCAGATTTTGAAGCAAACCCTCTTAGCTTTTTTTAGTAACTTTGTGACTGTTAAATACCAGACACACGAGACATCTGACACTCCATGTGCACACTTTGAAAGCTTCCAAAGGTAACCTTGCAAGACATGGGCCTTTGAAGGAGGAGGACACAGTTAGACTTGTCTATCAAATGTCTTCCCTTGCAGAAAAGAAATTCTAATGTCCAATGATGTACAAACCTATCCCTTTGAAGATATTATTCTAGTGGCTTCAATAAAAGCTTCCCTGAAACGCATACAGGAATCACTTCTAATGTTGTCTACTTCCCTGTCTCAAAAACCTTTTGGTATTAGCCTTGGTATTAACTGTTTTTTTATGAGATTTTTTGTTTGTACAAATTCATTTTGTATGCATTCTTCTCTGACCATTTATTGGTAACTTGGTCAGTTATTTTTCAATTCAATGTTGCAATTCTTTTTTCTTTTCCTTTACACTAATGTCTCATCTTAACTATCAAATATTTATAATCTATCATTTGCCTTCTATTGTGAAATTCCACATTCAAAGTCTCACAAAAATAGTTCATCTTGATCTGTGATAACATTCATCATCAATCTGCTTCTTCCTCTTTCTCTTGCTTTGCCTGTTTTTCTTATAACATTCAGTCTCATCCACTCTTCTTTATCAGAGAGTTTGTAAATTATTACTAGTTCAGATTTAAGAAGCTCAACAACTTTTGTGGGGACTGAAATTCAACCATTTACACCAACATCACCACTTAACTCACATTACACTGTTTTTTCCACTAGTTTTCATGCTAGTCAGTACCATAGAATAAACATGACACATTTGTTTAATGGATACAAAATAACCGTCACAATTCTGTGAATCTCCATTTCTCCTAGGATGCCTCATTAGATTAAAAGGATACACTCTTTCAAATGTACTCTCAAGTTTGACAAACACATGTTTATATTCTTTGTCAACTGTTGTAAATGGTCACATTCAACAATTACATCAATTTCTCTTAGAAAATAAAATATTTATTGTATTATAAAGCAATGATGTTTTTTTTCAGTTGATGACAAATTGTAAGTTTCAATATTTCAAATGATTTCCTTTCCAAAAGAGATGGAATACCCTCTAATATTTCACCAAATATTTTTACATTTGCATCTTTAGCCAGGTCAGGACCAGTGCGTACTATGCCAAACCTTCCAACTGAGGAGGAGTTTTATTGGGAGCACCAGGCAATACTTTGTGACCCTTGCTATCTTGTCAACATTTGTTTTTTTGTTTTTTTTTTCACTATTAATGGATGAAAATTTTTCATGGATTTTGACATCATTATGAGGTTCATTTTTTTTCTCTTTTTCTTGTCCATATCAGTGAATTTATTTTGCACATGCCATGTCTCAAAAAGAATGATATAAAATTCACTATTTTTTATCCATAATTCAAATATGTTAAAATTATTCAACTTTTTAACAAGAAAAATCTGAAATTGATGTTAAAAATTGCTGCAATACATTGTTGATTTATTTAAGATCTATTATGACATGTCTCTAATTTGTATTTAGATACATTGTATTTATTTTCAATTTTTCTAGTTGAATTGTTACCTACATTGAATATGATCCATTAATACTGTACATAATTAAGTTACTATAAAATTTATATTCTATCTACTTTAGGAAAATTGAGATGGGGGTTGTGGTGGTTGTATGATAGATTCCAGAGCAGTATCATAGATTGTTGGGGGACACAAGAACCCTTGCACTAGCCCTAAGCCAGGATGCACAGTTTCTTTCTACTTAGATGGCTAAATTGTCTCTCTCAATTTAGTGATAGTCTTTGCTTTCTCTTGTATACATTGGCTGGCAATTTCTTTCATAAAATGCAGGTAATTTACCTTGGAACACTGTAGAAAAGGCCACAACCTTATAAATGCTTATTAATGTCTAGAAATTGTGCATTTGTTTCATTTTTTTATTCAATCATGAATACAATGTTATTTGCAATTTTATCAAAAGGTGATATCTGAAAAGACTTCAAAATTAAATCAGAAGAATCAACCAATTTTAAATATATTGACTTGAATATAAAAAACAAAGTTGGATCAAGTATCATACTTTGGCAAAGTGAACTTATTAAAAATCTGGTGCTTATCCTATTCAAAATCTTCATGATAATATATTGCAAGATAAGGTTACAAATCTCAGGCAATTGATTGGTCAGTTAAAGTGACTGGCAACACAAACCAGACCAGATCTGAACTTTAATATATGTGAACTAAGTTCAATATGGAAGCAAGAAAATGGTGACTGCATTAAGCAAGTCAATAAAGCTGTTAAGAAGCCTAAGAGAGAAAAATATCAGACAGCCATTTCTAATTTGGCTAGCCTTGTGAAAGTAAAGGTTGTTGCTTACACTGATGCCTCATTTGCTAACCTATTGGATGTAGGATCACAAAGAGGATATACATTATTTTTGGTTTGCAATAATAGCAAGTAGATGTCTGTACTGTGGCAGTTTAAACATATTAGGAGAGTTGTCAAAACCACTTTGTCTACGGAAACATTAGTCAAGCTTGACTTAACAGGAGCAACTATTTTTCTACAGAAAATTTATAGTATAATTCCTTGGTTTGGAAAATGAAGCTAAATATGTGCACATAATCTTTTAGACCAATAACTCTTTTCTCTATGACGCTGTGTACTCTTCTACTCAAATTCTATAAAAGAGACTGCACACTGAAATTAGTATATTTAGGAAGATGTTAAATAAGGACAAACTAAGGGGTATCAACTAGCAAACAGATTGCAGATTCCTTCAAAAAGAAAAGCGATTATCTGAACTAAAAAGATCTTTGCAATAATCAAAAACAATGTCCCATGATTGAGTTCTAAAGGATATAAAGAAACTAAAAAGTTATTAAGAGTTATGTCCCTTGAATCTGGAATCTGTGGCTTCTTAGTTTTACAATAATTATTTATAATTTATAATTATCACCAAGCTTCAAAGATTTTTGCCTACTTATTCCTATTATTTTTTTATGAGTTCATCCCTTCTCTCTCAGGTAGGTCCATGAAGGTTGTTGTGAATGGCTGGTTTTCTGATGTGTTGGAATTTAATTTGAGAACAACAATTTCACAAGTTCACATTTTCACTATTTTTTCTATCCTCACTCCAACCTCTTTTTAATTTCAAAAGACAAGGCCTTCATTCTTATCAGAGATAAGAATATATTTTCTGACTTACAAGAGAGCTGGAAAGTAATAAGGAATTCCACCACCATTATACTTTCCATAATGCCATAAAGTCTAGGAGAAACCTCACAGCTTCTTCACTTCAACCTGTTTTCAGTACCTTTGAAACCAGCTCCCAGAGCCCTGATTCTTATCAGAGATAAGAATATGTTTTCTGACCAATAGAGATTTTGGAGCAGAAAGTCCCCAATCCATCAGAGCCTATCAAAACTCCATAAATTTGGAGAATCTTGCCTATTTTGACAGTGAGATTTCTGCCCACCATCTGTGGAGTCGACATTAGGGAGCTCCAGAACGTCTTTCACCAAAGATGATGCCGGAAAGCCGGGACAAATTTCCTAGCAGATGCTCATAAAATCAGTGCAGGTGTTAATCAACTCTCTCTCCTTTGTCTTACCAATAACATGAAGAAATTTAAAAAAAGGGTGAGGATTGTTAAAATGAGTTATGGTTCTTGACCAAAAGGCATATTTGGTTGTCTTTCCTTGATTCAAAGTGATCTAGAAATTTACAATTTTTCCATTATCAACAGAAATTGTGTATAAACTCAGTATGGAATGTAGAATGTAAAATAATATTTTAGGTTATAGAAGTAAACTTTTAGTTTTTTTCTTTTTTTTAATGAGGACTATATAAATAGGATACCATAGATTTCTCTCCAGTTTCTAAAATTATATACCACAATTTTTACATGCTTATGTCTTTGATATCTTTATCTGGGGATATATTTCATTCCTTTCTTTCCCAATTCTTCATCTTAGTTCTGTTGGAATCATACTAAATCTCAGTCCCTTCATTTTTTTTTCCCCTTTCTCAATTCTATTTTTATTTTGGGGCCACAGAGGACTTCCATATCTTTGAATCCTTTTAAACCAAAACTCCAAATAACATTTGATATCATTGGCAAAAAAAATTGAACAGTCTGAAAATAAATGTCAAAATTTCTTTGGATAAAATTTTTTCTTTATTTTTCTTCACAGAAATGTTTTGTATTGCTTAACAGAAAAAAATGCTGGTAAAGTATTATTTTCCTTGTGTTAATTTTATTATTTCTTCTATGTTGAGATATTTGTTGATCTAATAAAATAAAAAAGTGTTTCCTCTACACTTTTCGTCAGATTAAAGTGACTATTTACCAAGATTGAATGTTGCCAACAATGCAGATTCTGAAAATGTTCATCTATTTAAATCTAAAGAAGGAATTTGTAAAAGATTAATAAAAGACATAAAATAATATTAAATTCTGACTGAACAAAAAGGAGAAGGACCTCCAATCTGTGGTTGACTGGGGCAGGAAATGCTTTGTAAGCTTTAATGCCTCTAAAACGAAACTGCTTCTCAGTTTTGTTTTAGAGGCATTAAGTATATGCTTTGGTATTCCCGCTGTTCATCTTGAGGTCCTAGATAAAATTCAGAAATGGATATGTGATGTGATAGGTCCTGATCTGGCATCCCATCTGCAGTCACTATCTTACAGACATGCTGTGGCTTCCCTCTGCCTTTTCTACAAGTACTTTCATGGAAATTGCTTTGACGAGCTACTTTCACTTGTTCCCAAACTACATGAATTTAATAGTGCTACTAGTTTGGCATCTTAATCTCACCTTTTCACTGTCAAAACTGTTAAAAGTAACCACCTTTTCTACTCCAACAGCTTCTTATCTCACACCTCTTATCAGTGGAACTCCCTTACTATCACTTGCTTCCCTGATAGCTATAATCTTCAAATATAATGTCAATTGAAATCTTCTGATGCCTTGACCTTGATCCTTGACCTTATTGTTATCCTTTTCCCCAAACACTCCTCTTTACTCTTACTCTCACTCTCTGTAACCCCCTTGTGTGCTAGTGGCACTCCTGCATTGCTTAGGGTGAATTGCTTATTAAAAAGAAAAACTTAAGATTTAAAGACAAAATAATATTAAATTCTGACTGAACAAAAACAACAACAAACAATTTTTTTAAACTATAATGATAATTAAAATAATTTTAATAACTACCCTACATGCAAGTCATGAATATACCATTGTTTGTCTTGGCAATGTTACCACTGGCGGACTGCTAGAGGCCCACCAGTGGCCAACCTGTGGCTGCCACCAGAGTACCGCTGGCGTTGCTATTGGCTTGCATGTATGGTAATAAGTATTTAATGAATATAACTCATTTTTTCAAAAACATTTTTGAAGTCACTCACAAAACATGAGACAAACTAAGAGGATGAGAGATAGAAAAGGCAAATTTTTCTGACTGATTTTTCCATTATGTAATAATAACTGCAAACATATTTAATTAATAAAAACAAGTCTTTTGTCAAGACATACCGGAAATGATCAAATACAGACTTAAATTCCTGATGTTGAGAAATAATTGGTTTGTTTGTCATAAACTTTTGGTGAAAATCAAAGGAATGTAAACTCTAGAGGCTAATCATGCAAACTTCCATATTTATTTTTGCAAACTTTTATCTTGCCATTCTCTCTGTCGAAAAATCTCTCTAAGAATATTTTGCTTATATCAGATGACAAAACATTTATTGCTTTTGTTATTTTATCTTGCACAGTCTGATTTCTCAAGACAAAAATACTTTTTTTTTCTTTTTTTTTAATTTATTTTTTAAAATTATCAACTCTCATAATAACTGTATTTTAAGTAAGTTCTATGGAATAAACAACAAACCTGGTATGAACAGTAAAGAAAATTGTCCTGTTGAGGGCAAATGCAGATCTACGAGTGTTATATACCAAGCAACCTTTTCCTCCAAAGAAAATATGTTAAATTATGATGTTTACATTGGAATTTCCATGGGGGAATGGAAACAGAGATTTTATACCCATAGGCACTTTCTTACCAACTCCAAATTAAAATACCGGACAGCTCTTTCAAAAAAGTTTTGGGAATTAAAAGAGAAAGGTCTGAACCCACAGATAGACTGGAAAATT
Organism: Acanthosepion lycidas; assembly: GCA_963932145.1. Taxonomy (NCBI): domain Eukaryota; kingdom Metazoa; phylum Mollusca; class Cephalopoda; order Sepiida; family Sepiidae; genus Acanthosepion; species Acanthosepion lycidas. The sequence continues at coordinate 87,777,554 of OZ010585.1, read as the reverse complement.
ATAGGTTTTGCTCATACTCCTAATAGTCTTAGAGATAGGTGTAACTTACACTCAAGAAAAGATTCTTACAAATACAGATTTTAAAAAAAGAGAAATCTTTATAAAAAAGCCTGTTTAAAGTTTTCAAAACAATTATAATGGAAAGGCAAATGTGTTGGAAGTAATCTCTTTTTCTGATTTTATATATATATATATATATATATATATATATGTGTGTGTGTGTGTGTGTGTGTGTCTGTGTCTGTGTCTGTGTGTGAATAAATACAAAAGGGAAACCAAGCTTAGCTGACGTGTTTTGTCCTCTGATTATCAAGGTAAATATAAGAATTTTATTTCACAAGTATTTATTTATAAACAGAAGTAAGAATTATTATTAAAAGAAAACTTTTAAATTTAAAAATCTAGTTATGTTTAGAAGAAAAAATTAAAATAATAAAATACAATAATCAAAGCAAACTTTTAAAACAAACGAACGAATTAGTATTAAACTTCTATAATATATATTTTACTTTATTACTTTTTAATTCTCTAACTCTTCAAATGTTGAATGTATAACTACTTCCAATTTCTATATTTCTATTTCTTCACAATGGTAATATATATATATATATATATATATATATATATATATATATATATATATATTTAAATTTTTTTTTTAAATATAACTTGGTATGGTTTGGTCTTTTTAATATAAATTGATTTAACTTACCTTAAGTTAAAAATGGATGATTTATTTCATGTAAAATTTTTTTTATTTTTTTCATATAATATTTTTAATTATATTCTTACTTAAATTTAATATAAATGATCTAAATATGATTTATTGTTAATCTTTTTAATATATCTCATATTAAGCATAATTTGTTACTTTTTATGTAGAAACCTAACTTTTTTATATATAATTAATTTTTTTTTATATAAAACTATTTTAATTTCAATTTAAAACCTTCATATAATCCCAATTTAATATCATAAGGTTTATATCTGGGTTTAATTTTATAAAACCTCCTCACTTTAAGGCTAATACCTTCAACCCTCCGCTTACCACTAACTTGGGCATTTTGTCTGAATGAAATATTGAAATTGATAAATTCTGTATCAATTTTTCAACTGCTGTCAAAGTTAAATTTTAAATTTCTAATTCCAACACAAACAGTCTATACACTAGGGTTGAATAAGACTAACATCTTGTTGGTTGAAATAGATCTATAACCTTGCCATATGAGGTAATTTTGAATTTTGTTTTGTGTATATATATATATATATATATATATATATATATATGATCAACAAAGTTAAGCAATGTTCAGCCTGGTCAGTACCGAGATGGGTGACCACTTGGGAATACCAGCTTGGATGTGCAGGTGATTTAATGGATAATGGCTTGGAATTGATAATCGGAGACCCTAGTTCCAATTCCCATTGGGATTGTTATATTCACTTACACACAAATACTCTTAGGAAAGATATGGATCTATCTCTTCCCCACCCACAGCTATGGGTTAATTAGTAAGACTTGTATCACTAAACTATTATCTCCCAATAAAATTTCTTACAATCTAAAAAAAATCTGGCAAACTTGGTTGCTTGGTCTGTCAAGATCCACTTTAGTTATTCCAGCCCAAGTGGTGCTGCCCTCTTCTGCCAGTCTGGCAATGGAGATTGTGTAGATCTTTGCCTATTCTGCTGTTTGGATCTTTGGGGGGTTTATTTTACTTTTATTTTTTAATCATTTCACCACAAGCAAGTTGGAATGCCACTAGTATACAGGGTACTACAGAGAATGAAGGTGAGAGAAAAGACTGGTTATAGGAAAGGATAAAAGCTGAATGTGGTCCAAGAAGATAGAAGATAGTGATTAACATTGCATTTAAATATTTGAAGATTGTAGTTATAAGGGAAGCAAGGAAAGATAGTTCCACAGATGGGAAGTGTGAGAAAAGAAACTGTTGGTGTAGAAGTGGCAATTATATTTAACTAATTCAACAGCAAAAGGGTGGGACCTAGATGTCAATCTAATAGCATGCTTAAACTCACATAGTTTGGGCAACAGAGAAAATTTTGTCAGAGCAGTAGCCATGAAAATATTTGTAGAAAAGGCTGAGGGAAGCCATGTTACATTGGTGAGAAAGTGACTGAAGTCAAGATGCCAAGTCAGGATCGATTACATTGCAGATACTTTAGATTTTGTCAAGAACTTTGAGAAGAGTAACAGGAGCATCTGACCAGATATGACAGCAGTGTGCATGGATGAATAGTAGATTTGTAAATGGGCAAAATCTGATGAGAAAAATCTTCTTGCATGATGCAGTGACTCAAATTTCCTTGCAGTAGATGCAGCTATTGATTCAATGTAGGTTGTTCCACTTCAAGTCAGTTGAAAATATCAGGCCAAGAAAGTGCAGTGAGATGCGCTCCTGAAGTCCAGCATCAGCCATGCTGATGGTGGGCAGGTAAGCTTCTCTATGGTGATTAAATGGCAGAAGTTTAGTTTTGGAGGCATTAAAATTTACAAGCTATTTTCTGCTCCAGTTAACCACAGACTGGAGGTCCTCTTCAATAGCAGTGACCAGATTAACTTTGTCAGCTCTGACAGATTTGCTATTGAGACAGGAGTAAATGGTAGTGTCATCTTCATAAATGCCTACTTGGGAACTGATGACATCAGGAAGATAAAGATCAGAAACAGCGTAGGACCCACATGGGGACATCTGCATTCATGTGAAAATGATATGGAAGTGAACCCATTCAAAACGACTTTCATTTCATGATTTGACAGGAAGAATTGGATTAAACCATCCAGCTTACATAGAAGACGAGTGTGCCAAACCCTGTCAAACTCCTTTGAGATATCTAAAGCCACAGCTCAAGCTTCACTGTTATTATCTAGAGTTTCATGTATATATTCAGTGATGACCATTAGCACATCAGAGGGAGACCTGGCAAAATGGACATTCTAGTATATTAGGAAGGAGGGGAGATAATAGGAAGTAGGGGTCTGTCAATAAAATCTTAAAGGAGACTCGTCAATTGCTTCTTTCCAATATTTAGATTTGACACTTTATGGACAGAATAGATTGACATTATTTCAAGGGTGCTTTGATACAATTATGGTAACTTTGAAGTGAGTTTTTCTGATTTCCATGGCCAAAAGCATATGACTATCTCTCACTTGGGATGTGATTTGATGAACGAAGGCAAGGTTGAAGGAATGCTTTTCTTAATCAACCTACTTTTCTTTCCCCTTCTATCAAAGGATTTTTAGTTTTTCTCAGATATCAAGAACAACCATTCAACCACAAATGAGTGGCACTTGAGTTTGGTTGCATTCCATATGGACCCTCCTCCTTGACCTTAATGCCAAGTTCATTTTTATTTTTCTGAATCCAAGGACTTTCAATACATCTGTATCCTGAGTAAGACATAAAACTACATCCAAAAGTGAGGCATCTGATAGGAAGTTTGTTTAGTGTGGAACCACCTCTTAATTGCTGGTTTTTGCAGGTGGTAGCACCTGTTAGGGTCCCAGCTATGGGCAAATAGTTGATCCCACCCACCCCACAAACAGGAGTCAAAATGCTGTGGCAGTGTAAAAGTAGGTATTAATACCAGCAATACATTTTTGAAGAAAAAGTTATTACCAGCAATATAGTTTTGAAGGAAAAATTATTACCAGCAATACATTTTTAAAGGAAATTATTACAAACAAAATATTACTAGCAATACATTTTTGGAAAAAAATATTATCAGCTATACTTTATTTTTGGAAAAAATATTATCAGTTATACTTTTTATTGGAAAAAAATATTATCAGCTATACATTTTTTTTTGAAAAAATATTATCAGCTATACTTTTTTTTAGAAAAATTATTATCAGCTATACTTTTTTTTTGGAAAAAATATTATCAGCTATACTTTTTTTTAGAAAAATTATTATCAGCTATACTTTTTTTTTGGAAAAAATATTATCAGCTATACTTTTTTTTTGGAAAAAATATTATCAGCAATACATTTTTGAAAAAAAAAATATTACCTGCAATAGATTTTTGAAAACATTACCAGCAATACATTTTTTGTAAAAAAAATATTACCAGCAATAAAAATTTTGTTGGTATTATATAAACTTTTGAGATTGATATGTTGTAAAACCAAACCAAACTGAAGATTTTTGACTGCCTCTACAGTCATGATAAAGAATTTCATTTTCTGCCTGTTTATGAAACCGTGTTTGGCTAACTCCACACATTCTCTTGTTTGCTGAAATCAATTTCAAGTCACTTAAAGGTGACATCATTTACAATAGTGAAACTGAATTTTTACATGATTTTTTTTATACACACTTCAATATATGGTCCCCGATGGAGAAAGATTATTTAATGTTGGCTGTTTCCTTTCTATTACAGTATCTTCCAGAATTTAAGTCTTTCTTTGCATTGACAGACAGACAGACAGGCATACATAAATACACACACACATACATACACACACACATTTGTATATATATATATATATATATATATATATATATATATATATATTATAAAATGGATTAAGTCTGACAATTATTTAATATATTTTCTGTTTATAGGTCATTTTTATAGATATAATTTATTTAAGTAAATGCCCTGTTTTTTTAATTAAACTGTATTAATTACATTTACCGAAAAAAATAATGTATAAACAGAAAACACATGAACACACACACACACACACACACACACACATATATATATATATATATATATATATATATATATATATATATATATATATATATATATTGGTTGTTATGCTTTAGCATATGTATCTCACACTGTACAGGTTTAGCAACTTGTTAAAATCTGGTGACAGAGACATCAGGCCATGTTGAAGCTATTACTTTTCATAGCTTCTTCAAATTGGTCTCTTGTGGATTTCTATTCTTAGTAAAATAAAATATTTCTGTAGGTGGTAGTCTCTATAGTGTCATCCATTTGGAAGCTTCCCTCTATAAATCTTTATCATATGACTTTTTAATATTGTGCATTTGAATCTGTGCCTTATTTTTTTCTATCACAAAACTTATTTAAATGTGTCTTTTACATCCTTTAAGCATATCTCAAGACAATAATTTAATAAGAATGCACAGTAAATACACTCTCTTATTTTTATCTGAATTTAATCTGGTATTCTAACTTTCTGTTTATTTGAAGATTAGCTACAAAACACGTATTTTGATATCGGGAAATTTAATATTGTTTTTTAAAATTTAATATTGTTTTTTGATTTTATTTTCTGCTGTTTTATTGTTGTTTCAGCTCAGATTAATTTCATTTTGTCATTCCCAATAAAATGGCTGCTTGTGAGCAAATATTTGTGAAGAATAATTTTTCAGGAATCTTGCACAAGAACTGGATCTGAATATATCAAGAAATTGATAATATATACCAGAAGTTTCATAAAATGACCTTTTTTTAAAATGAGATTATCTATGAGATTTTGGGACCTGTCAATATATGACTTCAGATACATGTTTTTATTTCTATGATATGTGCATGTATTTATGTATGTTGTATAGATATAGCTGTCTATGTACATGTGAGGGGGTGATGAAAAGTTCTGTTTTAATCACTTCCCAAAATCTGACCAAATTTTTAAAATCCCTTCATGGTCAAGCCAAACACTTTTTCAGCAGCCCAGCATAGAAACACAACATACACTATCAGCCAAAATTTGGGGGCACTGCCCTCTAGATTTCACAAAATCACTAAAAAATTGAAGGTTTCATGCTCCTTTTCAAAACTAATTTATTAACTCACTTGAGCCCGGAGGGACATTCTCTTCCAGATGGCTTTTATCATATATTCAATAACAATAATAACTAAATTAACACATTACTTCATAAAGTTTCCTTAACATTTTATCTCTTTGCTTAATCTACCTTTCTGGCCAATGAAAGAGCTGATAGATTTTAAATTTTAGGTAAACTCCTCTCTAAAAAAAAATTGAATGCCATACACTTCAGCATTCTAGTTAAGTAGGAGTTAATTTAATCAAAGAAGGCATGAAATTTAGTATTTATTCGATCCAGAGGGTGGCCCCGCAAACTTTTGATCTAGAGGGTAATCAAATAGATTTCCTTATTTCACTTAAAAAATGGGGTCTTGATCTCTTGATACACTTGGCACCCACATGTGTGTTCGCTTTGGCCTATAACCCCTAACAAAGCAGGACTATTATGGATCATGAAATAAAAAATTGGCATTTCACCACAAAGATCTAAGAATTGATAAATTTTCTGCCAGAATGGATAAAAACTTGCAATTTCCTCACAGCAAATTTAACAAATATTAATGTACATGGGATATTCTTAGGTTCAAATTATTGAGTAATGAAACTTACTTCAAAATAATGATGACTAGTTAATTTTGTCAAGATTCTTTAGATATCTCTACATGTATATCTGTGCATAGGACTAGATTGGCAGTTAGGTCTCATCATTTTACTGTTGAAATTGCTAGTTGTAATGGTAAGTTCTATTCTAATAGTTTTTTTTTTTCTCTTGCACTTTGAGACTGTGAAATATTATTCTGGCTTCTTACTTTCCTGTCAAATACAATCTTCAAAAATTTAATCATCTCCTTCTGTCTTTTTGAAACCTGTTCTTTTATTGACCTTTCTCCTCAATAATATTTTCTCAAATTTCTTTCACTCTCATTGACCCTTTATGTCTTAGTGGCTTTAATGCCTTACTTGAGGAGAAATGATTAAAAAGAAAAAAGGTATATGTGCCTGTACACATCTAGATATATGTGTTGTGTTTGTGTGTGTTTAAAAATTCAGATATAACAAAAACATATCTGGAAAAATTATCTTATCCACTGTATTTCATCTGCTGACGGACTTTATCAAGGCAAATGTAAGGATTTTATTTTGCAACAAGTTAAGTGATGTAATTTGTTGTCTAATACATGAAAACAAGTACTTGTTATTGTTGGCTTTTTTTTATAATGTCATTATTACTTATATTATTTTAAGTTGAGAAATTACCTGATGTATTATTTTAAATAATAGAAGGTTTCAATTTAACTGTTTTCTTTTAATTTTAAAAAAAATTTATAGTCATTTATGTTGGCTTGAGAAAGGAGTAATTCTTTCAGGAAAGGATATATTTGGAGAAATCTAGAGCACAGATTTACATTTTGATAAGATTCTATTGTGGCACAGTCAAGAATTTTCTAAGTAAGTTATGTTCTCTTTTAATGATAATTTTTACTTCTGTTTATAAATACTTGTTGTGAAATAAAATCCTTATATTTACCTTGATAATCAGAGGACAAAACACGTCAGCTAAGTTTATTCACACACACGCACACACACACACACACACACACACACACACATATATATATATATATATATATATATATATATATAATCAGAAAAAGAAATTACTTCCAACACATTTGCCTTTCCATTATAATTGTTTTGAAAAGTTTAAACAGACTTTTTTTACTGTGATTTTAAATCTTTAGAAATATGAATTATTTTCAGATTTCTTTTTTTTTAAATCTGTATTTGTAAGAATCTTTTCTTGAGTCTTTCTCAAATCTTGATTAAAAAGAAGCAATGGAAATTGAATTTGTTTTCTAAAACAGGGATTGGTTGCAGTGAGCAATGCAATTGTTGATCTCAATACTGAAGTGAAAGAAGTTGTTAAAAAAAAAAAGATTTCTTATTTTTATTATGGTCTCGTATTGGTGTATATATCTTGCCAATCACATCTCTGTATTGATCCCATCATTTAAATAAATCAGGTACCATATTTGTTCCTTAATGATATCTTTCATTCAAGGTTGTCTGACTGTTCCAATCTCATCTGCAAATAATATTCTTTTCTCTCTTAAATGCCATGGCCTACCATTTGACTCATTAGAAATGGTAGAGAGTCCAAGGAAAAGTCAGTTCATGCCTTTCTCAAGGTCATATATCAAAAGTAAACATGTGAAGCTCTGGTCTGAAGCTCGTTGATTGTTTTTGGCATTGGTGACTGTCACCCTACACTTCACTTCCAGATAAAAAAAAAAAGATTCATTATAAAGTTAATTGTTTTGTGTCCTTGAGTATTTTATCCAAAATAATTATTAACCTAATTTGTGATGGGATACACTTTTCAATGTCTTGCCACAATTCACAATTCAAAAATTCCCTGAAGTTTTGTCAAAGAAAATGGAGGAAGTATATTTCCTTAAGTAAATCAAGGAAGTATATAATATCTGAGTTACTTGGATTGAAATTATTTATGGGATTTTACTCATGGGAGTATAGGAAGCATAACAAATGCTATTATCCCTTCCTGTGAAGCCAATGATTGAATCTACACTCATGTTGTTAACATGTGATAAACTAAGATAGTATTTTTTACTACAGACATTAGTTGCAATTTCTACCAAGCTCATGTCAAACACCAGAATGTGTGTAATTTCTTTGTGTAAACATAAGATTATAACAACTTCTTTTTATCTCCACAAGTGGCGAATATAATTACAGATGCAAAGATTTTTAATTTCTGTTTTTTGGTATGTTTAGTTTCTCATGGATAAGTATTTAGTTGTCTTTATGTTCTAATATCTTATATTTCTTATCTGAATTTTGTAAGATGTTTTAATCAGTGTAAGTAGTTTTCTTCCGAGAAATTTTTTCATTATTGTTTTTTGTTTCTTTTAAAAACATTTCAGACATGCACTCTTTGACTTTTCCTGGGTGTCTTATGTTACGACATACTGTCAATGCACAACAGTGCCCGAGGAAGGCTGGAGGGTACACATTGTTTACAAATGCACAAGGGAACAAATTAAACAAGAAGTATTGCCAGTAAGGCAAAAAGGAAACAAGAATTGTTAATATGAAATATATAGAGGATCAAGATGAAGAGTCTCTTTGTGGGCCAGGTAAGTGACCTGGAGGACTGGGAGAGTTGTATTAGTGGCTGGAGTTGATCCATGTGTCAGACCAGTTGATTGAGATTACTGGTGATGATGTTGACACCTTCCCACTCGCCACGACTAACAACAGTGACATGAGTAGCATTTTTAAAAACATTTTTTTGTCATGCCTTTTATTTTAGCTGCAGTGTTTATGATAGGCTCTTTTTATATTGTATTTTCTATTTTTTAGAGTGGATTTGTTTTGTGAGCTGGATGTGAAACTTGGAGCCACTGAGCAGACCAACTTTTTTAGTATTGGTTTTGTATTCTTAGTATTCACATCTGGCCAAACGATTTTTGATGTAGAGTGAATCAAAAAGACGTCTAATTTGAAACAGAATATAACACACGTAAAAATTCTAACTCCCTACCAAATCTAAATTCTTGTGCCAAACACAAAGACCTAGTTAATAGAAATATAAAGAGTAAATAAAACATGTGCTTTTCTTCTCCTTGATGTCATAATGGACACAAATAACAAGAATTTTTTTTTTTATTCAACAAGCTGCAAGTTATTTCAATATGATTAATTACTTCTTTATATTCTTAACAAACCACTCTCCCATAACTACCAAAAGTGAAATAATAACTAATCTTGATTTGATTTTTCTAATTTCTTTTGTGCAGTTGAACTTCTTCCTATCAATGTTTTCTTTGTCAGGTGAATAATATGTAAAAAGATAACCTTGCTTCTTCACCTTAACTCTGTCTTGTATATTTAATCTACACAATGAGTTTATATATATATATATATATATATATATATATATATATATATGAAGAAATATAGTCTTAAGGTATGCTATATTTATGAGTAAAGTGCTCAATATCAGAGATAGAGCGTGTGTAAATATAAAAGTGAACATAGAAGTCAACACTTAGAGGCAACAGTCTGTTTCATGCTATATGCAATCGTCAGGTCAGGTTAGAATATGTTTTATTTAACTACAATTTGAAAAATATTCTCACTATTAATTTTTAATATATTATCATTGAGCACTATTTTGTAAAATAAAAATATCTATAAGAACACCGGATTATATATCTTACTGTTCTTTCTTTTTATTTATTTATATATATATATATATATATATATATATATATATAAAATGTTATTTTAAGGTGTGGCATAGAGGGTTAATACACAAATTGTCTAGTTATGGAAAGACTGGAGGATGACTCTTCTCAATTGTCAAGTCCTTCCTAATGAGTATGACCCTAAAGCAATCAATGTTGGTATCCCCCCCCCAATCTTGCTTTTCAGTCCAACCCTCTTTCTACTTTACATAAATGTATACTCTGATGATTTGTGAATAGCTATCTTGTTGATTCAGTGGTATATTGGTGCCCCTCCAAAACTCTAGATCACCAGAGATTGGTCACTGATCTCTTTTCTGAACTAGCTTCAACAGCTCAGTTGGGGAAAAAAAACTGGCTGGTCATAAATCAATGCCTTGAAAATAATTCTAATGACATTCTATCATCACCAAGTGAACCCTGAATTTTCACCTAACATGATGATCATGTGCTCTCTCAAGATGACTCCATACTTTGGGATCCAGACCCCAAGTGGAATGTGTACTTATGATCTATTGCTAAAGATGCTGGAAAAATGGTCACTCCAGTATGTACTTGACTCCTCTTCCTCTCCTATATCTTTACAAGAGTTAGATCTGGCCAAAAATAGTGTGCTGCTGCCATATACAGGCAAGAGCTGCCCAGTCTTCACTTTCTACAAGAATCTTCACATCCTTGTCGGCTTAAAAGTTATTTCCACCTGACAAACTCTTTCCAACAGACAGACAAAATCTTGCAAACTTCTTGTTACACTATCAGTGTTTCAATGGAAAGTGTTCTGATGAACTACATTCCTTAGTTGCACCAGTTCTAACCTTTACAGCTAAGAGCCACCATGCTGCGCACATTGTAGCAACCCTCATTCCTTTTGTATTTGATTTGTGAGATGTAATTTCCAGTCATGCAACTTCTTCCCATAAACTGCTCCTTTGTAGAACTGACTCCCAAGACGATGCTTTTCCAATCACTACAGTTTGGCCTGTTCAATTCTATGATCAACCATTATCTTCCCCACATATCTTAATAAACTTTGGCTCTTTCTCTGTAACCTTCTAGCTTGAGTGTCTCTTGGATGTACAGGGTGAATATTATTGTAAAAAAAAAAATTATTATATATGCTTTCATTTTCCCACTAAACTAAACAGTCTCTCTCTCTCTCTCTCTTTCTCTCTCTCTCTCTCTCTCTCTCTGTAATCAAAATGAAATGGCCAATTATTTGTCTAGGTAAGAGAAGCCTCAAAATAAGTAGGTACCATAAACATACCCCAGAGTGAGGGTAGCCAGAAGTAAAAACTTAGGTTGTGGGTTTAATTTGACAGCTGTTGCTATGCCAAAAATTTGTGTTGGTGGAGAGGCAAGCGAGGAAGACCCTTACAGAAATTTTAAAATAGACTTTTTAAACATTATTAATTTTTAAATAGTATTTATTTCCTCTTAATTCCACTTGCTTAAAATGAATTCAGTAAATATACAATTATGATCTCCTCATCAATCTGTTATGAGATGTGAACTACTAATTCTTACAACACACAGGGTCTTAACTTGAATAATGTGTCACCTGTGTGTTATGTGAAAATGACCCCTCATGAGTGAATAATATTGCTTCTAAAGTGTATGTGATTAATACAATTAGTAATTAATAGGGCCATTCTAAGAATAGTCACACCTCATATATTTTGGAGATATCTAATATTATTATGCAAACAAGCAAAATGAAACAACTCTTTATTCATAAATAAATCAAGTACATATAATCTATAGAAAAATATATTTGATTAACCTTCTATTCCATATACCTGAATAAATTATTACTTTTCATGTTAATATGGCTTTCTTGACATTGTATAACTTTCATCAATCTTTCAACCATTGATTTTGAAAACTTTTCTACTGTTGCAAATTTAACAATACATGGAATAGTTGTATTGATTCCCAGAGAATTTCTTTTCATGAATATTATTTTCCATTATCATATATATCTCTTTTGGAATAATATCTGAAGTTGCTGGAGGCTATTCCATTATGTCTTTGAAACTATTTTTTAGCAAGTTGAGAAAGTCAGCTTTACAGAACATGAAGGTATATTGTCTTGTATGAATGAACTCTTTACATTAAAAATTCTTAGCTGTGATGTTCCTGTATGATCACTGAAGTTAAACAATGTTAAGCCTGGCCAGTACCTAGATGGGTGACTGCTTGTGAATACCAGGTACTGTAAACTTAGATGTGTGGCTGGTGTAATGGATAACAGCTCAGAATTGTTAATTAGAGAGCTGAGTTCCAATTGCAGTTGGGTTCCTTATATTTGCTTATGTGCAAATGCCCTTGGGAAAGGCATGAATCTGTAGAGGACTGTGGGGGTGGTGATGTGATAATTGTAGAAGTAGAAGGACACACGTGGGTTAAAATTTTCCTGCTAGCCGGTCCAGCTACATGAGAAAGTTGGACTTTAATTAAGTCCAAAGAAGACAAGGAAAAACAAACAAGACCGATAAACATATGTAAACAAATATATGTATTAACAACAAGTTACAAGTTACAAGCACATGGACAGTTACATGGACAGTGTGCGTGTGGTGAATATTATGTGTGTGTGTTGTGGTGAGTGTTCGTACGTACGTGTATTGTTCTCAGCGTCTTCCCAGCATTTGGGAAACGCTGTATCTATGAGCGCTCACATCTGCGAGGTGGCTAAGTCTGAAAACCCGAGGAAAAAGAGATCGAGGTGAAGGGTCACCCAGTATTTATAGCCAGGGGAGAGAGACCCCTGGTGGAGGGTTAAGGAGCTAAGGAGGAGATAACTCTGACAAATCTACCTTTCACCCCATCCACCTATGGGTTAATTGGTAAAACTTGTATCAATAAAACCATTGTTATCTCCAAAAAATAAATAGAATTATGTACTAAATTGTGTACCAATTATTTAGATTTTAGCATTAAATAAAACATAGAAGTTGATATGCCACTAAACAAGAACAACCAAACCCACCAAACCACTCAAAAAATGTATTGTCCATGAATTGCAGGGATTTTCTATATTTATCTGGATAGTATTATCAATTTTGAAAGCACCTATAATTTTATTGCTGACTGTATAAACCCCAAAATATTAGTCCACCTACTTTGTGTTTTTTTGGGGTTTTTTTTTTTGACATCTTTAAGTATTTCCATGAAGAACCCAATCATCAGTTCACTAATACAATTTACCTCTACATTAATCCTTAAAAATTACTGTAGACTAATTCATTCCCATGTGCATCTTTAACTGACATATTTCTCATTGAGATTTTTACTTAACTCTTTGATCCCTGACCACTGATTTACCAATGTTAGAGAAAAATGGTGTAATTCCCAGCCACTGGTTGAACGGTGAGTAAACACTTGTAACTATTTTAATATCTGCCGTGAAACATTACATACCAATTATTTGCGAATTGTGACTCTGGAGTTCAGGCAGAAGGGTTAAAATTGTTCAGGGCTCAAAGGGTTAAATGTTGTTTGGTTGCTTTCATGTCTTTAGCCAATGTTCTTAATATTCTGTATTTTTTCTATCTGCTTCTTCAAATATTTTCTTGCTGGACATAATCCACTTGTATATTACCTTTTTACTTTTTCTCAAATCTCTTTTTATGACATTCTTAAAATCAGATATTTTTTATCTCGACATGGTTTTCACTTTTTTTTTTTTTTTTCTCTGATCTCTGTTCAACATTTTCAGCTTCCAAAATTCTGTTGCCATCATTCAATAAATTTTGAATATCTTTTTTCTCTTTCAAGTTTATATCTTTCTGATGACTCGTAACAATCTTCATAAATTTAACATTTATAAATATTAATAACAATACTATATATTTATTTACAATGTAACAAACAATCCTTAATTTGCCTAATAAAATCTCACACTATTAAATGAATTATTGTAAATATTTCTAATAAAAAACATATAAGCTGGAATTCCTGCAGTATATTTATCACAAATATATTTTGAAAACATATCTCAACATTGGTTGTTTGATACCAATTTTATAGTGAAAGTTGTGTAAGAAAATGTCACATACTGTAGATTGGTATTAATTAAAAATTAAATTCTACTTTTGAAAGTTATTTACAAATTTCAGTATTTCATTGCCAGATAGGAACAAAGGTTTCTTTGTAGCTAAGTCACATTAAGTAAATGAATAATATATTGTAACAATATTAATACCATATTATCTACCAACAGATTTTCTTATATATTATATTATGCTTCAAAAGTAAAAATAATAAAAACTTCAATCTTTTTAAAAGATCAAAATCTTATACTCAAACAAAACTCTATTTCTTTCTTTCATCTCTTTCCCTTTCAGACACTTTTCTTTTTGTTTTTCTAGAGTTTTCTTAACTTTCTTTAACTTTATACCTTCATAATCTCTTCTACCTTTTCCAATTCTGTTGTAATTTGGCAGGAAGTTGATGGCTATATATATATATATATATATATATATGTGAATATTGAAGTCAACACTCAGAAGCGATAGGCTGTTTCATGCTAGATGCAATCGTGAGGCCACGTGTGTTGGGTTTTTTTTTTCATAACTATTTATATATATGGGTCAGTAGTGCATTGTGGGTCGTCCAGTCTTATGGTTATTTTGGCGGGAGTGGTTTGTTTATCTATTTGGGTTAATTTATTTTTCATTGTTTTTTATTTATTCTTATTTTTTATTTTATATATTCTTTTTGGTTTTCAGTGTTTTAGTAACAAAGTAAAAAATTGAGATAATTTATTTAATAGTTTGTTTTGGTCTGGGAAGGTAATTAAAGCTATTTTTTCATCCAGTTTTTGAGATTGTAGTCTATTCTAACTTTTATTTTGGTAGGGGTAAGTTTGTTTATTATTTTATTTATTTGGATTGATTATTTTTACTTGCATTTGCTTATTTATTTTTTATTTTTATTTATTCTAATAGTTATTTTAGTGGAGGTGGTTTGTTAATTTGTTTATTTATTTGGATTAATTTATTTTACTTGTTTTTTCATATTTATTTATTTATGTATTTATTTATTTTTGTACATTTTTATTTATTCTTTTAAGTTTTCAATTTTTAGTAAATTTTTTTTTATTGTTTTTATAGTAGTTATAGCTATTTTTTTGTCCAATTTTTGGATTCATTGTTGTAGTCTATTCTAATGGTTATTTTGGCAGAATTATAGTTTCTTAAGATTATGAGACCGTCGTCCCTGTAGAGTCCAGTATTCATAGTTTATCGCAGGACACGGTTGTAGTTTATTGTCATACTCAGGATGGTTAATCTCAAGGAATTAACCTAGTGCCATAACTGTACAGAATAATTGATTTGAGGGATGACATCTCTTGGGTACCTATGATGAAAACATATAAACAGAAACTTATACCCATAGAAATAGAACATAGACTTGAACAAAATAGAAGTTGTTAGTGTACCTTATTATTTACCATCTCCGAGTCCTTGAGGCTGTGTATATCAAATTCTACCAGCCAAGCCTATGCAGACAAAAGGAGCATTTCATGTGTTCCTTACATTTGATTGAGGGACTGTGAATGATTTTTTTTTTCTATTTTACATTCTTTTGGAACTTCCCAATTTTTTATTTTTTATTCATGGATTTGTTTGAAATTAAAATTTATTTTAATCAAGTTCCAACTTTCCTTCTTCATTTGTTATTATTTATTATTAATGTATCTTAAGTGCTGACTGAAAGGGCCCTAAACGTACAATAATGATGTCTATTTTGTTCAAGTCTATGTTCTATTTCTGTGGGTACAAGTCTCTGTTATATATATATATATATATATATATATATATATATATAGGGTGCAATGGATAAATTGTTGTTATACAAATAGGAAAATAACTCTCATTTTAACAGATATATTTACCAAAATTACACAAAAATATCTAGAATTACTAAAGAGTAAGTTCAACTATGGCCTCCAGACACATTCAGAATCTCCTGCAACTTTTCTGGATGGTCTCCTTGTTTAAGTTGGTGAATACTGCCATAATCCTTGCCTTCAGTTCCTCTTTGGTGTTACAAGAAATTTGTGAGATCTTTTCTTATCATAACAATCAGAGTGAGTTTTTGAACATTGTCTTCTGATTGACACCCAAACTTTGAAATATTCGTATTGGAACTTCCAGTTTGAATGCCAAACAGTACAGCATGTCATTTTCAAATTTCTGGTGGAGTGAATTGCATCATGTTGTTCTTTTTCTCACAGACGGTGCCCAACTGATCCTACTATACACTGCAGTCAATAAAATCAAAAATCAAAAATGTACATGTCCAAAATTAAAAACATAAAATGGCGACAATTTACAAATCGCACCATGTGTCTGTCTATATTTCTGAGATGAGGTATTATGTACATTATTAACATTATTCGGACAATTTTCCTCATCTTTGTCACCATATTTATTACAACATTTTGGCGATGGTTAGATCCAGTGACAGGACCCAAAGGGTGTGAGTTCAATACCTGGTTAAGGCAGTGGAGAAGATTCGGATGGAAATTAACAGGAGATAACTGATAACTGACATCCATTACACATGGCACATGGAACTAGAACAGTCTACCCCAGGGTTCAGGTCGACATTCCAATCACCTGAAGAAGGCCGGAGCGTACAACAGCCGAAACGTAATAAATATGGCGACAAAGATGAGGACAATAGTCCGAATAATGTAAATAATGTGCGCCATGTGTGTATGTATATATATATATATATATATATATATATATATATAATGTCATTGGCACACTTTTTCAATTGAAGGAGCACAATTCTCAATAGCTCATCATCCCCTATATTATAAATGTCAGTGTGTCATTCTTTTACAGTTGAAGGGATACAACTCTCTAACATTCAATGGCTCATGTTACAAAAATTATGGATTCCCAATATTTTGCAATTGTTTTTGGTGATTTGTGATTTTTTTGTGAAGGTAGTAATATTTGCATTCTAGGTTTCGTGTGTATTTATTTCAAACTACCTGATGTAGCGCTTGATGGGCAACTTCTGGCCAGAAGGCGAAAGTCAAGTTGTTATGAAGTTGCTGTGTTTATTAATTCTAATTTAGCCATATATATATATATATATATATATATATATATATATATACATACACTTATATACACTGTTTCTTTTATTGTCCTACTCATAATTAAAATCTTTTCATTCTCTTTTACTCCCTGTAACCCCAGGAATCCTAGTGGCATTATTACCATATTCTGTCTTCCTGAACACTGTTCTTTTATTGTCCTACTTCTCACTAAAATCTTTTCATTCTCTTTTACTCCCTGTAACCCCAGGCACCCTAGTGGCATTATTACCATATTCTGTCTTCCTGAACATTGTTCGTTTATTGTTCTAATTTTCACTAAAATATTTTCATTCTCTTTTACTCCCTGTAACCCCAGGAATCCTAGTGGCATTATTACCATATTCTGTCGCCCTGAACACTGTTTCTTTTATTGTCCTACTTCTCACTAAAATCTTTTCATTCTCTTTTACTCCCTGTAACCCCAGGCACCCTAGTGGCATTATTACCATATACTGTCGCCCTGAACACTGTTTCTTTTATTGTCCTACTTCTCACTAAAATCTTTTCATTCTCTTTTACTCCCTGTAACCCCAGGCATCCTAGTGGCATTATTACCATATTCTGTTTTCCTGAACACTGTTTCTTTTATTGTCCTACTTCTCACTAAAATCTTTTCATTCTCTTTTACTCCCTGTAACCCCAGGCATCCTAGTGGCATTATTACAATATTCTGTTTTCCTGAACACTGTTTCTTTTATTGTCCTACTTCTCACTAAAATCTTTTCATTCTCTTTTACTCCCTGTAACCCCAGGCACCCTAGAGGCATTATTACCATATTCTGTCTTCCTGAACATTGTTCTTTTATTGTTCTAATTTTCACTAAAATATTTTCATTCTCTTTTACTCCCTGTAACCCCAGGTATCCTAGTGGCATTATTACCATATTCTGTCGCCCTGAACACTGTTTCTTTTATTGTCCTACTTCTCACTAAAATCTTTTCATTCTCTTTTACTCCCTGTAACCCCAGGCACCCTACTGGCATTATTACCATATTCTGTCTTCCTGAACATTGTTTCTTTTATTGTCCTACTTCTCACTAAAATCTTTTCATTCTCTTTTACTCCCTGTAACCCCAGGCACCCTGGTGGCATTATTACCATATTCTGTCTTCCTGAACACTGTTTCTTTTATTGTCCTACTTCTCACTAAAATCTTTTCAATCTCTTTTACTCCCTGTAACCCCAGGCACCCTACTGGCATTATTACCATATTCTGTCTTCCTGAACATTGTTCTTTTATTGTCCTAATTTTCACTAAAATCTTTTCATTCTCTTTTACTCCCTGTAACCCCAGGCACCCTAGTGGCATTATTACCATATTCTGTCTTCCTGAACATTGTTCTTTTATTGTTCTAATTTTCACTAAAATATTTTCATTCTCTTTTACTCCCTGTAACCCCAGGAATCCTACTGGCATTATTACCATATTCTGTCGCCCTGAACACTGTTTCTTTTATTGTCCTACTTCTCACTAAAATCTTTTCATTCTCTTTTACTCCCTGTAACCCCAGGCATCCTAGTGGCATTATTACCATATTCTGTTTTCCTGAACACTGTTTCATTTATTGTCCTACTTCT
This sequence comes from Acanthosepion lycidas, assembly GCA_963932145.1. Lineage (NCBI taxonomy): Eukaryota > Metazoa > Mollusca > Cephalopoda > Sepiida > Sepiidae > Acanthosepion > Acanthosepion lycidas. The sequence goes on along the minus strand of OZ010585.1, from coordinate 87,758,806 downwards.
CACTAAAATCTTTTCATTCTCTTTTACTCCCTGTAACCCCAGGCATCCTAGTGGCATTATTACCATATTCTGTTTTCCTGAACACTGTTTCTTTTATTGTCCTACTTCTCACTAAAATCTTTTCATTCTCTTTTACTCCCTGTAACCCCAGGCACCCTAGTGGCATTATTACCATATTCTGTCTTCCTGAACATGGTTCTTTTATTGTTCTAATTTTCACTAAAATATTTTCATTCTCTTTTACTCCCTGTAACCCCAGGAATCCTAGTGGCATTATTACCATATTCTGTCGCCCTGAACACTGTTTCTTTTATTGTCCTACTTCTCACTAAAATCTTTTCATTCTCTTTTACTCCCTGTAACACCAGGCACCCTAGTGGCATTATTACCATATTCTGTCTTCCTGAACATTTTTTCTTTTATTGTCCTACTTCTCACTAAAATCTTTTCATTCACTTTTACTCCCTGTAACCCCAGGCACCCTGGTGGCATTATTACCATATTCTGTCTTCCTGAACATTGTTCTTTTATTGTTCTAATTTTCACTAAAATATTTTCATTCTCTTTTACTCCCTGCAACCCCAGGCATCCTAGTGGCATTATTACCATATTCTGTCTTCCTGAACACTGTTTCTTTTATTGTCCTACTTCTCACTAAAATCTTTTCATTCTCTTTGACTCCCTGTAACCCCAGGCACACTAGTGGCATTATTACCATATTCTGTCGCCCTGAACACTGTTTCTTTTATTGTCCTACTTCTCACTAAAATCTTTTCATTCTCTTTTACTCCCTGTAACCCCAGGCATCCTAGTGGCATTATTACCATATTCTGTTTTCCTGAACACTGTTTCTTTTATTGTCCTACTTCTCACTAAAATCTTTTCATTCTCTTTTACTCCCTGTAACCCCAGGCACCCTAGTGGCATTATTACCATATTCTGTCTTCCTGAACATTGTTCTTTTATTGTTCTAATTTTCACTAAAATATTTTCATTCTCTTTTACTCCCTGTAACCCCAGGAATGCTAGTGGCATTGTTACTATATTCTGTCGCCCTGAACACTGTTTCTTTTATTGTCCTACTTCTCAGTAAAATCTTTTCATTCTCTTTTACTCCCTGTAACCCCAGGCACCCTAGTGGCATTATTACCATATTCTGTCTTCCTGAACACTGTTTCTTTTATTGTCCTACCTCTCACTAAAATCTTTTCATTCTCTTTTACTCCCTGTAACCCCAGGCACCCTACTGGCATTATTACCATATACTGTCTTCCTGAACATTGTTCTTTTATTGTCCTGATTTTCACTAAAATCTTTTCATTCTCTTTTACTCCCTGTAACCCCAGGCACCCTAGTGGCATTATTACCATATTCTGTCTTCCTGAACATTGTTCTTTTATTGTTCTAATTTTCACTAAAATATTTTCATTCTCTTTTACTCCCTGTAACTCCAGGCATCCTAGTGGCATTATTACCATATTCTGTCTTCCTGAACACTGTTTCTTTTATTGTCCTACTTCTCACTAAAATCTTTTCATTCTCTTTTACTACCTTTAACACCAGGCATCCTCATCGCATATTTACCATATTCTGTCTTCCTGAACACTGTTCTTTTATTGTCCTACTCTTCACTAAAATCTTTTCATTCTCTTTTACTCCCTGTAACCACAGGCACCCTAGTGGCATTATTACCATATTCTGTCTTCCTGAACACTGTTTCTTTTATTGTCCTACTTCTCACTAAAATCTTTTCATTCTCTTTTACTCCCTGTAACACTAGGCACCCTAGTGGCATTATTACCATATTCTGTCTTCCTGAACACTGTTCTTTTATTGTCCTACTTCTCACTAAAATATTTTCATTCTCTTTTACTCCCTGTAACACCAGGCACCCTAGTGGCATTATTATTCTGTCGCCCAGAACACTGTTTCTTTTATTGTCCTACTTCTCACTAAAATCTTTTCATTCTCTTTTACTACCTGTAACACTAGGCACCCTAGTGGCATTATTACCATATTCTGTCTTCCTGAACACTGTTTCTTTTATTGTCCTACTTCTCACTAAAATCTTTTCATTCTCTTTTACTCCCTGTAACACTAGGCACCCTAGTGGCATTATTACCATATTCTGTCTTCCTGAACACTGTTCTTTTATTGTCCTACTTCTCACTAAAATATTTTCATTCTCTTTTACTCCCTGTAACACCAGGCACCCTAGTGGCATTATTATTCTGTCGCCCAGAACACTGTTTCTTTTATTGTCCTACTTCTCACTAAAATCTTTTCATTCTCTTTTACTACCTGTAACACTAGGCACCCTAGTGGCATTATTACCATATTCTGTCTTCCTGAACACTGTTTCTTTTATTGTCCTACTTCTCACTAAAATATTTTCATTCTCTTTTACTCCCTGTAACACCAGGCACCCTAGTGGCATTATTATTCTGTCGCCCAGAACACTGTTTCTTTTATTGTCCTACTTCTCACTAAAATCTTTTCATTCTCTTTTACTACCTGTAACACTAGGCACCCTAGTGGCATTATTACCATATTCTGTCTTCCTGAACACTGTTTCTTTTATTGTCCTACTTCTCACTAAAATCTTTTCATTCTCTTTTACTCCCTGTAACACTAGGCACCCTAGTGGCATTATTACCATATTCTGTCTTCCTGAACACTGTTCTTTTATTGTCCTACTTCTCACTAAAATATTTTCATTCTCTTTTACTCCCTGTAACACCAGGCACCCTAGTGGCATTATTATTCTGTCGCCCAGAACACTGTTTCTTTTATTGTCCTACTTCTCACTAAAATCTTTTCATTCTCTTTTACTACCTGTAACACTAGGCACCCTAGTGGCATTATTACCATATTATGTCTTCCTGAACACTGTTCTTTTATTGTCCTACTTCTCACTAAAATCTTTTCATTCTCTTTTACTCCCTTTAACACAAGGCATCCTCATCGCATATTTACCATATTCTGTCTTCCTGAACACTGTTCTTTTATTGTCCTACTTCTCACTAAAATCTTTTCATTCTCTTTTACTCCCTGTAACACTAGGCACCCTAAAGGCATTATTACCATATTCTATCTTCCTGAACACTGTTCTTTTATTGTCCTACTTCTCACTAAAATCTTTTCATTCTCTTTTACTCCCTGTAACACCAGGCATCCTCATCGCATATTTACCATATTCTGTCTTCCTGAACACTGTTTCTTTTATTGTCCTACTCTTCACTAAAATCTTTTCATTCTCTTTTACTCCCTGTAACACCAGGCATCCTAGTGGCATTATTACCATATTCTGTCGCCCTGAACACTGTTTCTTTTATTGTCCTACTTCTCACTAAAATCTTTTCATTCTCTTTTACTCCCTGTAACACCAGGCATCCTCATCGCATTATTACCATATTCTGTCGGCCTGAACACTGTTTCTTTTATTGTCCTACTTCTCACTAAAATCTTTTCATTCTCTTTTACTCCCTGTAACCCCAGGCACCCAACTGGCATTATTACCATATTCTGTCTTCCTGAACATTGTTCTTTTATTGTCCTAATTTTCATTAAAATCATTTCATTCTCTTTTACTCCCTGTAACCCCAGGCACCCTAGTGGCATTATTACCATATTCTGTTTTCCTGAACATTGTTCTTTTATTGTTCTAATTTTCACTAAAATATTTTCATTCTCTTTTACTCCCTGTAACACTAGGCACCCTAGTGGCATTATTACCATATTCTGTCTTCCTGAATACTGTTCTTTTATTGTCCTACTTCTCACTAAAATCTTTTCATTGTCTTTTACTCCCTGTAACACCAGGCATCCTCATCGCATATTTACCATATTCTGTCTTCCTGAACACTGTTCTTTTATTGTCCTACTTCTCACTAAAATCTTTTCATTCTCTTTTACTCCCTGTAACACTAGGCACCCTAAAGGCATTATTACCATATTCTATCTTCCTGAACACTGTTCTTTTATTGTCCTACTTCTCACTAAAATCTTTTCATTCTCTTTTACTCCCTGTAACACCAGGCATCCTCATCGCATATTTACCATATTCTGTCTTCCTGAACACTGTTCTTTTATTGTCCTACTCTTCACTAAAATCTTTTCATTCTCTTTTACTCCCTGTAACCCCAGGCATCCTAGTGGCATTATTACCATATTCTGTCGCCCTGAACACTGTTTCTTTTATTGTCCTACTTCTCACTAAAATCTTTTCATTCTCTTTTACTCCCTGTAACACTAGGCACCCTAGTGGCATTATTACCATATTCTGTCTTCCTGAATACTGTTCTTTTATTGTCCTACTTCTCACTAAAATCTTTTCATTCTCTTTTACTCCCTGTAACACCAGGCATCCTCATCGCATATTTACCATATTCTGTCTTCCTGAACATTGTTCTTTTATTGTCCTACTTCTCACTAAAATCTTTTCATTCTCTTTTACTCCCTGTAACACTAGGCACCCTAAAGGCATTATTACCATATTCTATCTTCCTGAACACTGTTCTTTTATTGTCCTACTTCTCACTAAAATCTTTTCATTCTCTTTTACTCCCTGTAACACCAGGCATCCTCATCGCATATTTACCATATTCTGTCTTCCTGAACACTGTTCTTTTATTGTCCTACTCTTCACTAAAATCTTTTCATTCTCTTTTACTCCCTGTAACTCCAGGCACCCTAGTGGCATTATTACGATATTCTGTCCCCCGAACACTGTTCTTTTATTGTCCTACTCTTCACTAAAATCTTTTCATTCTCTTTTTCTCAATGTAACCCCAGGCACCCTAGTGGAATTATTACCATATTCTGTCGCCCTGAACACTGTTTCTTTTATTGTCCTACTTCTCACTAAAATCTTTTCATTCTCTTTTACTCCCTGTAACACCAGGCATCCTCATCGCATTATTACCATATTCTGTCGGCCTGAACACTGTTTCTTTTATTGTCCTACTTCTCACTAAAATCTTTTCATTCTCTTTTACTCCCTGTAACCCCAGGCACCCAACTGGCATTATTACCATATTCTGTCTTCCTGAACATTGTTCTTTTATTGTCCTAATTTTCATTAAAATCATTTCATTCTCTTTTACTCCCTGTAACCCCAGGCACCCTAGTGGCATTATTACCATATTCTGTTTTCCTGAACATTGTTCTTTTATTGTTCTAATTTTCACTAAAATATTTTCATTCTCTTTTACTCCCTGTAACACTAGGCACCCTAGTGGCATTATTACCATATTCTGTCTTCCTGAATACTGTTCTTTTATTGTCCTACTTCTCACTAAAATCTTTTCATTGTCTTTTACTCCCTGTAACACCAGGCATCCTCATCGCATATTTACCATATTCTGTCTTCCTGAACACTGTTCTTTTATTGTCCTACTTCTCACTAAAATCTTTTCATTCTCTTTTACTCCCTGTAACACTAGGCACCCTAAAGGCATTATTACCATATTCTATCTTCCTGAACACTGTTCTTTTATTGTCCTACTTCTCACTAAAATCTTTTCATTCTCTTTTACTCCCTGTAACACCAGGCATCCTCATCGCATATTTACCATATTCTGTCTTCCTGAACACTGTTCTTTTATTGTCCTACTCTTCACTAAAATCTTTTCATTCTCTTTTACTCCCTGTAACCCCAGGCATCCTAGTGGCATTATTACCATATTCTGTCGCCCTGAACACTGTTTCTTTTATTGTCCTACTTCTCACTAAAATCTTTTCATTCTCTTTTACTCCCTGTAACACTAGGCACCCTAGTGGCATTATTACCATATTCTGTCTTCCTGAATACTGTTCTTTTATTGTCCTACTTCTCACTAAAATCTTTTCATTCTCTTTTACTCCCTGTAACACCAGGCATCCTCATCGCATATTTACCATATTCTGTCTTCCTGAACATTGTTCTTTTATTGTCCTACTTCTCACTAAAATCTTTTCATTCTCTTTTACTCCCTGTAACACTAGGCACCCTAAAGGCATTATTACCATATTCTATCTTCCTGAACACTGTTCTTTTATTGTCCTACTTCTCACTAAAATCTTTTCATTCTCTTTTACTCCCTGTAACACCAGGCATCCTCATCGCATATTTACCATATTCTGTCTTCCTGAACACTGTTCTTTTATTGTCCTACTCTTCACTAAAATCTTTTCATTCTCTTTTACTCCCTGTAACTCCAGGCACCCTAGTGGCATTATTACGATATTCTGTCCCCCGAACACTGTTCTTTTATTGTCCTACTCTTCACTAAAATCTTTTCATTCTCTTTTTCTCAATGTAACCCCAGGCACCCTAGTGGAATTATTACCATATTCTGTCGCCCTGAACACTGTTTCTTTTATTGTCCTACTTCTCACTAAAATCTTTTCATTCTCTTTTACTCCCTGTAACACCAGGCATCCTCATCGCATTATTACCATATTCTGTCGGCCTGAACACTGTTTCTTTTATTGTCCTACTTCTCACTAAAATCTTTTCATTCTCTTTTACTCCCTGTAACCCCAGGCACCCAACTGGCATTATTACCATATTCTGTCTTCCTGAACATTGTTCTTTTATTGTCCTAATTTTCATTAAAATCATTTCATTCTCTTTTACTCCCTGTAACCCCAGGCACCCTAGTGGCATTATTACCATATTCTGTTTTCCTGAACATTGTTCTTTTATTGTTCTAATTTTCACTAAAATATTTTCATTCTCTTTTACTCCCTGTAACACTAGGCACCCTAGTGGCATTATTACCATATTCTGTCTTCCTGAATACTGTTCTTTTATTGTCCTACTTCTCACTAAAATCTTTTCATTGTCTTTTACTCCCTGTAACACCAGGCATCCTCATCGCATATTTACCATATTCTGTCTTCCTGAACACTGTTCTTTTATTGTCCTACTTCTCACTAAAATCTTTTCATTCTCTTTTACTCCCTGTAACACTAGGCACCCTAAAGGCATTATTACCATATTCTATCTTCCTGAACACTGTTCTTTTATTGTCCTACTTCTCACTAAAATCTTTTCATTCTCTTTTACTCCCTGTAACACCAGGCATCCTCATCGCATATTTACCATATTCTGTCTTCCTGAACACTGTTCTTTTATTGTCCTACTCTTCACTAAAATCTTTTCATTCTCTTTTACTCCCTGTAACCCCAGGCATCCTAGTGGCATTATTACCATATTCTGTCGCCCTGAACACTGTTTCTTTTATTGTCCTACTTCTCACTAAAATCTTTTCATTCTCTTTTACTCCCTGTAACACTAGGCACCCTAGTGGCATTATTACCATATTCTGTCTTCCTGAATACTGTTCTTTTATTGTCCTACTTCTCACTAAAATCTTTTCATTCTCTTTTACTCCCTGTAACACCAGGCATCCTCATCGCATATTTACCATATTCTGTCTTCCTGAACATTGTTCTTTTATTGTCCTACTTCTCACTAAAATCTTTTCATTCTCTTTTACTCCCTGTAACACTAGGCACCCTAAAGGCATTATTACCATATTCTATCTTCCTGAACACTGTTCTTTTATTGTCCTACTTCTCACTAAAATCTTTTCATTCTCTTTTACTCCCTGTAACACCAGGCATCCTCATCGCATATTTACCATATTCTGTCTTCCTGAACACTGTTCTTTTATTGTCCTACTCTTCACTAAAATCTTTTCATTCTCTTTTACTCCCTGTAACTCCAGGCACCCTAGTGGCATTATTACGATATTCTGTCCCCCGAACACTGTTCTTTTATTGTCCTACTCTTCACTAAAATCTTTTCATTCTCTTTTTCTCAATGTAACCCCAGGCACCCTAGTGGAATTATTACCATATTCTGTCGCCCTGAACATTGTTTCTTTTATTGTCCTACTTCTCACTAAAATCTTTTCATTCTCTTTTACTCCCTGTAACCCCAGGCACCCTAATGGCATTATTACGATATTCTGTCTTCCTGAACACTGTTTCTTTTATTGTCCTACTTCTCACTAAAATCTTTTCATTCTCTTTTACTCCCTGTAACCCCAGGCACCCAACTGGCATTATTACCATATTCTGTCTTCCTGAACATTGTTCTTTTATTGTTCTAATTTTCACTAAAATCATTTCATTCTCTTTTCCTTCCTGTAACCCCAGGCACCCTAGTGGCATTATTACCATATTCTGTCTTCCTGAACATTGTTCTTTTATTGTTCTAATTTTCACTAAAATATTTTCATTCTCTTTTACTCCCTGTAACCCCAGGAATCCTAGTGGCATTATTACCATATTCTGTCGGCCTGAACACTGTTTCTTTTATTGTCCTACTTCTCACTAAAATCTTTTCATTCTCTTTTACTCCCTGTAACCCCAGGCACCCTAGTGGCATTATTACCATATTCTGTCTTTCTGAACATTGTTCTTTTATTGTTCTAATTTTCACTAAAATCTTTTCATTCTCTTTTACTCCCTGTAACCCCAGGAATCCTAGTGGCATTATTACCATATTCTGTTTTCCTGAACACTGTTTCTTTTATTGTCCTACTTCTCACTAAAATCTTTTCATTCTCTTTTACTCCCTGTAACCCCAGGCACACTAGTGGCATTATTACCATATTCTGTCGCCCTGAACACTGTTTCTTTTATTGTCCTACTTCTCACTAAAATCTTTTCATTCTCTTTTACTCCCTGTAACCCCAGGCATCCTAGTGGCATTATTACCATATTCTGTCTTCCTGAACACTGTTTCTTTTATTGTCCTACTTCTCACTAAAATCTTTTCATTCTCTTTTACTCCCTGTAACCCCAGGCATCCTAGTGGCATTATTACCATATTCTGTTTTCCTGAACACTGTTTCTTTTATTGTCCTACTTCTCACTAAAATCTTTTCATTCTCTTTTACTCCCTGTAACCCCAGGCACCCAACTGGCATTATTACCATATTCTGTCTTCCTGAACATTGTTCTTTTATTGTCCTAATTTTCATTAAAATCATTTCATTCTCTTTTACTCCCTGTAATCCCAGGCACCCTAGTGGCATTATTACCATATTCTGTTTTCCTGAACATTGTTCTTTTATTGTTCTAATTTTCACTAAAATATTTTCATTCTCTTTTACTCCCTGTAACACTAGGCACCCTAGTGGCACTATTACCATATTCTGTCTTCCAGAATACTGTTCTTTTATTGTCCTACTTCTCACTAAAATCTTTTCATTCTCTTTTACTCCCTGTAACACCAGGCATCCTCATCGCATATTTACCATATTCTGTCTTCCTGAACACTGTTCTTTTATTGTCCTACTCTTCACTAAAATCTTTTCATTCTCTTTTACTCCCTGTAACCCCAGGCATCCTAGTGGCATTATTACCATATTCTGTCGCCCTGAACACTGTTTCTTTTATTGTCCTACTTCTCACTAAAATCTTTTCATTCTCTTTTACTCCCTGTAACACTAGGCACCCTAGTGGCATTATTACCATATTCTGTCTTCCTGAATACTGTTCTTTTATTGTCCTACTTCTCACTAAAATCTTTTCATTCTCTTTTACTCCCTTTAACACAAGGCATCCTCATCGCATATTTACCATATTCTGTCTTCCTGAACATTGTTCTTTTATTGTCCTACTTCTCACTAAAATCTTTTCATTCTCTTTTACTCCCTGTAACACTAGGCACCCTAAAGGCATTATTACCATATTCTATCTTCCTGAACACTGTTCTTTTATTGTCCTACTTCTCACTAAAATCTTTTCATTCTCTTTTACTCCCTGTAACACCAGGCATCCTCATCGCATATTTACCATATTCTGTCTTCCTGAACACTGTTCTTTTATTGTCCTACTCTTCACTAAAATCTTTTCATTCCCTTTTACTCCCTGTAACCCCAGGCACCCTAGTGGCATTATTACGATATTCTGTCCCCCGAACACTGTTCTTTTATTGTCCTACTCTTCACTAAAATCTTTTCATTCTCTTTTTCTCAATGTAACCCCAGGCACCCTAGTGGAATTATTACCATATTCTGTCGCCCTGAACATTGTTTCTTTTATTGTCCTACTTCTCACTAAAATCTTTTCATTCTCTTTTACTCCCTGTAACCCCAGGCACCCTAATGGCATTATTATGATATTCTGTCTTCCTGAACACTGTTTCTTTTATTGTCCTACTTCTCACTAAAATCTTTTCATTCTCTTTTACTCCCTGTAACCCCAGGCACCCTAGTGGCATTATTACCATATTCTGTCTTTCTGAACATTGTTCTTTTATTGTTCTAATTTTCACTAAAATCTTTTCATTCTCTTTTACTCCCTGTAACCCCAGGCACCCTAGTGGCATTATTACAATATTCTGTTTTCCTGAACACTGTTTCTTTTATTGTCCTACTTCTCACTAAAATCTTTTCATTCTCTTTTACTCCCTGTAACCCCAGGCACCCTAGTGGCATTATTACCATATTCTGTCGCCCTGAACACTGTTTCTTTTATTGTCCTACTTCTCACTAAAATCTTTTCATTCTCTTTTACTCCCTGTAACCCCAGGCATCCTAGTGGCATTATTACCATATTCTGTCTTCCTGAACACTGTTTCTTTTATTGTCCTACTTCTCACTAAAATCTTTTCATTCTCTTTTACTCCCTGTAACCCCAGGCATCCTAGTGGCATTATTACCATATTCTGTTTTCCTGAACACTGTTTCTTTTATTGTCCTACTTCTCACTAAAATCTTTTCATTCTCTTTTACTCCCTGTAACCCCAGGCACCCAACTGGCATTATTACCATATTCTGTCTTCCTGAACATTGTTCTTTTATTGTTCTAATTTTCACTAAAATCTTTTCATTCTCTTTTACTCCCTGTAACCCCAGGCACCCTAGTGGCATTATTACCATATTCTGTCTTCCTGAACATTGTTCTTTTATTGTTCTAATTTTCACTAAAATATTTTCATTCTCTTTTACTCCCTGTAACCCCAGGCACCCTCGTGGCATTATTACCATATTCTGTCGCCCTGAACACTGTTTCTTTTATTGTCCTACTTCTCACTAAAATCTTTTGATTCTCTTTTACTCCCTGTAACCCCAGGCACCCTAGTGGCATTATTACCATATTCTGTCTTTCTGAACATTGTTCTTTTATTGTTCTAATTTTCACTAAAATCTTTTCATTCTCTTTTACTCCCTGTAACCCCAGGCAACCTAGTGGCATTATTACCATATTCTGTCTTCCTGAACATTGTTCTTTTATTGTTCTAATTTTCACTAAAATCTTTTCATTCTCTTTTACTCCCTGTAACCCCAGGAATCCTAGTGGCATTATTACCATATTCTGTTTTCCTGAACACTGTTTCTTTTATTGTCCTACTTCTCACTAAAATCTTTTCATTCTCTTTTACTCCCTGTAACCCCAGGCACACTAGTGGCATTATTACCATATTCTGTCGCTCTGAACACTGTTTCTTTTATTGTCCTACTTCTCACTAAAATCTTTTCATTCTCTTTTACTCCATGTAACCCCAGGAATCCTAGTGGCATTATTACCATATTCTGTTTTCCTGAACACTGTTTCTTTTATTGTCCTACTTCTCACTAAAATCTTTTCATTCTCTTTTACTCCCTGTAACCCCAGGCACCCAACTGGCATTATTACCATATTCTGTCTTCCTGAACATTGTTCTTTTATTGTCCTAATTTTCATTAAAATCATTTCATTCTCTTTTACTCCCTGTAACCCCAGGCACCCTCGTGGCATTATTACCATATTCTGTTTTCCTGAACATTGTTCTTTTATTGTTCTAATTTTCACTAAAATATTTTCATTCTCTTTTACTCCCTGTAACCCCAGGAATCCTAGTGGCATTATTACCATATTCTGTCGCCCTGAACACTGTTTCTTTTATTGTCCTAATTCTCACTAAAATCTTTTCATTCTCTTTTACTCCCTGTAACACCAGGCATCCTCATCGCATATTTACCATATTCTGTCTTCCTGAACACTGTTTCTTTTATTGTCCTACTTCTCACTAAAATCTTTTCATTCTCTTTTACTCCCTGTAACACTAGGCACCCTAGTGGCATTATTACCATATTCTGTCTTACTGAACACTGTTCTTTTATTGTCCTACTTCTCACTAAAATCTTTTCATTCTCTTTTACTCCCTGTAACACCAGGCACCCTAGTGGCATTATTACCATATTCTGTCGCCCTGAACACTGTTTCTTTTATTGTCCTACTTCTCACTAAAATCTTTTCATTCTCTTTTACTCCCTGTAACACCAGGCATCCTCATCGCATATTTACCATATTCTGTCTTCCTGAACACTGTTCTTTTATTGTCCTACTTCTCACTAAAATCTTTTCATTCTCTTTTACTCCCTGTAACCCCAGGCACCCTAGTGGCATTATTACCATATTCTGTCGCCCTGAACACTGTTTCTTTTATTGTCCTACTTCTCACTAAAATCTTTTCATTCTCTTTTACTCCCTGTAACACTAGGCACCCTAGTGGCATTATTACCATATTCTGTCTTCCTGAACACTGTTTCTTTTATTGTCCTACTTCTCACTAAAATCTTTTCATTCTCTTTTACTCCCTGTAACCCCAGGCACCCTAGTGGCATTATTACCATATTCTGTCTTCCTGAACACTGTTTCTTTATTGTCCTAATTCTCACTAAAATCTTTTCATTCTCTTTTACTCCCTGTAACCCCAGGCACCCTAGTTGCATTATTACCATATTCTGTCTTCCTGAACACTGTTCTTTTGTTGTCCTTTCTCCTCACTTAAGTCTTCACCTCCTCTTTCACTCCCAGTAACCCCTTTTGTCATACTGGCATTATCGCCATCTTATGTCTTTCTAAATATTGTTCTTTTATTGTCTTTTCTCTTCACTAATGTCTTTCATTCTCTTGCACTCCCAGTCTTAGTGGCATTATCGCCATCTTCTGTTTTCCTGATCACTGTTCTTTTATTATCCTTTCTCCTTACTTTCATTCTCTTTCACTTTCAGTTACCTCTTGCATCCTAGTGGCATTATCATTTTGTTCGGTGTGAAAGAGTGCATACATACTTTGATATTAGACAAAAGTACCAAGTTATGCATAAAAATTTCTTTTTTGTGCACTATGTTCATATATACAATTAAGATTGGTTTCTTTGTGTTCATTTTACATGGCTAAACTGTTACATGTCAAATAGTCAAATAAAGAATGTTATTTAATATATGCATTTGTGTTTCTGTGCAAATGTCATGTGAACTTGTGATCATATTTGGTAAGATATAATAACAAGAATAATTAAAAACACTGCTCAAAATGTCAGCTGTCTAAACTGATCAAAAAATACTTGTTAGAAGTTGCAAGTGAGGAATGCAAAAACCAGACTTGATACATTGAATTTTGAAAGCTAATGCAAAGACAAATGCTTCTCTAGTTCAGTGCATTTGACAATACATGAGACTTTTGATCCAAGTACAAAGATTATGTGAACCTGAGCAGAAAATGTGACACACTAGGCTGAACAGTGACTTAACCATGAGAATGACAGAAGAAATGAACTGTGATGAGGATGACAAAATTGAGGAACAACAAATAGTTGGCACGAAGCAGCAGCAGCAGTAGCAATACTGAACAATGTCAAAGAGTTTTATACCTTAACATTTACACTGGATAATTGTCTATTTCGTTAGAAGACATTACAAGAAAAAAACAGTAAAAGAACAAAGCATCTTTCTTCTTTTATTCAAATTAGTATGTTTTTAAAATTCAAAATGGTTAACTAATTGACTTGATTTTTTTTTTTTTTTACTTCTGATATCCTTGAAATTCAGTTGATTGTAAGACATCACGCTTTTTTCTCCCAAAAAATAATTAAAAAAGTATCTCTTGAGGGTGGGGGTAGATGTGAAGTTGAGGGAGCTGATATATGTTTATCCAGACATGGAAATACTATTTGTACCTAGCCTCATTCCATAATACTGGGATATTAAATATGAGGTCTGAACAAAAAGTGATTGCGACTGTTGCTATGGCAATGGAGCTCAAGTACACCGAATGAAGCTGCTTGTCAAAAATTGACCTTGAAGTTTATCCTGTGTACACACAAAGTTATAACATTCCCACTCACTTTCATTGTTTGTAAGAGTGCTTGGAAGGAAAGTCTGTAGAGTGTGGTCATCTCATTACGCAGTGACCATGACTTGTACAAAAGATTTTAGCCAAGCACAGCATTCCACTATATTCCAACCATCATATTCCCCGACATCTTGCACTTTGTGACTTCCTTTTTCCAAAAATAAAATCTCAAGCTTTCGAGAAAATTCAAAAGAAATTGACAAGGCAGCTGCTCACTATCCCCAAAAAAGGAGTTCCGGGAATGCTTCCATCAATGAAAACAATGCTGGATAAG
>OZ010585.1:87649408-87739408 GCA_963932145.1 Acanthosepion lycidas | reverse complement strand
AAAATTAATTTTAAAAATCTTTGACATCTGCTGTATCAAGATTAAACCCTATTACTCAGATAGGAAGACTTGAATATTGAATATTCCGTATAAGTTAAATGAACCTTACTTATTTCATAAACTGGATTCATCAGTAGAATGTCAGAAGGATGAGCTTGTTAACCATTACTTCACTACTTACAACCTTGCAATAGGAGTAGATAGGTTCACCTATCATCTGGTTACCTCACCTCCCTGGTCTGTTGAACAGGAGTAGAGGTTTATCCATTGTTTCCTGTTTAGGATTGGGTTTCTGGTTCCTTTTAAAATCTATTTCAACTCTGTACTTCTAATGTCTCTGCTTGATCTCGGAAATTTTATTTGCTAATTTTTTTCTCCTCAATAGGAGTAGATATGTTTGCCTATCATCTGGTTTACCTGACCCCCCTCCCCTGATCTATTGAACAGAAGTAAGGGGCTTATCCCTTGTTTTCTGCTTAGGATTGGGTTTCCAGTTCCTTCTAAAGTATTTTCATTCTCTTTCACTCCTAGTAGCTTCTTGCATCTTAGTGACATTATCGCCTTGCATGGGATGAACTGATTAATAAAAACAAAAAATATTCATTTGTCTATATCTCTAAGATGAGACATTATCATTATTTACATTATTAAGACTGTTATTCTGTGGCAATGAAGATGAGGATAACAGTCTGAATAATGTAAATAAAAAAATATTTATTTCTTTAACTCATAGACTCTGACTAGTTAGCATATCCCCATGAGGATCAGGATCATGACAAGAGTACTTACCAAGGCAGCTACATCTTTACTTATGTATATTACTTTAATGTCAAGACATGATTGATCATCACTCTCCACAGCTTCCCATTTTTTGTAGCTCTTAGCAATATCTGTCTTTTTAAAATCCCTCCTACTCCCTTTTATGTTGTCAATTTACACAAGCTTATTAAGGAGGTTACTCACTTCTTTCTTTTGTCCCTCTTGGTTTCAATGTGTTTGAAAAATGACTAGAGAGGATTAGTCTTACTCTTACTACAATAGTAATGGCCAGTGACAATAGTTTGATTGTATTGCCCTGGAATAGTAGATACCAATGTCCAGTATATTAGTCGACAAGGGAGTATTGAAAAGAACGAAAGAACACTGACCTAAAGCCATAAAATGGAGATTTTTTTTTCTTCATATTTTCACCACTCAATAAAACAAAATTGACAATTTCTCTTTCCCTTCAAAAAAAATCAAAAAAAAATCCAGTATTTGGCTATTGAAATACTGACTTTAGAAAGTAAGTTGTGTCAAGAACTTTTCAGCATCTCCTATATGTTTACAAAGATAGGTCAGAATTTTCCCGGTGGTGAGTGGGGTGGATGTTGCCATTTAAATGTTTTCAAGTATGCAATATTAAAAGGAGATCTGAATGCTACAGAACTGTATAGATGTAAAAAAATCTGTGGAAAAATTTGTTTTCATCTGACATGTTTCTTTAAAAATTGTTTTTCTTTACTGTTTCTTTTTTTTTTTTTTGTTTGGTGGCAGGGGACATTTTTTATATGACCTCATATTGGGTAACTGACTTGTTATTCTTGCTGTTTGTGTTGATATTGTTACTTTTCATTGTTTTTATTGTTGCTATTCTTGTTGCAGCTCTTTGTACTTTTTGTTGCTATTCTTGTTATTGTGAGAGAACAATGAAAATTATAGTAAAACAGAAGTAGCAAAATACTCTTTTTAAATTAAAATTGACCTTTAATAAAAGCTGACTTTCTTCAAAGCAACAATAATCTTCAGAAAGGTAATATGTAAATAAGCAATTCTTTCTTGGCTTTAAACATAACATTTTGGAACCTAATTTTTAAAGTTGTAAATGTCACTTTGTAGCAACTCCTGTTCATAGAAAACATTTTGAAAAGAAGGCAATATTGCTCATTCTTAATATATCATTATTTTTACATACTGTAATATTTTTTAAAAAACACTTATGATATATATTTAAATTATCTGTAATTTTATTGCTGTTCTGATGAAAAAAGCACAATAGATTTCTCATCCATACATTATTTTATTTAACCCAAGATTTCATCAGTTACCATTGTGTATGTGTGTGTAGACTTCAGAGCCCTGATCTGAACAGGAACTTTACTTTCTTGTCTACATTTTGAGAGACTGTTCATACCATTGGGGTGGGGTTTATATATCTATATCTGTTATATGAATCTCTCCCATGCATGCATCCAGTTTCAGCTGGATTGAACATGTGGATCTGCATTTGGCAAGTCAGAGGTCTACTCTCAGGTCAATCTTGCACCTCTGAAGAACACTGAATGCAAAGTCTATTCTCACATGAGACACACACTCCATAACACACAAACTAAATTTTGGAACCTTCACAAAAGGCTTTTATTCTAGCAATGCAGAATAAATATCTTATCAGTGTTACACGTTTACTAGAATTATTGTCAGAAAAGAAATCTTTTCATATATTTCAAGAAAATATCAGAGCTTGACAATTCAACAATTGTTTAATGATATAAAATCATCACACAAAAGAGCAAAATAAAGATTACATATTTATTTAATATTATAATTGTTATAATATTGTGTAATATTTTATTATAATCAACAAAACTATTAATAACTTTCTCACTGCAGTCAATGATAACATCATCTTGTTCGGTGGTTGTATGCATATTCAAACACTTCGAACTGTAATGCATCTGCAGTTGTACTTCTGTCCAAGTATTTATGCAATAACGACCCAAGAGTCAATTATGATTTTAGGGTTGCAACATCATTAAAACTAACCCAGGATGCACCAGCAAATATCCTGCAACTTTGGAATGTCATCTGAGAAAATATTGATTAATCATGCACACACACACATACTCACATACACAAGACATATACTGGCAAAGAAGTTTAACACAATGATTAATGTTAATGCGATATTGCAAAACAGTTGACCTTTATTTTAGTATTGATTTCATGTCACTCATAAAGGCTTTCAAATCTAGGCAGAAAAATCATATTTTAACATATCTCTGCTTTAGAGATTATATTACTGTTCTATCATCTATTGTTAATCTCATGACAAGTGCTTTGTTTATAAAATTCTAATATTTTAAATACTGAAGTAAAATGAAATAACTAAATTCATTGGCAAACTTACCTAAGGAATTACAACTTAATTTAATAGTTTTCTCATTTCAGATGAAATACACTCTGAAAAACTATTTTGAATTTATATGTTAAGTATACGTTATATATATAAATGTGAAATGCTCTCCCCAAAGTAAAGCTCTGGAATAAAGTACACAGATGTTCAAACAAATTCCTGCTTGGCATCTCATCACTGGAGAATGAATCGGCACACAACCTCCTCAGTAGACCTAGCATAGAACAGGACAAAGTGGTCATCTACACCTGTAGAATGAAGTGAAAGTAACAAAGAACAACAGTGGACAATGAATCAGCACATAACCTCCTCAGTAGACCTAGCATAGAACAGGACAAAGTGGTCATCTACACCTGTAGAATGAAGTGAAAGTAACAAAGAACAACAGTGGACAATGAATCAGCACATAACCTCCTCAGTAGACCTAGCATAGAACAGGACAAAGTGGTCATCTACACCTGTAGAATGAAGTGAAAGTAACAAAGAACAACAGTGGACAATGAATCAGCACATAACCTCCTCAGTAGACCTAGCATAGAACAGGACAAAGTGGTCATCTACACCTGTAGAATGAAGTGAAAGTAACAAAGAACAACAGTGGACAATGAATCAGCACATAACCTCCTCAGTAGACCTAGCATAGAACAGGACAAAGTGGTCATCTACACCTGTAGAATGAAGTGAAAGTAACAAAGAACAACAGTGGACAATGAATCAGCACACAACCTCCTCAGTAGACCTAGGATAAAGTTAACTGCTATTTGGGAATCTCTGATTAAGAAGAAAATAATATTCAAAAATTTCTCCACCTGAATACAGAGCACTTGATGTTTAAAGATCCAAAATTATTGGATTGCTAGGGAGACACATAGCCAAGTGAATAAAAGCATTGGTCTGGCCATATCTGGTTCTTTAGCAGTTATGAGTTCAATCCGACAGTCAAGTATTGAAAGGTCAAAGCAAAGCAAATGTACATTTTCATCAGATTTTACAGAATAATTTGGAATCATTTTAATATTCATCAGAGAAAAGAAATTCTGTTTGAAAGAATAAATAAAACTGGGTTTCAAATAAGCTTCTCGGCATCCTTCTGAAGAACCACATTTCTGTTGCTTCAAGTTTAACTTCATCTTTAAGGAGATTGTTTCACATTCACTGCCATAGAAGACAACTGATACTACATAAGAGTTCAGTAATCTTTTCTTTGTTTCTAATGACATTTTTCTATTTCTTAAAACTTTACTCAGATTTTGAAAAACATCTTTCACTATCCTAATATGCCTTTGGTTTTCTGTGTCATACTTTCCATCCTCTGTTAATACATTTCTCAGATATTTAAATTGTTGCATCTGTTTGATTTCAGTATCTCCAATCTGTAATTTGCATGTTGGATGGTTCGTTATGCTAACAACCATGCATTCAGTCTTCTTGTAATTGATATTTAGTCATTTCTTCCTACTTTCCTTCCCTTCCCTCTCTTTAGTGCAATGAGAGGGCATGGCCTCAGGTAGCTGTTCCCCAGGGCTGGGTACCTCCCAGTATAATTTTCCTCAGTTGCGACTCTTTGACGGAGCCACCCTTGAGCGCGCTCTGCCCAAAGACAGAGGAGCAACTGAAAGATGATAAATAAACATGTTACAAACTACTTTATAGTAATTTAAACACTATTTTATATATATATATATATATATATATATATATATATATATATATATATATATATATATATATTGATTTAAAAAAAAATTAATTAACTTTTTAATTAACTGTCCTTCATTACTGTTATTTTATTCAAGGATTGTTTTGATTTTCATATAAAAAATATTTTTGTTTAGGAATATTGTCTTATATAGTGTTTGAAATTTACATTTTAGTTGGCATCTATTTGTAAAACTTTACTTAACTATAACAAGCCAATTTATGAATGAAATGTTCATTTAAAATTTTTGTTACAAAGATTTCAATTAGTGAATATATCTTATTGTATGAAGTGATAGTGTGCAGGCTTCACCTGCTAGTAATCTATAAAACATAGTTATACATTCTGTTGCATTTGTATTGATCTTTCTAATATTATTCTGAACATAAATAAAGTATTCATTGTTCCAGGGTCTTTAACAGACCCAAATTGTATTTGTCCTATTTCTGGTCTGATTCTGCTGAATGCTGTATTCCTCAAAATTCAGATGATAAGTTTTGTTAGCTCATTAGGCTGATTGTCTGATGGAATTAAGATTCATTTCTACCTGGCTTCTTAAGCAACACTATGACAGTAGATCTACTTGGATCTTCTGGTATATCACCATTGTTGTATATTTCATTTATTATTATATCTATAATTTTGTCAATGTTGAAATCATCTAAGACTGTGTTATAGACAAGCGTATGGTTGCAAGAAAGAAATACGACAACAGCAGAAATAGATTTACGTGATTTATTTCAATAGGAACGTGTGTGTTTGGGACAGCTACCTTGTGGTATAGTTCATAAGCCGGCTGCCGATTTGGGTTGATCTCTCATAGTAGCTCTCACTGGTTGGTGTGGCGCTCCTCCTGCTGACTGCTGTTGACTGCCCAGTCTAACCATGACAGATCTCTTCCCTGGCCTCCTGTTGACTACTGCTGACTGACCATGACAGATCTCTTCCCTGGCCTCCTGTTGATTGTTGCTGACTTCCCCGTGTGACCCCTTTTATGGCTTTTTTTATGGTTTAACAGGCTCAAAAAATGACACGAGTGTAATTAGGAGGGAAGCATTTTTATTGGTCAAGAAATAGGAACACTTTAAAATATTATTTTATTTTTTGACCGGAACTTGTGTGTCGGGCCTATGCGTAAACGACGATAATGGTCATTTTGTGATAGGGCTTTGTCCCGTTCACATCCAGCTCTCACTCTTGAGTATGTTAGTTTATTTGCCTGGAAATCAGCCGAGATATGTCTTATTTTATTTTATAACAGCTGTCAGGATCTCTATTATGATTCCATCTTGTCCTGCTGCTTTGTTTCTATTCAATTTGGCCATTGCTGATTCTGCTTCAGATTTCCAATATTTCTAGTCCTTCACTATTTCTGTCTATTGTTGGTTCTTCTCTTTCATTGTGGAAAAGTTCTCTGATGTATTACTTTGAAATCTGAAGTAATTCCTTCTCTAATATCAGTGTCCTGTCTTTGGATTTTATGCATCTTGTTGACGAGCATGTCTTTTATCTTATTAATTCTCTTATTTTTTGTGCATATTATTCTTCCTATTTTTCACATTTTTAATTGAGCCATTCCTCTTTAGTCTGCTTGCATTTGTTCCTAATTTCTTTATGCAGAGTCTTATATTCTGTGCTGTACCTCGGCAAGGTTTTTGTCTCCTTTTCATTGTATAAAGAATTTTATGTCATCGTTTTTTGTCTTTTTTTACATCTGTTTATTTTTCATTTGAATAATCTCAATTACTAATCTTACTAAATCTATCCCACTTTGTGTTTCCATTCCCATTTTATCTTTTGTATTTACTTTTAACACTGTCAATATATTTCTCATTGGCATTCAGGTCAATCAGCTGTCATATTGCAATTTGGGGGCTGTCTTGCTCTTCTTCAATTTCTATAGTTTAAATATCACTGGAAGGTGGTTGTTCTCACAGTTTCGTATGTTTCATAGTGTAAGACTTCATTTCTGTATCTCTTAATCATAGTTATAAAGTCAATTAGTTTTTTGTCTCTCCTACTGGGCTTCTCGATGTCCATATAAGTCTTGTGTGTTCTTAAAACTGTGTGTTGGATACTACCTGATCAGTGCACCATTAGACACATCTTTCTCCATATTAATTATGAGAACCTAGTCCAAATTTGGCAATTATTTCTCCATCTTCATTCTTGCCCATTTTGATATTCGGGTCTTCCATGATAATTGCAATTTCTTGTAATCATGTTAATCATCATGGAATCAGAGACCCAAGTTCAATTTTCATTTGAAGATGAAATAACTGTAAACCAAAAATTTATAATAATAAAAGTTGTATCATAATTTATTTCTCTCTTTGGATAAAAAATGATTTACAGAGGAAAGAACTTGTTTACCATATCATTTTTGCAACCACATTCCAACTATAAGTTAAAATAACAACTAATTGGTTTACATGAAAGATGATCCCCCCCTTGATACATGAGTCAAGATTTTCATTTTTATTTTCAGCATTTCAACTCTCTTTTTACAATAAATACTGTTTCATGATATTTTGTAATATTTTTTTTTCAATCTTACAAATATATTCAAGATACAATGTAAGAATTATCAATGCTATTAGAACAAATTGATAAATTTTCTGCATTCAGTAATTTCTAAAAAGTATGTAATTAACACCATTTTTGAAAAAGAATTTCTGCAAGTTATTTTTGAGAGATGTTTTGCCCTCAGCCATCATGTTGGAACAGAATTGAGAAGTGTCTGCCAGCGTATTTTATAATAAATGACATTGACACAGAAAGTTTATTGATTTATGACATTTTGTACCTTTTTTGAACATTAAGATATTCTTCAAAGTAAAAAAAAAAATCTATTCTTTTTAAGCAGTTTACTTCTCCAGGAAAGATGACGTGTTTTCATGACGTTCCAAAAAATTAACAGATTTTAAAGTTTAACTGAAAAGTGTAAATATTGCTAAAAGTAATATAACAACTTGATATAATTTGCAATTATTATTCATTTCATTTATTATATTATATTACAATTATTATTGTTTGAAGTTATATATGTATTGTTTGTTATTATTTGTTTCAACTTTTTTTACAGTTACCAGATTTTTCTGTATTAGTATTTATTTGATTTTGTACAACTAACCTGAAAATGGTTTGTAATATTTTTACTTTCTACTTTTGCTTAACTAAAATTATATTTATCAACTTTGCATTTTCTACTCTCGTTCATTTTTGTCAATTGATAGTTTAGGTTTTAGTAATGTCAAAAAAGCAGTATAAATGATTTTATTGAATGTTAGATAATGACTTCATAATCTGCAAGTATTTTAGGCTTAAATTCCAATATATATTTTCATTCTTTGTTTCTGCTATTTTTTATAAAATTAACAAACTTTTCAATATTTGTGTTTGTTTATTTATGTTGTTTCAAAATTTGTCTTGTTTGTTCGTGTTTTTGTTTACACAACGTTTTATGTACTTAAAGAAAATGTTAATTTTTTTAACCTTCTAAAACACAATGCATATAATGTATAGTAGTGAAGGAGCTTGCATGTTTTGAGGAACCTGAATGCAATTCTGTCAAGAGCTCCATCTCCTGGTAGGGTGACCCATAGCACTATGGATTCAGGGAAGGAACCAAACGAAATACAATCCAACACCCAGCAAGTAAGCAGACAAAATGATGTCCTATGTACAAGAACAAGTTGGCAGCCCAATACAAGCTGTCATCAGGAATCTGCCCGTCAAGACCTTGTTTGCCTCAGTGGATAGTGTCAGTTGGAGTATGTGTGCTATGGAGTGGTGACCCGTGGACCACTTCAAATAATTCATAGCCAAGGCTTTCAGGCTCAAAGAATTTTCTTCTCACATCGTCTTCAAACTTCTTTTCCTTCAAGTCTTATGGCAATAAGGCAGAGGTAACAGGGGCAAGATGTTGCTCTGCTGGAAGCCACTTCTCTCTAGGTGTGTGACGGTCACATACCAGAGAAATAGTGCTGACTCTGAATTGAAATTCTGCATCTGTGGCTGGATAGGCTTATTTTAGGAATTCCACTGCCCACTCCACCCCAATCAGGGAATTGGGCTAAACATTGGATGCCATCATCTTCACCTGGCTGAAAAACCACACCTAGCGGATGCCCATTTTCTGTGGTTGACCACACTCTGTCAGTTATCTCAACTACTCTACCCTGACTCTTGGCACATGGAATGTTAGAACGCTCCTTTATCTTCAAGGCCTGAATAGAGGACTGCCCTCATCTACAAGGAGCTTGCATGCTTCAACATTGATATAGCAGCTCTCAGTAAAACCAGAATATTAGACAAAGAAAGAATTGACAAATCAAGATCTCGATATTCCATTTCCTGAAAATGGAAACCAGCTCCAGAATGACGGATACACAGAATGGATTTTATGGCAAGAATATGCCTGATGCACGCCCACAATCTCCTCTCAAAGCCATCAACAACTGCCTGATGTCCTCCTACATTCCTCTAACTCATTATAATTTCCTGACCCTCATCTCAGTCTATGCTCCAAGACTCTGACAAACCTGTGAGAGATGTATTCTACCGACAACTGAATGACCTCATCTCCTCTATTACATCAAGGGGCAAACTGATCTTTCTCGGTGACTTCAATGCCTGTGTGGGGAATGATGTTGCAATGTAATATTCCAGTGATCAAAAATGGGATCCATGGAAACTGCAGTGACTATGAGCTTTGCCTTCTTGGTATATGTGCTGAGCATAAGCCTCTCATAACCAATATCGTCTTCCAGTTTCCTACCTGACAAAAGAATACTTGGAGGCATCCTCAATTCAAACAATGTCACAACATGGACTATTTCATCAACCAACAGAGAGACTGCAGAGATGTCGTCATCATATACTCCATCCTTGGAGACAACAACTGCTCGATGGACCATCACTTGCTTATGTCCAAACTCAACATCTAAAGATGTAAATGCCCATGCATGAAACAACCAGTGACATGGAAATTTGAGGCACAAAAATTGACTGGTCCAAAGTTTTCCAGGGAATATACAGTGGCAGTTGAGTGTGATCTTGTGATGCCAACCTTGCTAACCTTGTTTGCCACAGTCTCTGAATATAGAATCCAGTGAAGTCCATAATGTGTTCAATATCAGAGGTTGGCAGTGAAGATTCAGAGAAAGTAGCAGCTGTTAAGTAATTCTTTAAGTCTTCAATATCAGAGGTTGGCAGTGAAGATATTTTTGTGAAAAAAAACAAAATGGCTGCCTTTATACACGTCGGATTGAATATTTTGAGCTTTCTGATTGGTTAACCCTTCTCTTGGTGGACTATAAAATTTTGGTTAGCTCACTAGTACATAGATATATCCAAAAAACTGTAACAAACCTCTGCTCAACAAAGCACAGAAGAATAGACATCCCTGCAAAAGAAACCACTGTACACATGAAATGATGCCACCAAGATTGGTTTGACCAGAAGGATCCTGAGATCTCCCAACAAATTTAAGTGAAATGGAAAGCTAAAATCCAATATGAATCCCACCCATCATCTTAAGGACTGAAAGCCAAATTCCTTCATCTCAAGGCTCACTGACAATGCAACTTTCAAAATCACTGGTGGAGGAACAAGGCAGGAGAACTACAACACTATACTAACAGCCAAAATATGAAACAGTTCTTCTCAGGAATTAAGGATGTTTTCAGTCCTGTCAGGAAGTCTACATCCATCCTGAATGTGGCTGACAATATCACTGAACTCACTACGACACTTCTCTACCTTCCTCAATCATGACTCCACTGGAGCATCAGACTTCCTCAGACACATCCCACAGCGCCCGATATGACAATGGATGTCTGCCAACTCTACCTGTCATGATTTTGAAGCTGCACTCCAGCCCATCAGATCCTTTAGAGCCCTGGAGCCTGATAACATCCTCCTAGAACTGATCAAACATGTTGGATTACCTTTCAAAACAAGAATCTTCTACAGATCTGGAAAAAGTTCCCTCAGATCTGAAGGATGTGAATATAGTCACCATCTTCAAGAAAAAAATAGAAGCATCTTTGGAAAATACTATGGAATATCTCTCCTTCCCATCACAGGGAAGATCCTTCTTAATCACCTTCTGACCTTGTCAGAAGACATCCTCCTTAAAATTCAATGTGGTTTCAGAGTCAAAAGAAGAAACATCAATATGATTTTCTTTGAGAAAGAAATCCAGGAAAAGTGCAAAGAGCAGCAAAAATCCCTTCAAAAAAAGTATTTGGCAGTGTTCTAAGACCAGCCATGTGGCAGGTCCACAGATGCTATGTATTCCCAGAGAAATTCACGACACTCATTTGAGCCCTGCATGAGGGAATGATGAGGAATTGAAACAAGAGTGTTTACTTGTTTCTACCCTCTTCTCCATCTAATTGGCAGCAGTGCTTCAGTAGATCCCAGTTGACAACCCTGGAATTGGCTTTTGATGCCCAGTGTAGATGGCGGCCTCTTCAACACAACTTACTGTTGTGGCCTGTTAGGAGCTAGAATGAAAGACACAGAAAGAAGAATTGTCCTCATCTTTGTTGCTATATTTATCACAACGTTTCGGCCGTTCTATGCTCCGGCCTTCTTCAGGTAGTTGGAATATCAAACTGAATCCTTTATTTCGCTCAATGGGGTAGACTGTTCTAGTTCCATGTGCCATGTGCCATGTCTAATGGATCAGTCATCTCCTGTTAATTCCCTTCTCCAAGTTCTCTACTGCCTTAAGCAGGTATTAACAGGAGATAACTGATAACTTACATCCTCTAGACATGGCATGTGGAACTAAAACACTCTACCCCAGTGAGCAAAATAAAGGGTTCAGTTAGACATTCCAACTACCTGAAGAAGTCCAGAGTGTACAATGGCCAAAACGTTGTGATAAATATGGCAACAAAAATGAGGACAATAATCTGAATAATGTAAGTAGAGTATCAAATGCATCCACTGAAAAAGATATTTGAAAATCAAATCAAGGCAGCCAATGAAGCATCTGTGAAGCTATTTAAAAAATCTTTGGCAAAGCTGGGTTAACACAAACCACCAAGTTCATGGTCTACTAACCTGTTGTAATCTCAACTCTCCTGTACACCTGTGAAATCTGGGTACTTGACTGAAGAGACATCTGCAGACTTGAAAGATTCCATCAAATGGAACCTAATCAAGTTCTGTGGAACATGTGGCAGGACCGGATTACAAGCAACAAAGTTCTCCTCTTCACAAAATGGAGAGGCTAAAAATCATCATAACTATCCACCAACTTCAATGGGACTTGGACACCTTGCCTGAATGCCAGATATTCACCTATGCAAAAAAAATCCTCTTCTCAGAGCTCACATCTGGCAAGAGACCACATGTAGACCCATGTCATCAATTCAAGGATCAGCTTACTGGGGACAGAAAATTGATCTGGTCAATTGGAAAATGGATGCCGCAGAAAGAACCAATTGGAGAAGAGCAGGCCATGAAAAAACAACATCCTTCAAAAACACCAGAAGACAAACAGAAGAGACAAAGAGAGCCCAAAGAAAAGGCTAGAACTCTCCATCCCCTGAACCCTCTTATTCTACCAGGTAATGGCTGCAGATATCTCTTCAGAGCCAACATAAGAATCATTTCACACATAAGGAAATGTCAATGAGCACTCAATACTTGGCAAAAACTTCCCCAGACAAAATTTAATTGGTCAGTTCATTCATCCTATACTCTTGTGTACTAAATTTAATTGGTCAGTCCATTCATTTCGTAGCCAGATTCAATTATTTCGTTAAATTTCCCATCTGGAGTTGTGTTTATTCAGTAAATACTTATTTTTCAAAGAATTTTCTCTTCATCATGATTATTTTATTCTTTGTTTATTAAATAATTTCCAGCAGAATATTTATTTGAACTGGCATGCTTATCTGGGTTATTCTAGATCTTAGCCATTTTAGGTGTTAACATTGGATTTTATACATGTTTCATAAGACCTGGCAAAATTTAAAGAACAGTAATAGACTTTTTGATTTATTCTTGTGTACTAAAGACAAGTGTGCTGGCATGGCTTAATTATTTCCTTCAATTTGCACCATCTCCCACCCTCATGGTGTTATTTGGTATGGCATACTTCTTTTTTTTGAATAACTTTCTCTGCAGTACAATTATTTTGTACTACATTTATTAAACTTGTATAAAAATTCCCAGTGAAATTTTTATTTGAACTGGTATACTTATTTTATGACTATTCCAGTTGGCATTTGTATTTGGTTCAAAAGAGTAACGGGAGATAATCTTAAATACAATCTTGACTGATATCGCCTGTCATCCTGTTCTTTTTATTTCAATGTCATTAAAAAGAATTTCTTTGTCCTTTCCATCTTTTCTCAACATGACAGGTAAGTGACTTACAAATCATTCTACAGTAATTGTGTGATATGAGTAAGAACAAATAAACCATGATCTGACCTTAAAAAACTGTTTACTCTTGTATCATACCAGTATAAATACTATTGTCAAGCAAGATGACTGGAGGTGGGACAAAGTGTGTATGAGGACTTGTATTAATGCTTTTCAGTCTCGGTGAGAATTCAAAATGTAAAAATTTGTCACAAAGGAAGAAAAGACTTGAAGATACTGGATATGGTTTTAACAACAAAATGGACAATGTTATAAATGAAGAATATGACAAATGAGGAAGCATTAAGGTGAATAAGAATTACAAAGAAACTGTTGACAACAATGAGAAAGAAATAGTTAAAAGTTTGGGAATAAATAACGTGGATAGAATGCTTGGAGAATTCAACACTCACAGGGCATCTTGAATAGTTGACACCAAGTTGACAAGTTTTTGCAAATGGAACATAAAGACAAAATGGAACAAGTAGCATAAAGACAAAGTTGAGACATAAAGGAGTAATTATTGCTGAAACCAACAAAAGAAAGGAAGCTGTAGAGAGCCATGACTGCCAGTTTATATATTTTTTCTAACTAAGCCTCTGCACTTATTGACTTTCAGCAAGATTTTCTTAAAAGCTTATTGATGTAAATAACAGAGATAATTAAAAATACAAACATGGATAACATGGCAAGTAGTAAAAAATATAGATTCTCTTAATGACAAAAACTTTGATGGCAAAACAAAAGCAAATGTCAGAAGACCTAACAAAAGCAGAATTTCCTGAATAATATGTTAATGGTAACTTATGAGATAATATTTTCCATAAAGTTTCCTGCATGTAAACAGCTATTTCCACCATTGCCATCATCATTATTATGTGTGATTTATGCAATTTGCTCTGACTTTTTGATAAAGGTAATGGCGTAATTTCCTATCCTTTTTCTATGGTTTTGGATTTGGACTGGCTACTTCTAGAGAGAAACTCATGTTCGATAATGTCAAAATGGCAGCCAATGTCCAAAACACCCTTCAGTCTGTTGCTAACTGGGGCAAAAAGATGGCATGTTAGTTTTAACTTCTCCAAAACTAAACTTCTCTCTATGTATCATCTGAGAGACCCCTTCTCTACCTTCCATCAGTATGGCTGATGCTAACCTCCAAGAAAGTAACTCGTTGTGCCTTCTTGGGCTAACATTCTCATCTGGTATGAAGGGGAAAGACTATATTGAATCTATTGCTAGGTCAGCTGTTAAGAAAGTTGATTCACTGTGTCATGCAAAACGATTCTTCTCTCCAGAAATTCACCCCTGCTTATAATATTGTTGCTACATATGGTCCAGTTATTCTGCTATTTACCTTGTGCTCCTTGATAAAATCCAAAGAAGAATCAGCAATATAATCAGTCCTGATCTGGTGGCTCAGCTTCAGTTACTTTCACACCGGTGTATGGGTGCCTGCCTTTGTCTTTTCTATGAATATTTTCATGGTAATTGTTTGCATGAGCTCTTCGCTATGGTATCTAGATTTTTTTAATTTAAGCACTGTACTAGACTGGGATTGAGTTCTTATCAGTTTATAGTTGAGATGGCTAGATGTAGCCATAAATGCTAACAGTTTCTTCTCTCTTGCACTTCTCACTTGTTGATCTCTTTTGGCTCCATACTTTTCAGCTAACTTTAATCTTCAAAAATTTAAATGCAATGTCAATCACTATATACTGTCCTCCTGATTACTCTTTTTGTCCTTGCTCATTAATAATGTTTTTGTTTCTAATTCTTCCACATCCAGTAACTCCTTGTGTCTTAGGGCTTTGCTGTCTTGCATGGAGTGATCATGATAAAAAAAAAAAAAAAAATCCATCAATATCAATCCAGATCTAAAGGTTATTAATGTTGTAAAAAGATAAATCCCTGAAGAATTTAATTTAATTTTTTATTTATAATATGAATCTATTGACGTTAAATAATATTCAGAATCTGAAAATTTAAAACTGAAATAGAAAATAAAGACTTACATTTTCTAAGTAACTGTTTTAGTTTTCTATGTTTATGTTCAATGTAAATTTATGTTGTGTTTAATATAAAAAAAAATGTTCACATAATTCCGTTTATGTAAATTTAAAGATTTTTATAAAACAAGTTTCATTGACATAAAAAAGTCTTTCATTAATATTTATACTTATTTAAAAACATTTCCACTTCCCAGGTAATTGACTTACAAATGTAAGATTGATCTAGAAATAGTAGCTTTCTGTGTTTTTAGAATAACTTTTTAATTGTTTTTGTTAATTACATATTCTATGTAATCAGGATATATGGAAACCCTTCTCTTGTACAATAAACTGTTTACCCTTTTTCAAATCTCGAGGACTGGCACTACAGACTTGCAAAGAACTGTACTAAATAATCTAAACTATATCAATTGGAGACTTTCAACAATACCAACAACTAAAATGGAAAGCACTTGTGACTTGAAGAGAAAATAATAACATAATCAAGATAATGGTATTCCACATTACTTGAAGCAAAACGTAAGGAAGGAAACTCCCATCAATAATGGAAAGTGCAGTATCAGCTTGCCGACTTGAGAATCCTATTTTTCTGAAAAACTCTTTTAAGAGAAAGATTTTATAAATATCAGCTGATTGTAGCATTGGATGCTCAGTCAATGAATGTTGAATGCTTTCTTATAAAGAATAATAAATCACTAATTTCACCATTATGATTATACTTATTTGGAAAACGGAATTGTTTTTTTTTTATATAATAAGTGACTTACAAATGTAAGATTGATTTAAGAATACTATCCTCCTGTGTTTTTAGAAGAATTTTTAAACTGTATTTGTTAATGACATTCTATGTAATCAGGATATATGGAAGCCCATTTCTTATACAATAAACTGTTTACTCTTCTTCAAAGCCTTAAGGACTGGCACTACAGAATTGCAAAGAACTGTACTAAATAACAAAAACCACATCACTTGGAGATTTTCACCAATGGTAACAAATAAAATGGATAGCATGTGTAACCTGAAGAGAAAATAATAACATAATAAAGATGCTGACTTACCACAATACTTGAAAGAAAATGCGAGACAGGAAACCTTCATAGATACTGGAAAGAGCAATAACAGCTACTGGACTTGAGAAACTTATTTTCCTTGATTGATCTACAAATAGTAGCCTCCTGTATTTTTAAAAGAATTTTTTTTTTAACTTTTTTTTGTTAATTACATATTCTATATAATCAGGATATATGAAAACTCCTTGGAGACTTTCAACAATGCTAACAACTAAAATGGAAAGCACTTGTAACTTGAAGAGACAATAATAACATAATCAAGATGATGGCATTCCACAGTACTTGAAGCAAAACGTAAGGAAGGAAACTCCCATCAATAATGGAAATTACAATATCAGCTAGTGGACTTGAGAATCCTATTTTTCTGAAAAACTCTTTTAAGAGAAAGATTTTATAAATATCAGCTGATTGTAGCACTGGCTGCCCAGTCAATGAATGTTGAATTCTTTCTTATAAAGAATAATAAATCACTAATTTCACCTTTACCATTTAATTAAAAAAAATTGTTTAAAAAATAATAGACAAGAAATAATCTTCACAAAAAATGATCTTATAGAAAAATAGTTTACTTCCAAGATAGATCAATACAAAGGTCAAAGACCGAATTTCCTACTTTGGGCAAAAACAATAAAAATCAATTTTCTGGACACTTGAGATGTTTTACTTGTCAGCAATTTGTGTTGATAAACTTTACTTCTGTTATTCAATGAGAGTAAAAAATTCTAATGTTTTTCAGGTCAGTAAAATAATACCATAGTTAAAAGGGTTATAATTATTCTTTTCAATTAGTATATATATTTTTAATATATGCACTTGTTAATTAACTTGAACATTGCTTTTTTGTAATTTCTGACCATCCATAGATTGTATATCACATGAAATTTAGACAAGCATTTTAGACTGTTTAAACTCAAGTTGTCAACAGGTACAGAGGCCCACTGTAAACAAATGATATTTTTCTATATATTTTAATTAAAATGTAAATACAGTGTAACCCGGATATAAGAGACCCTGATATAAGAGAAGCCCGGATATAAGAGAGATTTTCTCTGGTCCCAAATTAGAGCCATACTTACCTAAACAAAATAGACCAAACCCGGATATAAGAGACTTCTTCTCCAGTCCTGACAACTCTCTTATATCCGGGTTACACTGTAATATTTTCCAAGAAGCCAGTAATCATCAAATTAACTAATTTTTTTTTACATTGTTGGCTACATCTTTTTGTAGATTTTTAATTAAATTTACCTGTGATAGGTGTTGATACATCAATATGTTATTAATATAAAATATACA
Organism: Acanthosepion lycidas; assembly: GCA_963932145.1. Lineage (NCBI taxonomy): Eukaryota > Metazoa > Mollusca > Cephalopoda > Sepiida > Sepiidae > Acanthosepion > Acanthosepion lycidas. The sequence goes on along the minus strand of OZ010585.1, from coordinate 87,721,771 downwards.
GCCTGCCTGCCTTATGTGAAAGGGTTATCAGAGAAAAGACAAAGGATCTGCAGTTCATATAATATCAGGACAACCTTTGAAAGCTGGACAACACTTCACAGATATCTCTCCTGATTAAGACCACCCCCATAGAGGAGAACATGACTAAGGACTGTGTGTATGCTATCCCGTGCAGCTGCAGAAAGAAATATAAAGGGGAGACAGGCTGCCCCCCTAAGGTAAGACTTCAAGAACACCAGAAAGCTGTAACACAAGGGCAAGTGGAAAAATCAGGCGTGACTGACCCCATATGGAGAGAAAAGGGAGATACCACCCTTTGTGGGATCAGGTTGAGATCATAGACAAAGAACACCTTTGGAAAATTCATAAACTTAAGGAATCAGTACATATGCTAGGCCACAAAAATCTCCTGAGCTGACCAAGCATAGAAATGAATACAATATGGGAACCAGTAATAAGGAGTGCCAAAGAAAAGCAATAATAACAACGAAAATTGCAATATGAGCTCTGGTAAAAAAGCATGCAATGATAACAGCAAAAATTGCAATATGAGCATTGGTTAAAAATGGTTGCTAATGACATTAGGTTTATAATACCTAGAAATTCATACACAGATGTGCTCAAGAACACATGGCACAGTGCATAAAGGCATTAGAGTGTGAGTTCAATACCTGGTTAAGGCAGTGGAGAACTTGGAGAGAGGAATTAACAGGAGATAACTGATAACTGACATCCATTAAACATGGCACTTGAAACTAGAACAGTCTACCCCAATGAGTGAAATAAAGGGTTCAGTTTGACATTCCAACCACCTGAAGAAGGTAGGAGCGTACAAAGGCCAAAAAGTTGTAATAAATATGGCGACAAAGATGAGGACAATAGTCCAAATAATATAAATAGTGTACATCATACCTCATCTCAGAAATATAGAGAGATAACCAGATTAATTTATGTGGTCTCTTTATAAGTTATATTACAAGCTACACACTAAGTTATTCTTGCTTTTCTAGAATCATTTTTAATAGACAATTTTATCTTTCATCAAATTCTCTTAAGTCAGAAGGTATTGTGATATCAAAAAATTTCAAAAACGTGATACTATTTATAGGTAGTAAAAACAAGAATATTTTAACACAAAAAATTAGAGAAGAGTATAAACATGGCTATGGATTTGATCCTTGGCTAATGATTAGATTTCCATGACTGAGTAGATTAGAGAATTGTCTCTGTAAGATAATCTCTGAGGGTTCTAATTCAAGTTTCCATTTCTTTATTATGATTTTATGCCACTACATATGTAATAATATGAGCTTATGTGTATAAGATTAAATTTAACGATGAGGATTTAAAATGAAAAAAATAAATGGATTAATTTTGTGACTTGAAAAAATATCTCCCCTAACAAATGGCCCACATGCGCTGTTGCAAATACACTGTTTCAGAAATATGATATACAATATCTGATATCCTGGAGTTCAGAAAATTTACCAACATGTGAAAATCCTCGCTAGAACAAAAATAAGCAAATAAATGATAGTTGAAAACAATTATCTTGGGTATGAAAATGAAATAGGCATGCATGATTTGGTGGGGCCACCAAATGGTTGCACTCAAGTATTAAGGTTGTAAGTCTGAATTCAGGGATTGGCATAGCTCATCACAAAAAAAAGAAAACAATTTCACTTATCAAAGTTGATTTAACAGGTTCTAACACCTTTTCATTTGACCATTAATTGTGGAACACCATTATCAATTAAGGAAAAGCAAATGTTTTCCTTATAAAAGGAATTCCTCCCCCAAATTTTTAAGTAAGGATTATTGCCTCTTAGTGAACACACAGGACTGAAGCTACTAGGAATTGGAAGTCTCCTCTCTCACTCAGTCCTTCACTGACAACTAATTGGTAAAATTACTAGTCAATTCAAATGTGTTCATCTTGTCTGTTTTTCACAGATTTGCACATCAAGAGCATCTCTCTCAACTGAGAAAATCACTGGTGTTATATAGCTCTCCAAGTCCCAGACCCATGCTGACTATTGGCTAATACCTGCTCAGTATCATTCACATGCAAATAGGCAGTGCCACCTACTCTAAGTAGATCTTTTCTCAACAACACATTATGGAAGGGCGCATAACTCCTGATGCTTACGGGACTAACCTGATTCTCTGTTACATTAAATTATATGCATTCTGCTTTTTAACAACATGGTGACAAGATATCTAATTCAGTTTTTAGTAAGAGACAGAGACAGACAAACTTTAGAATATTGGACCCAAGAAACATGACAATGCAACCAACTCAGTCCACATATGAACAACAATTACTGTTGGTGAACAACCTTTCAAGAAATTAGAATGTTCCCCAAAGAACTTGGAGGTAGAACCACAGACCTGCAGCCATTTATCCATTTACAATATAATATATGGTGACACTTAGAGAAGTATCCAACTTAAAATAAAACATAATATAAAGAAAACTAATGAATTATTAATGAAAATATTTCATCTCAATTCAAGTGACTTAAGTCCAATGAAGCCAGGTAGAAAATTATTCTACATTTTGAATAATTTATACAGAGAATTTTATTAGCAAATAAGTAAAGAAATGTGAGCTTGGGTACCGTGCCATGAAGTACTATTGTGTTTTTTCTGGAGATACCTCACTATTTTAGCCATGTGCCAAACTAATTTAAGTTTCTTAAATAATATACAGAAAACTATTCATGAATTATTAATGAAAATATTTTGTCTCACATTTCAAACAACTCAAGTCCAATGAAGAGAGAAAAAAAAATTAGATTTGTATTTCAAAATCTTTCATTTCCTTCTCTTTTTATTCATGAAGTCTTTCTGCTATTTATTCCAAAATGCTACATAAGGTGTAAATTAGCAGAGAAAATTACTGTAAATTTGTTGATCATGTAATTTTCCTTGTAGCGAGATTAGTGTAATTATCATTACCGCAGTTAAATTAGTATGTCGAGAGCAGCAAGTGGATGTGAATAAAACCTGAAATGAATGCTGTTTGGTCACTCAAATAGAAATTTTGTCTTGTATGCAATTAATCATACATTTTATATATTTATTTGATCTTATATGGGAACAGGTTGAGTTGATGAGGGAAATTTGGTATACATATTTTTGTTTTGTTGTCCTCCTCATACGACATAAATTGCCATGTACTTTTCTTACAAACATGAATCTGAATTATAATTAGCTTATACTTTATATAACTTCCAAATGTTTGGGAGAATCAACATTTTCAAAAATAGAACAGATGGATAAATATGAATTTAGAGCCACAGAATTTTTTTTGGGGTGTTGCTTTATACACAGGGTAACAAATTAGGCAATACTCCAAAACACCCACACAAAAAGATTAACAATAAGAACATTAAACACGAGAAGTTCAATTCTCAGGCTATATCATCCAAAAGTACAGAACAATGCTTTACATTTTTTTCTTCTAAGTGTCAGTTCCCTTACTGACATGGCTGATCATGTCTCTCTACAACTTCTTTAGATTCTTTATCATTTTTCATTATCACTGTTCTGCATTCTTACATAAACTCATAAGATAGGTTATCCATTGTTTCCTCTTGCTTTTTTTTTACAGTATGCCCTATGAGTGTTATATTCTCTAAACCTTCTATCCTCATTCTGCTTCTAATTGTCCTTTTAGTTTATATTTTCTTTAAAACTTCCTAATTACTCATCTTTTCAGTTCATGATATTCTCAGCCACATCTCTTATTTCAAGCCTTTTTTCATTTGTGAAAGTATTGTCTATTATTCACTTGACCAGTAGGCAATTTGATATTACACTTTTCAACACTTTTTCCTAATTTCTAATTAAATTTTCCTATTTTTGCTTAGTTTCTGCAAAGCCTCTTTCAAGGTCTGTATGTGTTGAACCTAGGGGAGATTACTGAACAGAATAATCAAATGAAGGTTGGTAATGCATGATAATACTTAGGACAAGAACAACACATAAAATTTGCCAGCAGCACATAGAAATAGTAGTCAACTGCTAGAAGTGAGTCAAGTAAATCCCACATTAAATCTCCAACTGCAGACCAACATACAATATTATGTGAATGTGGGCATACCCATTACGTCCATAGGTATGCTACTACAGTATGCATCTGCAGATTTCTGTGTCATATTTTCCGATGACTTCCTACTACATGACCAAAAGTGCTGAATTTTTGTCACTGCTTAATTTTAACATCCTCACATCTGAAGTTATCAGTTTTGCATTCTGTCTTCTTACAGTTAATAGTTAGTCCTTTCTTCTATTACTTCATCTAAGTGTTCTTTCAGTTTTCATCCTGTGTCTGCCGTCAACAGTACATTGTCATCTGCATGTCTGCAAAATGTAGAAAAGGAAGATGAAAGAAGAAAATTCATTGACACTGCACAGGATCGTTTGCTGTGGAGAGCCTTGATCACCTACATGTGTAATGCACAAGTTACCTGATGATGATGATGGATATTTATTTTATTTTACTAATGTTCACTCTAAACAAGGCCCAAGAGTCACTCAGGGAAGATGGATGCTGAAAGAACTTGTAAGAAATGCAGTTTATGGTGATTTTTTTTAAAACATAGCTCAGATGTGGCACAAGGCCGAAGGTATGGAGCACCGAGTTAGGATCGAACTCACTAATTTATCTAGTGATACAAGCTTGCTAATGATTACACCACACTGAGGATATGTGAAAAAGATAATGGTTAATTCTAGGGTTAATAATTGGGAAAGCATTCTCTCGGGAGTTTGTTCCACAAAGTAGTGATTCATGTGAAGAAGCTGAGTGGAACTTCCTCCTTACTAATGGAATATGAAAGGAATGGAGATGGTGGGGAGATTAGAACTAATGTAACTAAAGAATGTATGTTGTCAATACATTTTCCATGGAAATCACACTAGACTAACGGGAAGCTTAGGATGTTTCATCTTTGATAAAAGGGTTGTAAGATGGAAAATAATTCATCACCCACAAAGCCACGTAGACACTTTTAAACTTTATCAAAACTGAAAAATGATGACTTTAATATCCATGGATAATTAATTAACTTTAATTAATTAACTTTAATATCCATGGATAATTCTCCAAATTAATTGGTGTTATTTTTTTTTTTTTATTCTAACAGTGTATGCAAGGTATTTGAAGACAGATTTATGTTTATAGAAAAACAGTTATATAATAACAGATAAAAACATTGAAAAATCTTATAAGCATAAAAATACATTCTTTTCATTCAATTTTATTCAATAAAGACAATCTCAGCTTCAATAACTGCTTCTATGTGAGATTGAAACCATTTAGATGCTCAAATTAAATGGCTCTGATTTATATTGGACATTACTTTGACTATGGCAGCTTTCAAAGTCTCTTTGGTGTTATGGGGCTGTTCATTGACCTTACTCTCAACATTGCTCCACATGTAGTAGTCCAATAGATTGAGATCTGAAGAATTAGGAGGTCAAATGTTAGGAGTTATGTGATCATGAAAATTTTCTGTCATCCATTCTTGCATTACTTGTGTGATAATGCACAGTTTTGCTGAAACACATAAAGTGTTCAATTGCATTCACTATCTATCCAGGGCTTAACATCTGTTTCCAGGATTTCAATGTAAGCAAGAGAATTAACTCTAAGGCCTTCTGGAAAGTATTGCGGAGGCATCACATCTCCTTCATTGCTGGCAACCTACAAATCTATGACAGTTACAGGAAATGTTGTGTGTATAATTGTTGGAACTTCAGAGATGTCTGCACATGACCATCTGTCATTTTTTTCTGCTAAATTTCTGATCTTGGTCAATTTTTTTCTCGGCTGAGAAAAAATAAATCACATCACCTTCTGCTGGATTTTTAATTTTTTTAAAAAACCTTTTAGATCTGATTAAGTAATTTTCTTTCATTTCAGACATAAATTGGCTGTTCCTCATCACATAAGACCCTCTATCCTTACTTACAAGGAAACATTCAGCACTTATTGACTGAGCAGCCACTAAAATCTTTCTAATAAAATAATTTTCAGGAAAATAGGTTTTTCAAGTCCAGTAACTGTTATTGCTCTTTCCAGTATTAATGGGGGTTTCCTACATAACATTGTGTTTGAAATAGTGTGGAATGTCAACATCTTGATTATGCAATTATTTTCTTTTTGAATTACACCATCCATTGTAGTCATTACTGCTGTTAAAAGTCTTTGAGTGATCTGATTCCTGTTCTTTAGGATTCTATAGTTAAAAAATCAAGCAAAATTCATGTAACAAATTTAAAAATCCCTGGAGTTATAGGGGAAAAAAGAAAATTTCTTAAATTATTTTTGCAGTGAAACCCTGCAGACCGCAGACCATTCTGCAAAAATGATCACCACAAGTTTTCAATGTGAGATGTGTTTACTTCACATCTGAATTTATAAACCATAAAGATATTAACAATGAAATCAAAACAACTTTAAAAAGTCCATTGATTTTTATCTGATTCCAGAAATGGAAATGATTTTTTTGTTGTTGTAATAAAATTTTCTCTGCAAAAAAATATTAATAACAAATTAATATAAAAGAAAACAAAATAACACTTCATTAAATGACTCGATTATAATGACTAATTGGGTGTTTATAAAATTTTAAAGGAAGAATAATAGAAATATCTGAATTGCACAAACAGTTCAAATTGAAAATAAAAATGTCATTTCAGGGGAACTTTGAGAAGTGCTGGTGACTGTCAGTCTATAACATTGTTTCCATTTGTTTCTTTTTGACAAGCACACAAAAGCAATATATAGCATTTTTTCCACATAATTTTTTTTTACATTGAATGTTACACAACAAAAAATTCAAATATTAATAAAATACAAAAGAGATACTATTTTTGGGGAATCACAGCTCACCACAAAAGAAGTTGTGGTGAGCCATGGTTGCCAAAACTTTTCTTAGAAAAATGTAGAGTAATTAAATCTCTCTTTAAAAAGACAAGTTCATATTCTGCAAAGCTGGTCTCTTGGTAAATAATCAGATATTTACAAAATTTACTTAATCTATATAAAACACATAATTTACTGAAAATGAAAGAAACAGAGAGGACAATAAAAGAAGAAATATTAAGAAAATAGAAAATAATGATTAACTTTCATTTAAATTTTTCAAAATTGTAGTTGACAGGAAAGCAAGAAGCCAGAAGTGGGTTCCACAAGTAAGAAGTGTGAGAGAAAAAAACTATTAGCATAGAACTTATGGTTATAATTAGCAATTTAAATAGCAAAATTATGAGACCTAGCTGCCAATCTAGTACTAGGCTTGAATTCATGAATTAGAGGCACCGAAGAGGAAAGCTCATCAGAACAATTGCCATGAAAATATTTATAGAAAAGTCACAAGCTACATTATGACAACAGGAAAGTGACTAAAGCCAAGATGCCAAGTCAGGACTGATAATGTTGCAGATTCTTCTTTTGGACTTTGTCAAGAATCTCTAGATTTATAAGCAGAAGCATCAGACCAAAAGTTTATAAAAATTACTTTATCTATACAAAACACATAAATATGAACAGACTGGAATAGATAGATAGATAGATAGATAGATAGATAGATAGATAGATAGATAGATAGATAGATATGAACAGGGTAAGAGAGATAGTATTCAAATAAAAAGAAAATATATGAATGAATTCTTTATAATCATAGAATTTATATAATCAAGCCAGACAGAATAACATTTTTTGTTTCTTTATAATTTTGATCTTAGTCCTCACCAAACGTAAAGTGTTATATTAAACACTATAATAATCACCCAGAGCATTATTGCTTTAAAAAAAAAATGTCTCTTTTTACTTTTATAAATGATATTTCTGTTTTTGTTTTTAAGTGTATTTTTTAAGTATATTCTGTTTTGTGTAGTTTTTAAGTATATACAGCTATAATGAAATCTAACAAATACAATATTTTTGGCATAAAGCATTACAATCTCTGTCCCATAATAGCTGCTATATTTAATATATGAAATTTGTATGAAAATGCACCAACTATTATGGGACAACTGTTCTTCAACATGGCAGAGAATGTTGGATGATCTCTTCAAAAATGAAGAAGAGACTTAAAGCAACAGAAATGTGGTTCTACAGAAAGATGCTAAGGATACTGTTGCAACCTAGGGAAGGTTACTGAATAGAATAATCACATTAAGGTTGGTAATGAGCAATAATACATAAGACATGAACAACACATATGATTCGCTAGTGATGCATAGAAGTAGTAGTCAACTGCTAGAAGTGAATTCCACAATGAATCTCCAATTGCAGACCAACATACAGTATTTACTACTGTATTTATGTGAATGGGGACATACCCATTATCATCTGTTGGTATGCTACAATAGATACCATAGATTAAACATATGAGCAATGGTGAGATTTTGGAGAAAATGAAAACAAAAATGAAACTTATACTTCACATCAGAGAGAGACAATTGAAATTTCTGGGGCATTTAAATGAGGAAGGAAGGCTTGGAAAATCTAATACAACGGAGATTGAGAGAAAGAGGAAAGCAGCACATAGCATACTTTGATGGGTTTGAGCAAATAGATGTTAGAACAGGTTTTAGAAGAAGTAACAAAAAAAACAAAATTTATTAAGAGCTACAAGAAGCAGGAAGATGTAGAGAGCCATGATTACCTACATTCCTAAGGGGACAAAACACATAGAAGAAGAAAGAAGAAAAAGTAGCAGCAATAAAATCATATCTCGGGTATAAGTATTTATGAAAATTACCTTAGAAAAACACAAAGGTGAAAAATGAGTAGGAAGATTGTGTTGCACCAATCCTCCAAGTGGTTAGGGTCTGCCTACTTAGAAAATCAGCATTCAAAATTCTGGCTTTTACCTGACCTCCAGTGCATTTTAGAAATAAGCACTATCTTAGGTAGGTTTAATTGCTTCTGATATAAATGATACATTTCTATTTTCTTGCTATCAGCTTCTATGTGCTATGTCTCTTCATAATGTGGGCAATTATGGTTCTCCACAACTTCCTGTCGGTTGTACCTCTTAAGAGTGTTTGTCTTTTTTTATCTCTCCTAATCTCAGTTCTGCCAATGATTTACACAAGCTTGCTAGGTAGGTTGTTTGTTGTTTTCCTCTGTCCCTTTTGCCTTCAGCCTGTCCTGTGAGTGTTAAATTTTCCAAGCTCTCTTTCCTCATTATGCTCACTATAAATTTCAGTTGTCTCTATTTGGTTCTGAGTAACAAATTATTTTCTATCCTACAACCCCTTTCTTACAGGGGAAATATCACATGCCTTTTGCTTCTTTATTGCTGTTACCATAGAAAATGTTGAGATGAACTACATTACTTAGTTCCACCAATTCTAACTTTCATGGTTAAGACCAGCCATGCTACACACATTATAGAAAAGCAGCCTCATTCCCTATGTATTCTACTGGTGAGATGTAAGTTCCACTCAAGCAGATTCCTTCCAGAAACTGCTGCCTTGTGCAACCAACTCCCAAGAGGATGCTTCCTGATCACTACAATCTTAACCTTTTCAAGTCTGAGGTTAACTGTTATCTTCCCCCACATAAACTGTACCTATTACTCTGTAAGCCTCTACCTTGTGTGGCTCTCATGTCTTGTACAGGGTGAACATCAATGTAAAAATAAAAAATTATAAGTGTCCATTTTGTTTCCATTTTCTCTAAAACTTTGGCATTGCTCTCATTTTTAGTCTATGGTATTCACGCCATCCTTCTGTAGAACTATGTTTCTCTTGTCTCACATCTCTTCTTTACCTGTGAGGAGATTCTTCAGCATTCGCTGCCGTATAGGTGGACTGATATTACATAACAGTTCAGTGCTCTTTTCTTTGTTTCTAACAAAATTTTCCTGATTATTATTTTCACAAAAATAATTCATCTTCACAGATTTATAAGCCAGTGCTTTTCTTATTTACATTATTTGGACTATTGTCCTCATCTTCATTGCTATATTCACCACATTTTGGCCGTTGTATGCTCCGGCCCTCTTCGGGTGATTGAAATTTCGAACTGAACCCTTTATTTTGTCCACTAAGGTAGATTGTTCGAGTTCCTTGAAGATGCGTGGCCTAGTGGATAAAAACGTTGGTTAGATCTAGTGACCAGACCCAAAAGAGTTGTGAGTTCAATATCAGGCTACAGAAGTGGTGAACCAAAAAATTTGGAGAGTTGAGACTTCCGGATGAGGCAAAGCACATGAAACTAGAGCAATCTACCCTGGTGGACGAAATGAAGAGTTCAGTTTGAAATTCCAGTTACCTGAAGAAAGCTGGAGTATACAATGGACGAAACATTCTGAATATGGCAATGGAGATGTGGGTAACAGTCTGAATAATGTAAATAATGTAAATAATCATAATATATCTCAGACATATAGACAGTGCTTTCTTGTGACAATGTTATTTTCTTGGAATTCTTGAAAAATTGTTTACATTTTCAGACAGAATACAGAAGCCGACCAGCATTCAATAATTCTTTTGGACTTGCATTCACCTCACTATTTCTTTTATCATCATGGTTCATTCAGTGCATTTTCCACATTTTCTCAAGTATGTGTCACTCTGGTAGTCTTCAAGGAATTTCAATAGAACACTTTCTTTTGTCCAGTGAAATCTTTTTTGTCCTCAACCCTTGTTTCTTTTGTTAAGCTGCATATCTGTGTTAGGGATCTGAACTCACAACTGTCATTTTTTCTCCTTATAGTGCCACACTGCTCCTCCACACACCCAATATATTCCCATGCTGCCAAACTGGATTCCCAATTCCTGCGAACAAGACAAACTTAACAGCTGGAACCAGCATTTTTACCTACTTTTATCAGTAAAGGAAGATTGTTTCTTCACAGATAATATAAGCAGTTATGGGTTTTACATCCCAATAAAGACTGCAGCAAGTAGATCCATCAAACACCTCCCTAAAAAATACAAACAACACACATCTTGGTTGGGACAAAATCAAGGGTTCAATTCCTAAATATCTGTAGCATACATCAGACAGCTTACCAACTGAAATGCTCTGATCAAAATAACAATGATGAGGATGTTGGTCCCAAATAATTATTAAGGATTAACAATAACTGACTTCAGAAATCCAAGCACAAATTGAAGGGTGGAGAATATACTGGATGAAATGTTATGATTAAAATATTAGGTTGGTGCAAAAATAATGTCGTTTTATCACATATGTTACTATGTGAGAAAACGACATTATTTTTGCACCAACCTAATGACAAAAATAAAGATACTCCTCTGAAAGATTAAACTGAAGTGCTCATCTCAGGAATTCAAAAAATATTTACTTCATTGTTAAAAAAGATTCAGATGGTAAAATCTGATAGAACAGTAATTCAGTTTCTTTTTTTTTTTTTTTTTTGCTTCTTGCATGTCTTTTGAGGTACAAAGGATATTTTGTTTGACTTTTCAGAATGATAAAAACCTTTAACTATTTAAACGTTCTCCGTTTGCATTCTGTTGCCAATCTTTTTATCAAGACAAAATACGACTGAGAAATTTGCCAGTTTTAATGAGCAGCCTCCACTTGCTATTTGCTGCCATTTCTTGATACATATACTGCAAGAAAAAAGAAAAAATTGTTTAACTTAATACCTTTTATCCTATTTTAACAAAACCAAATCAACAATCAACTTCAATCAGTGTGAATATCTTTTTTATTTCATTGCATAAATCTTAATATCAATGCATGAGCCAGATTTTAATTGGTATGGCAAAAATAGAAATAAATTTTATTATAATCATCAGAAAGAGTTTAGATATCTCAGACATATAATGAGGAAAACCTGCTTAGAAAATTTGACACTCACAGAACAGACTGAAGGCAAGAGAGACAAAAGTAAGCTACCTAACAAGCATGTGTTAATAGTTAACAGAACAGGGATTAGAAGAGATAGTAAAAAAGACAAAATTTACTAAGAGCGACAAAGGATAGGAAATTGGGGAGATCCATAATCACCCATGTCCTGAAGGGACACAGCAAAGAGAAGTATGAAAATATATCCTGGTTGATAATGTATTATCATATAGTTATAAATAGATTGGGATGGGCTCAGAAGTTTCCAACACCATCAACCTCCTGATGGGCTGGCAGCAGGTGTCGTGAGACTATACAAATTTAAATGTGCTACTAGATTGGCATCTAGGTCCCACCATTTTACTGTTGAAAGAATTAAATGTAATTGCCACTTCTACTTCAACAGTTTCTTTTCTTGCACTTCTTAACACTAGAACTCTCTTCTTCCTACTTGCTTCCATGATAATTACAAGGTTCAGGTATTTAAATGCAACATCAATTGCCATTTTCTGCTGTCTTGAATCCCGTTCATCTTTTATCCTGTCCTAAATCCCCCTTATACCCAGTCTTTTCTTTCACCTCTCTCTGTATACTCCTGTATACTAGTGGCACAATTGCCTTGTTTGAGGTTAATTACTTGAAAAAAATCCACAAAAATAGAAAGAGAAGTACGACAAGGTTGTGTTTTCTCACAGGTTTTAACCTGTACAGTAAGATGTATTAGAGAGAGAAACTTCTATTGTAGAAAAAAAAATGACAGGATTTTAATAGAAATGCTTTCAAATTTAGACAATTTCATCATTGACCAGATTACAAAAATAATAAATGACAGTAGCAAAATATTGGAAGACCTTAGTGGATCCATCTTTGCCTAAGAAGCCAGCTACAAATGAATGTGATCTCCATTGGGCAGTGAGTTTGATGTGCCACATAACCAAGATTATAATCCAGATTTTGATTAAAATTAAATTAAAATTACAGTAGCTTCACAGTAGCAACAACAGAAACTCTTTTCTATATGCTAAGAATGACATGACTGACTAAGTGTGGGACATACTAGTTAAGCTAACATTGGTATAAAGACTTTCTCACCAGAATAGATCAGGGAAATCAGGATGATGTCATGTTGCAAAAGTCTTATGAGACCAAATCAAAATAGCTGTGCTGTGGTTTGGAATTTAAATACTTTGTGTATCTTATTATTTAAATTCAGACTAATATCCTCAACTTTTCTGTTAACAAAAGAGAAAGAAGCATATATAAATAAAACCACTAAGGTGCAAGTGAAGTGTGAAAAAAGATGTTAAAAAGGAAAACATTATTAAGAAGAAAGAACAAAAAAAGAAAACGAATGAAGAAGACAGAAGATCATGATGGACATTATATTTAAATTTTTGAAGATCAAAGTTGACTGGAAGGCATGAGACCAGATGAAAGTTATAAGAAAACTGTTGGCATTCATTAACTGAACAACATTACTGTCAGTTGAAATTTATAAAAAGTTTCTCTTAAAACAGTTTTTTCAGGAAATTAAGTTTTTGTGTTCACTAGCTGTTATTGCTCTTTCTGGTATAGTTGGTGGTTTCCTTCCAAACCTTTTGTTTAAGGTTGTGTGGAAAGTCAACATCTTGATTATGATATTGTTTTCTCAAGTAACATGTGCCCTCCATTTGTTGTTGCTTTTGAAAGTCTTCAGTCGTTTTGTCTTCGTTATTTGGTAAAGTAATTTTATTTATGATTACTGGTCTTCAAGATCTGATGAAATAGTTCTTTTTCAGATAATTTCCAAATTAGGCTGGAAATTACATTATTCTTCAACTTAGAGCATTTTAATGGTATTTCCCTAACAGAAATCTCACTACATGTTACTGCTTTTGCTATGTTATAGCAACAAACTCTCAAACGGTAATATTATTTTTATAATATCAATTCTACAGCCAGTATTTTTTATCTTGGCTTCTTTAAGTGAATACTATTTTGGTGTCTTTTTTCATAAAAATATGCAATGTCTAAATACAAAATATGTTTTTGCAACTTCAAATTTATTTTGAAAACTTATACTTTAATATTATATATAAACAATAATATGTAAGTAATGTAATTTAGAAAAAGAAAATTCATGTCACTGACTAGTTTTCTCTTTGATCCATAAACTGTAGAAGGTAAGTAAAGGCCACATCCAACACAACAAGCTTCCCTTCGTTAGTAACAAATTTATTTTTATCAGAAAAGACATCTATTCTTTTCTATTCTGAAAGATAAAAAAAAAACCTTTCAGGTATAAAGAAAAGATCAAATTTTTCTTTTTCATACAATAAAAATTTCAGTGCAGAATATAGACATTATACATGATTATTTATCCCAGAAAGATGAAGAATTCTAACATCCAGCATTGGAAATTTCTAAAATAATTCAATCTTCTAAACTTCAAAGAAAAATCTTTCTGAGGCTAAACAACTCTGCAGATATTGTCTTTTCGATTTGATATTTTGAAGTATATACGAAAGGTTCTCATTGAAATGAAGAATTAATTTATTATGAAGTTTTACTTTCATTACCAAATCTCAAGGAGTAAGTACATACAAACATCTTGCATATTTGCAATTACTTACCTTGTACAAAATAATATCTTACATTTGTATTCAGAGGTCTTTACTTTTTTTTTTCTTTTTCAGTTAAGAGAAAATAGATTTTTTTCCTTTCTATACAAATTTTCCAAAAATCACTTGCATATAAAGCCAGAACTTAATCAAAAATGGAATACTCAGCATCTGGTATATTGCTTTGAGGAAAAATAGTTTGAGAAAAAATACATTAAGTTTACTGAAAAAAACCTCTTTGGGTTTATATCAAAATCAAAATGGTGGATCCAGATCCTTGAATGGATGTGTATCTCCATTTGAGTATGAAAAAGATTTCTAAGAAAATGCAATTTAGGAATTGAGCCATAGCTATAAGTATATGATGAAAATGATTTCCCTTTTATAGGCCTGAATTTTAAAGAATGCCTCCTCGGGCATTAAAATGGGACCGAGATTGTTATAGAATTGATATTGTGTACTGAATGTTTAGCTTGGCTTTGAATTCACAAGATAAAAATATTATATTCAGTTAGATATATCCAAATATATACGTTTTTTCTCTCCCCGAAAAGGTCATCAGGTTTGATTCATTCCAGCGAATAATGTGTTCCAGTTGAGTGAATATTTATTTTGGCTGCAGGTCAGACCTCAAAAATAAAAACCGTAAAAAAATAAAAAAATCTTTCTGTGAAAAATCTTAGTATATGAAAAAGTATTCACACATTTAAGGTAAGGTGGGTGATTAAAAAATCTCATCCCTGGGTTCACTTGTCAAAATCATATTTTGATATTTGGCTATTCTAAAAGATTTAGAGAAGTAGATCAAGAAAATTATTCTTCAGTACTGCTTATATCTTGCGAGCATAAAGACAAAAGGAAAACTTTTTTTACCAGTACATTTCATCCCCTGATTGACTTTATCAAGGCAAAAGTAGAAAATTTATTTTGCAAAAAGTAAAACAGAAAAAAAAAAAGAATTTTAAATGTTGTTAGCTTTGCAAATTATTTAAATTTAAGAAGGCTCATAAATATTTTTCTGTGAAAGTCAAGGTAAAAAATATGGAGGATGCTAAGTGATATAATTTCATGGTTTTGTATGATTAAATACATTGATAAGAAAAGTATTCTTTTGGCTTTATTCATATATTTTTACAAATATATTTTT
This sequence comes from Acanthosepion lycidas, assembly GCA_963932145.1. Classification (NCBI taxonomy): domain Eukaryota; kingdom Metazoa; phylum Mollusca; class Cephalopoda; order Sepiida; family Sepiidae; genus Acanthosepion; species Acanthosepion lycidas. The sequence goes on along the minus strand of OZ010585.1, from coordinate 87,706,176 downwards.
ATTTATATCTTAACTATTACAGACATTCATACATATATAATATATATATATATATATAGTTTTTTTTTTCCTATCAATTCGTTGTTGGAAGTTTTACCTGATGATCCTGAATCCTTAAAAAAGGATTTAGGTGAAATAAATTATCGTAATGGTACCTTAAAGTGGTTTGTTTTTCATTACATATTAGCTCTGTCCTCACATTGAGCTCTCAGGATTTCATCCTCTTTGGATTTACCAATTCGGTTTACCAAGTTCCTTATAACTTATATATATATATATATATATATATATATATATATATATATATATATATATATATATATGTATATATATGTATGTATATATATGTATGTATATATGTATATGTATATATATATATATGTATAATATGTATGTATATATGTATATGTATATATAAGTATATGTATATATATGTATATATATGTATAATATGTATATATATATATATATATATATATATGTAAATATGTATGTGTGTATATATATATGTATAATATGTATGTGCGTATATATATATGTATAATATGTATGTGTGTATGTATATATATATGTATGTATAATATGTATGTATATATATATGTAAAATATGTATATATATGTGTATATGTATGTGTGTATATATATGTATAATATGTATGTATATATATATATATGTAAAATATGTATGTATATATATATATATGTAAAATATGTATGTATATATATATGCAAAATATGTATATATATATATATATATATATATATATGTATAATATGTATGTGTGTATATATATGTAAAATATGTATATATATATATATATATATATATATATATATATATATATATATATATATATATATATATATATATTCATGAATTATTCATACAAAAAACAAATACAAAGGTTAATGATTTAAATGGCGAGAAATCCATCTTCGCGAACAATACACCTGTGAGAAAATTGTCCAGTATTCACCGGTATAGAGGAGGGCTGATATTGCATAGTAATATACATAGTATTCTTTTCTTTGTTTCAAACAAAATTTTTCTGTGTCTTAATTCTTTTGAGAAATAAAATATTTGTATGACTAACCTGTCTGTCTCATGAATGTAGATTTGGTTGATATAAAATTTGTCTTTCTGATGACACTGTTTGATCAGCAAAACATGTATTTTTTTTTAATCAATTCACTCCAAGCAAGGTGATAATGCCACTAAGATACTGGGTTACTGGGAGTGAAAGAAGAATAAGAAGGCTTCAGAAGGAAACAAAAAACAAGGAATAAACTTCTACTCCTGTTCAAAAGATTGGGGAGGAATTTGAACTGGACGATAGGTGAAATTATCTATTTTATTATATCTGTAAGGATTTTTTTCACATTTTTAAAATTTTTTTAATATGTTGTGATATAAACATGTCAAAATAAGAGTTTTTGAAATTGTCTTACATATTTATCACCATATATATATATATATATATATATATATATATATATATATATATATATATAGGGTGAGATAATAAAGAATTAACATCAAATATAGTGGTTACCACAAAATTAAAAAATTTCCGCCTTAGTACCATCAGACTTAAATGTGGATTCACCATGCTCTGCATTGCAATTATGCTTTCTGTAGCAAGTATGTTTTTGTAGGTTTTTTTTACAGGTTGGTGTTATCAGCCCCATGTCCAGCCAGTATTGAATTCAGATTTGTCCTTCTGTTTTGACAGCCCAGTCTACCCTGCTATTTAACACATTAGCTGAAGAGATGTAGTCATAGTTTTCTCAAGGGCATTTGTGTGAAATTGAATGCTATGAACACAGCCAGAATTTTTGTGCTGATTTCCCTTTCTGCAATGTGAACAGTTATGCTACATGCAGCATTCAATGTTAAAATAATCATTTTTAATAAGCAAAAGAAGTGAATACCTCACGAAGCCAGATTCCCTGTCTGGCAAAAATACATTTACATGAAGGACAACCCACGTTGGATGAGCTTAACTGTTGTGGCTTTAAACTAAAATTTTGTGATTGAAATTAATATTTAGAATAATGAGATTGAATAACCAAACATAATATTTTATATGGGTTTAATTTCATTTGTGGAATCATTAAACATTTACAAAACTATTTACAAAATTTTAATCAAAATTTTGTGAGAATTCTGGTTGTTTATTTCTGCAAGTGTGTATATATATATATATGTTTGTGTACGTCTGTGTATGTTTGTGCTTGTGTACATATGTGTGGGTATGTCTGTGTACATATTTGTGTGTGTGTATGTCTATGTTTATGTACATATTTGTGTGCATGTCTATATTTGTGTGTTCGTATGCCTGTCTGTGTACATATTTGTGTATGCTTATATATGTCTATATGTTAGTGTTTTTATGAATGTGTGTGCTTGTTTATAGGTATTTATGCAGGTGCATGTTTTGGATGTTTATATAAAATGTGTATGCTTGTGTAGATGTATGTGTTCTATGTCTATTGTACATATATATGCTATTGTGTACTGATATTTGCGTGCATATGTGTTAGTGAATGTATGTTTGTACATATATTTCTGTGTGCATGCATGTGTGTTCAGGTGTGCTTGTACATATGTTTTTCTGTATGCATCTTTATTTTGTGTATATGTGTTTGTTTATATGTATGTCATATGTTTTTGTATGCATGAGTTTACATATATGTATTTGAGCATCTGCTTGCATGAAGTCGTTTGTGTGTATGTTTGTATATTCACGTGTATGTGTGTGTACATATACATACATTTATGTTTGTCTGTATATCTGTGTTTGCATATGTATTTTTATGTGCCTGTATGTTTGTGTATTTGATTATGTAGGTGTTTTGTACTTGTGTTTATATGTACATGTGTATGTCTTTGAGATTCCATGTGTGTTTCTGGATGTGTGTGCATGTGCGCACACAGGTAACAGGAGGATAATTATTTCCAAACACAATCAAATTGCAATCTCATATTCAAATGAAATCATGCTATTTGTTTTCTGTTCAATTAATGTTGACATGAAAATAAAGTCAATATTATGCCTGAAGCATCTGAGGGAATTTAAGTTGTTCATTTCAGGTCCTCTTAACTTTTTTATTTTTACTTTTTTGGCATCACAAATAGTCAGATATTGGTGTAGGGTCCGTGGTAGCTTTATTTTCGAATGACATCAAAGAGTCTGTTGAAAAAGGAAATACAAGATAGTAGTTCCTAAAACAGTAGAAAAAGGACAATTCCTTTTTGCTTTCAGATATTTCTTTGCAAGAATAAAATTACAACATTAATTACAAAGTATTTTTTAAACACAGCTATCTTAATGTAATTATATAAACAAATATTGTAACTTAATAATGGCATTTGCTCTCATTTGTCAGACCCTAACCTGCCAAGTTCTATCCATCTTTAATAAAATTAGTGTCTTCATTGAGTTGACCATGTTGATCTGTGAATATCAATGGTGCCAAAGTTTCTAATTGCAATAAAGAATCATTTTGAGAGCTATCTCTCTTTTATTGTTCACTTTTTATAAAACTGCAGTGAAAGGGAGATTATAAATAGAAATAATTTTATTTAATGTCTTTGAAGAAAAAATAGAAAATAAAAGTTTTATTGTGGACAAAGAATATTCAAATATTTGTTTCTTTTTTTTTGCCACAGTTGTACGTAAATGCCACTTGGTGTTCAATGGCTGCAACTAAACAAGACTTATATGATTAAAATGTTTGTGAACAAATGAAAATTTCTAATTGTAAGTTACTCATAAGTTATGTCACATTAAATTATAGAACATATTCTTAATTAAAAGGATGAAATCTGATAGTAAATAGAATGGAAATGAATAAAAATTCTATAAAGCACGATGTAACTATACATTTATCAGTTATACAGCCTGGTCACTCCTACTTACCAAAGAGATATTCAGTTGTTATGGTAACAGTAAGCATTACTTGACACCAGCAAGTTATATTATCTTAGTTTCAATGTTACCATAGCAATTAAATGTTAGCTTTCTTTGGATATTTTAATTTTTCATGATTAAAAAAGTAGTATTCTTTCTTACATGCAACAATAGAGTTAATTATATTGATAAAATGAATAGAATAGAGTAGAATATATATAACCAATGCAAATGCGAAATTATTTAGATATTGCAGCCATTTTCTGTAAATGTCTAAAAATCAATTGCTAGGCTTGCTGCTAGGAAAGTTGGTTCACTGTGTCATGCAAAACAATTTTGTCTTGCCAGAAACTCTAACAAATTTATAAGTCTACCATTGATCGAATATTCCTGCCAGATATGGTCTTGTGTTCCTGCTATATATTTAAAGATTCTTGATAAAATCAAAAGAATCTACAATGTTATTGGATTTGATCTAGCATCTTGGCTTCAGTCACTTTCCAACTGCCATAATGTAGATTCCTTGTGCCTTTTCTATTAATATTTTCATGGAAATTGTTCTAATGAATTTTCTACTATGGTACCTAGACTTTATGAATTTAAGTGCAGTACTAGATTGGAAACACATCTATTTACAGCTGAATTGACTAAATGCAACCATACATTCTAAGCTAATAGTTTCTTTTCTTGCAGTTTTCACTTGCGGAACTCTCTTCTGATTCCATGCTTTCCAGTCAATTTTAATCTCCAAAAATTTAAATGTAATGTCAATCATTATCTATTATCTTCTTGATTCCACTTTTATTGTTCTTGCTCTTTAATAATGTTTCTCTTTCTCCTTGTTTTTTTTTTCACACTCAGTAGTAACCTCTTGTGACTTAGTGGCTTTATTGCCTTGTTTGTGGTCAATAATTAAAAAAATTATGGTTTGACAGATTTTTTTACCTTTTCCAAGTTAAATTAGAAGTTGTGGACAGCCCTTTGCAGAAATTCAAAGCAAGAAATATGATGAGTAAATTTCATTCGCCTCACATATATTTTGACAAGCAAGAATGTGTCGTATCTGTTATATCAACCCATAATCTTGATGTATAATTAATGTGTAGATTCTATTGGATGTTGTGTGCGGGTATTTTTTGTTTCAACCCTTAACTTAAACCATGCTAAGTGTGAGTATCTGTTACACCAACACTTAACACTATCTCATATTAGGTCTGGGTATCTCTGTTACATAAACCCTTGATGCTATCATATATAATGTGTGCATATCTGTTACATTAACCCTACCACATATTTTGTATGGGTGTAAGTTACATAAACCCTTAACACTATTGCATATGTGTGGGTATCTATTATACCAACCCATAATATTATTGCATATTATGGGTGTGTATCTGCTACATCAATCCTTAACATTATCAAATATGTGTGGGTATCTGTTAAACCAACCCATAATATTATTGCATATAATGGGTGTGTATCTGCTACATCAATCCTTAACACTATTGCATATGTGTGGATATCTCATATCAACCCATAACCCTACCGTATATCAATGTGTGGGTATCTGTTAATCAAACCTTGGCACTAACACATATTATATGATGTGAGCATCCATTACATCAACCCATAACCCTATCACACATTATGTATGGGTATCAGTTGCATCAACCTTTAACACTATTGGATATTATGGATATCTGTTAGATCCATCTTTAACTGTCATATATTATGGATGGGTATCTGATATGTCAACGTGTAACCTTACCGTGTATTATATGCAGGTATTGGGGACTTTAACCCTTAAGCCTACTGCATATTATGTGTGGGTATTTTTTACATCAACCCTTAACCCTAACGTATATTATAAGAAATATTTTTAATGTTTGTGGAAATAAATACTAAATTTTTAAGTGTCAGGAAATGCCATCAATGAATTACTCCTTTTCAGTAAGCTGCAGGGTACTTGTCCCTCTTGTTTTGCATAATCAATTTTAATTGACCATCAAGCACTTTATTATATTCTGCTTCAAATTAGATCTCTTTCTGATTCACCCTACATGAAAACCTGTCACCTGGATTTGAACACTGAAAATGCAAAACTAAAAATAAAATGTTGGTCTCTGTGCAGGGGGTCTGAGACTTACATCGAGCTCACAAAACAAATCTCCTCCAAAAAAAGATATAAAATAAGTCAATCATGAATGCTCTTACTAAAGCAAAAGCATGACAAAAATTCTGAGTCATGATCCACCACATCTGCCTTTAAGGACACTGCTCATGACACTGAGAGCAGTCGTAGTGAGTGTGCAAGCTGTAAACTTTCAACGTCACCACCAGCGACCTCAGTCAACTGACCCGATACTAGCATCAACTCCAAGGCTTACCAACTCTCCCCATCCTCCAAATCACTTTCCTCACCCAAAAAGAGATATTTCACCTTGATCCTCTATAACATCATTCCACCATATGAAGTGGCACAACATTTTAATAGATGTCCTACAACAATCATAACATATTTTCATGAACTGAGTAAAGTGTCAAAATTTGGCAAATGAGTTTCACGTGAAGTGGCCAGGTCTCAACTTAATCATAATGTCATCATCTGTTTATCATTAAGAACAAAACATGCTATGAAAAACTTTCTAGAAAGGATTGTCACTATTTGATGAATATTGTGTCCTTTATAAGCATAGTAAGCAAAAGAGACATTGGTTACAACGCAGAGAAAAGCCTATATATGTATCAAGCCCATGATTAACGCCTTGAGACGTTAATATTCTCTCTTTGGTGGAATATGAAGAGAGTCAACTCTTTGCCATGAAATTCAATGCATTTTATATCCAAGGCATTAATATTTTGCATGCTGGGTGAGATTATATCATCAAAAGTAAATTATAACTGTGATTAAGTTTGTAAAATATATGTAAATTATAAATGCCAGTAAAAAGAGTGTGGGAATGTCAGATCCATTCAGATGTAGCTCCTATACAGTCTTTGATCTGCCTAATTACGACCTTCCACTTTTTCATGAAAAAAGAGCATGCCATGATGAAAAAAGGCCCCAAAATTGATAAAAACACTGTTTTATCATCAAAATGTTTATTATTAAGAGGAAAGACCAAAGTATTGGTTATTAAATATTTCAGTCCTTTTTTAGCAAATTCAAAATTTTGGTTAAAAATATTGTTTTCTTGCACCAACGGGTGGACCAAGGATTAGTATTGGAAATTTTAGCATCTTTTTAGGCATTAAAAACATTGTTTTGGAAATTCTTGCAAAAATTGAATAATAATTGGATTTCAATTAAATTTTCAGGACTTATTCACAAATGAATGAAATTATTTTAGAATTTTTTTTTAAATCTTGGTAAAAATATTTGTTTTTACATCTGTTACCCCCACTTATTTTATTTTATGAAATTTTGATAAATTTAAATTTCAACTTTTTTTATATTTATATTATTTAAAAACAGAACTTCTTGAAGAATTTAAATCATCAATTTGTTTTTGTCAAACAGAAACAACATTTACCAAAAATCTGCTCTGAATCATAAAACAAAAAATGTCATAAAAATATGACATTATTTAATTAGAAAAGCTTTTAATTGCTTTTATAAATAAGATATATTAAGGACACTATTTTCTTAAGAAAAATATTTTCTAAGATAAATAATGAATTATTACAAGTATTTTCATTTTTTTTTAAATTTTATTAATTTTTAAATCTTTTAAAGTTCTGCATTAATTTCAGCCTTTTAGATGATACTATTATTAAATGAAAACTATATTTACTAATAAATGGAAAAGCTTAATACAAGTCATCAAAGACCAATATTTTTAAAAGAATTTAAAAAATCTTTTGTATGTGTATAAACATCCTGTTAGTTTTGTAAGTACTGACGTCCATACACAACATATACAGAAAATAAGAGTGATAACTATAGTGAATTTAAACCAACATTTTTAAAATTCAGTAAAAAAATTAGATTATGGAGAATATTTTCCTAAATTTTAAAGATTTCTGAATACTTATAAATTATCTAAAAAAAGACGCTCATGTTATTTTCTTCAATTATGTTTTACAGATAAAGTCTTCATAGAACAATTTTGGATCTGCCGTCAGGCTGTCAACACATCCCTACATGCAAGCCACCAATCTACCACTAGGGGGGGCATGCCACTAGCATTTACCACTGGTAAACTGCTGGCATGTTCGTTTTGGCAATGTTACCACTGACAGACCGGTCGAGGCCCACCGGTGTCCCACCAGTGGCTGCCACCAGAAGACCACTGGTGTTGCCATCAGTGGGCCACTAGTGGCTTGTGTGTAGGGAGCTACTGTTGGGTTAAAAAATGTATTTCTTCAATAATTTAAACTTAAATAATATTTAGATTAATTATACTTTAGCTCATATTCCTCAAATAAAGTTTCAGAAAAGTATATTTTATTTTGGGAAGATTTTTTTAATAAAAAGAATCACAATGCAATGAAAGATGACTGAAAAAAAAAAAAGGAGTTAATCAGCTATTTAGTTTTTGCAATGTAGTAAAGTAATTTGCTTAATGGAAATTTTAAAACTAATCTGTTAGCTTGAAATTAAAACTAAAATAAAAGCTTCCTTGGATATCATGTTTTTTGTGAAGGTCTCTACTATGAATATATAAGGGGTGCAAGAAAGTTCTTGGCCCACCTCAATTTTCAAAATTGGACCAAAGATTAGTATTTTGGTAAGTAATCACTTCTTGATTAGACTAAGAATTTTTCAGTATTCCCTTACCTATTTCCTCTGTTTTGTTGGTCACAATCCAAGTTTAGACAAGCCTGTTAACAATAAAAGTTTGGCTTCATCCAGCCTTACAACAATTACATTACAGGAAGTAAGATTATAATAGTATTAGTTTGTAGTAATCATGTCTCATTTGATGAAGAGAAGATATTCTCTTGTGTTAGAGAAGGATTGATATTCATATGATAGTTTGTTGTAGAGATGTGGTCACATGAGTTGTTTTTTTTAAAAGGAGATAGTGTTTGTGAGGTTTGTCTGGGGACTAAGAAAAATCCCTGGAGTAGAAATACAACATCTTGTCACTACAGCATCATGTGGTTGAAGGAAGAAAAGTTGTTTTTGTTTTTTTCCTTTTTATTCTGATTGTTTTCTAATGCCACCTCCTGTCCATTAAGAAAAATTCCCATGGCAGACAAGGTGGGGTAATCCCACAACAAACTTTCTTGTCTAGAGCAAATCACAAGATCACTGGTTGGTTAATGTGAACTCAACTGTAAAGTGAAAGCAAAGTTCCAAATCTACTGTGATTACAGTTAATTTCACATGAGAATGACTTTACTGAATGAACGATTTTTGTCCAATTATTTTCTTTTTCATCCATCGAGCACTGATTAGATAATATGTTTCTTCTGACTGAAGAAAAATAATTTCAATTCAATTCAATGATAATGGCAGTATTAGCTGTTTCCTTATAAGGAAACATTTGGTATTGATTGTGCTATTTTCTAATGTAGTTTATAAAATCTTTCCTTTAAAACAATTTTTCAAGAAAACAGGTTTCTCAAGTCCATTGCATGTTATCATTCTTTCAAGGACCAATGGAGGTTTCCTTCCTAACCACTTGTTTGAAGTAGTGTGGAACATCAACATCTTGATTACATCATTAATTTCATCAGTTTGTTGAAATACCTCAAGTGAGGCACAGTTCGTCATGATTCTGCAGTCCATGATGGTGGAAGAAGGATGGTCCTCATTAAGACCTAAATGGTTTTTAACAGTTGATCTGAGAAAGTGCTTGTATACATATCTTGTATTATATATGACCCATCAGTGAATAAGGTCTGTGGAATATTATCCTCATCTCTGTTGTTATCACAATGTTTCTCATGTCCACTGCCCATCCCAGGGATTGAACTCAGAATCACTACGTCACCAAATTCACTAACCAACACTTTAATCTACTAGGCCATTGACCTTTAGGATAATTCTCTGTGGAGAACTTGGAGCCTTAAACCTAACCTGCCTGCTGACAAGTGTTGCTGCTTGTTATGCTTTACTGCACACACTGAAGCTTTTCTCTTTTGTTACAGCTGCTGCTCTTCAGCAAAAAGTATTGCCATAGTTGATGGTATATGACCCACTTTTTGTTTGCCCTATTTCAACTGACTCCAAGTACACACTGCCCAACCATATTACTATATCCCCAAATTCATGAAGCAACACTAATCTACTAAGCTTTTGTCCTATGGAACAATTCCCTGTATAGAACTTGAAGCCTTAAATCTAACCTGCCTGCTGACAAGTGCAGCTGCTGCTTGTCATACTTGCCTGAAACTTTTCATTACTTCTGCAACATCATTTTAGCAGAAAGTATTGCCATATTTTATGGTATATAAGACCCATTTTTTTCCTAAATATTAAGATTTCATAAATTTCTTTTAATAAGAAGGAAGAAAAAAAAACATGGTCTTTGAAATCAGTTTGAGTTTTGCATCTGACCACAATTGGAACATTGTCCACTTGAGTAATTTCAGTGTGACACATATGCCAAAAGAGAGCTATATGGAATCACCTGTTGAAATATTTCTTTTCCCTTGCAATTTACCTTCCTGTCAGACTACAGGGAACTTTGCACAAACAGTTAAAATATCAGTCTGACTTGCCCAACTAAATAAAGGTCAGCAATATAATCAAGCCTTCCTTTTGTTCTCCAGCTGTCTGACATGGTTTTTACATTTCTCAGGTAAAGGTGACTTTAAGCTGACCTTTACAATTCAAGCAACCAGATGAACTTTTGCTCGAAGTAAAACGTGACTTCCATTCATTTAAGCCAGGAAGAAAACAGCTGTTTTGAATTGTATTTGAAGTTTTTGTTGCAAATCAACAAATATTTCACAGTAGAACTTCCATGCTATTGTTTCTGACTTTTTTTATCAATAGTTTTTTTTCTTAAAAACACATTTTTGTAAACAAATGTGCATTCTCTTATACTGAATGATATTTATCTGTTGTGAAACCTTATTTTGTTTTGGAGACGATGTATGGAGCAGGACAAAACCTTTATTAGCATAATGTTATCTTGACTTCACAATTTTGTAAAAAATCGTTACAAAATATTTTATGAACTTATCCATATTAACCACACAGTTTTGAAGATGTATTTTAATATAATTAAATAATTAATATGAAAATTTTAATTGTTTTTGAAAGTTGAAATGTTTATTTTAGATTTGCTGAGTAAAAATTATTTTTCTAGTCATTGACATAAGATTTTGATAATTCTATTAGGTTGGTGCAAAAATAATGACGTAATAATGTCGTTTTTTGACATATTTTTTAACATCAAAAAACATTATTACATCATTATTTTTGCACCAACCTAATAATTATTATGTGGCAATGAAAGGGGAAAATAAGTGTAACCTTCAAAAAGAATCTACATTCTCTGTGTTGTTTGTTGAAAAAGAAAATCAAGATCAGACTTTGAAATACAGTAATTTTTGCACTTGCCTATCAGTCCTGACCAATCACAGCCTTTTTTGCTCCAACGGAAGAACGCTACTTTGGACAACAGCAGTAGCATTGATATAAGCACATATGTTACAAGTCATGGTTATTTTACCTTGTTTGGTTTGTGTCCACAATGATTTTTACTTTGGGCTTGCATGACTGACTTATGACCTTTGAAATAATGATCCCTAATTTCTGCTATTTTTCTTTTTTTTTAATCATTTCACTACAAGCAAATGTAACAAAGCCACTAAGATGGTTACTGAGTGTAAAAGAATATGAGAAAAAGAAAGCATCAAGAATAAAAGACAATAAAAGACAACATTGCATTTAAATTTTTGAAGATCAAACATGACTGGAAAGGAATAAAGTAGAAGCAATTTACACACAAGAGAAGTGTGAGAGAAGAAACTGTTAGCATAGAACTTATGATTACATCTAGCAATTGCAACTTAAAAAGGGCGCCAATTTAGTAGCATGCTTAAATTTATAAAGTCTAGGTACCAAAGAGGAAATCTCATCAGGCCATATTTATCATTTGCCAAAAGCACTTCCTTTTAGTGTTAAATGTTCTTTTAATTTGGAATAGAAGAATAAACTTTCTCCTGGTTTTCTTCTCTGGATGTGAATGAAGTTTGAGGTTTGTGCAAATAGCAGAGTTTGCAACAAGTTTTATAAATCAAATATGACTTTTCTAATTAGATAATGAGACCAAAATGAAATTACATTAAAAATTATATGTAGTTCATTGCTATGAGTGATGGTTAGACAAATAGTCTTCTGATGGGTTATACAGTAAGCCAAACTTAGTAAACATTTATATGAAAATTACTAGTCAATTAAATGTTTACCTATCTTATTGCAAACATTATATCACTTATCAAGAAACTTGAGTTTAAAATTTTATGATCAACTCCACACACAAGATGTTTTGTTTTTATTAATTCATTTTCTATGTCTTATCAATCCTTTGCATGTTATTTAAAGCCAGAAACTATTTTTTTACATTGTAAGAATTTTTTTTGAGATAATAATTTAGTGATAAAACTTAAAATTAACCCATTGTTGTGGGGAGAAGATGTGGATTCCCACCTTTCCCAAGGGCATTTGTAAGTTAGTGAATACAATGAACCTAAGTGGAATTGGAATTTGGCTCACTGATTAACAATTCTAAACCATTATCCATTACACCACCAATAAATCCAAGCTTACATCATCTGGTGCAGTCACCCATCTAGGTACTGACCAGGCTCAACATTACTTAACTTTGGTGATCATACAGAGAGAGGTGTTTCAATGTGATATTGTTTTAAGCCATTGATCTCCACAGAGTAGGGTTAAGATAAGTGAATATTTAATTTTATTCACATCTTACTATTAATGCTCTCTTGATATTGAACACTTTAATTAGAAAAATTGCTCACCCTAAAAACATTATCTTCCTGAAATATCCTGATTGGCTTACTTTTATATTCGGAGGAACACAGAATTTGTTATTTCTATTAACATTCTAAAAAGATATCATTTTTATGGTATCTCTCACTAAAGATTATAGAGTTAAAAAACTTTTAGTTTGCATCTTTGTTATTAAGGCCTTTCCATTCAAATAAATGACATATGTAGTTTGAGGTATATCTAAAATTCCAAGCAAGTTAAAAAAAAAAATTTGAAAATAAAACTATTGATTCCTGATGGATTTTGTTTAAATTTTTAGATATATTTGAAACTAAATTAGATCTAAGAATTTTTTTATTATATATATAATATATATATATATATATATATATATATATATATATATATATATATATATATATAAATATATATAAATAAAAAGTAAGAACAGTTAGATATACTGTGTAGCAAAAAAAACATATTTTAAACTAGTTAATTTATAATATATATGTGTGTGTGTCTGTGTGCCTGTGTGTGAAATAAAAAAGAAATTATAGTTTAGCAAACTTCAAGAAATGTCATATTCAGTCCTTATGAAACCCAGCATTCAGACAGAAAATACCAAAGAGAATTAATGATATTTAGAGATAGGAATCTATTTTTCAAAGTAGATATATTGTCTCAAAAGAGATTACAGGTCATATTTGAGTAAAGTCTGCAGACATGAAGGAAGAACTAATGCTGATTGTTTATTAACATTGTGAAAAATCTGAACTCTGAACTCTTCTCTTACATCAGACAATTTATCTTGTGTTTTGTTGTTGTTGTTGTTGTTTTTTTGAGAAAATCTTTCAGACATGAAGATTTTTCTTTATTAATTTCAAAAGGTTTGGCCATTCTCTTAAGATATTTGACTGAAAGTTAATCAGAATATTTTTCTAAATTGTATATCTTTTTAGTGTTTTTTATTCTCATGAAATTACATTTGTATGTTTTACATATAATTGGCTTCAAAGATAAAATCCCAGTTTTTATCTTTTAAACATAAATCAACTCATCAAACATGGAAGCTCAGAATGCAATAATTGTTAGTGAGCTAGTCTGGTTATCATTGCTTTGAAGTAGTGAGTTTCATCCTCATTGGGTGCTCCAGGCCTTGTGTCAAACTTAACTGATCTTAGAAAACAACAACTAGTAGGTATATAATTCATACAAGTATGGATTTCAATACAAAATTGTTTTCTTTGCTTGTCATAGGAAGAATGAAAAAGAATTCCTATGTACAAATATGGAATCATTTGTGTTTAACAAGAATAATATCATTTGTGTGGCTTCTATTGCTGGGAATGAACTGAACCAGTTAGTATATGAATGACCATTTCCTGTTCCTAGGTTTGTTATAAGCAAGTGGATGGCAAAGCATGGTTTGGGGAAGATGACAGAGAGAAGGAATTTATTGAGAGCTGCAAGGAATAGAGGGAGGTGGAGAGCCATAATCGCCTATGTCCTGAAAGGACAAGTCACATAGAAAGGAAAAGGACCCCATTTGTATATTTTACATAAAGAATGTTTTTAAAAACATTGCATAACAAAGTCTAATTTTAATAATGTTATACAAACATTTTCCTTTAAATAATACATTTTCTACATGGATTGTTTAAAATGATATTGTATCTTTAGGATATAGGCAGTCATGACTCTCCCCAGACTTCTTGTCTTTATTATCTGTGAATTGCCATCCATTCTTGGAAATAATAGTGAAGTAGTTTTCTGTTACCTTCTGCATGGCTTGGAATTCAGTTTTCTTCCCTTAGGCAACTTGCCGCCCAGGGCTAAAGAGAGCAGTCTACCTTGTTATTTAAACATTAGCTGGTGGGAAAAGAAACTGATTCGTGCCTTTCCCAAATGAAATTGTGCAACAGTTGATGCAATAAACTTTAAATGTCTGAGATTTTTAAAAAGAAACGGTTTAATACTTTTTTTTCCAACTTAACGTTTTATAAAATCAAGTAAATGGATTTAATAAATAGTTTCAGTTTACAATCTTCAGTGGGTGGCCATTTTGAATATATAGATGCAATTATTTCTTCTTTGAAAGCTGAATTTTTCTCAATAGGTTTTAATACATTTGCTTAAATAGGATTAATTTGGGATGTAATTCAAGATGAATTGATTTCAGTATGTGTAGTCATCTGCTTAGAAAAACTAATTTCAAAAAAGCTGAATCAGAAATGTATAAGGGATTTTAAAAGAGAAACAAGCCATAATAGCAATCTCAGAGCCAAATCAGATATAGTACCTGCACTCATTGCTCAGTGTAGTCAACTTGTGGCATAAAAGATTCATGATTATAAATCAACAGTAAAAATAAGACTGATATAAAAATTCAGTAAAGAAGCATCCAGTAAAAATGCATTGAGCTTTGGAATGATAAATTTTATCTTATAAAAAAGTCCCTTGATAATGGTGATTTTTCAGAATCTTGTAATTTTTCTTAAAATAAAAACTTATCAAAAATTTAAAAAGAATCAAGCTAAAAATTAAGGAAAATAGAAGCAAATAGACAGAAATACTTTTAATAAAAGTAATTATACCTTAATGTATATATGTACAAAACCTTGTGGTTATCAACACTGGATGTAAGAGTGGCAGGTTGAGATCAAATTCCAACAGAGGCCATTGCATTCAGTTTCACACAAATCCTAAAAATAAAAAAAGATGAGAAACACTGGAGAGAGGAAAAAAGTTAAGAACAACTGCATAAAAATTATATTAAACGATGAAGCAATAGAACAGTGAGAGAAAAAATGTAACCAACATTCACAAACCTATATGGGAAAAATCTTTCCATTTGGACAAAAGTTTTGATTTTTAGTAAGTTCATGCCTAAGAAGTGGAATTATCTTTCAGGTTACATCCCATTACCCTTCCAAACTTATGGCTGTGTAGGAGGTATTTCTTCTTTTTTTTTATGGGAGTAGATAGATTCACCTATCATCTGTTTCACACTCTTTCCACATCTATTGAACAGGAGTAGAGGTGTATCCTTTGTTTCCTGTTTAGAATTGGGTTTCCGGTTCCTTCTAAAGTATGCTTCAGCTCTGTACCCCTCACATCTGTGCCTGAACTCTGAAATTGTATTCACTAATTATTTATTTTATTTTTTCTCTCTTCCACTAATAGGAATAGATAGGTTTGCCTATCATTCAGTTCACACTCCTCACTTTGTTTCCTGTTCATGACTGGATTTTCAGTTCCTTCTAAAGTCTACTTTCATTCTATACTTCTTCATCTAAACTCTGACATTTTATTTACTATTTATTTTTATTGCTCAATAGAAGTAAATAGGTTTGATGATCATCCTGTTCACACTCCTCCCTGATATTTTGAACAGGATTAGTGGTTTATCTTTTACTTCCTGTTTAGGAATGTGTTTCCAGTTCTTTCTAAAGTCTTCTCATTCTCTTTCACTTCCAATCAATCCCCTGGTGTCTTAGTGGCATTAGAGTTTTGCTTGAGGTGAAATGATTAATAAAAGAAAATTGCTCTAAAAGGTATAAACCCATTTTCCCCCCTTTCCAAGCTATTGGTTAATAGCAGAGTAGACTAGTCTGTCTAGCTTTGCTTGGTAGCCAATATAAAAGGGAGACAACTCCGAATTCAAAACTAGTTTCATGAGAGGCCAAGAAATCTACCTACAAGAAAAACAACTTACTCCAGAAATCGCTGTAGCAACACCTAGTGTGGTATGGCTGTGGCCCAGCAAAGGAGCCTATTGGCTTAGCACTTGAAAATTCTAGTAATGAAAGATTATTTTTTAAATTCCAGTCAAATAACCTGAGATTAAATATCAGAAATAATTTGTACAATTGAACAAGATTTAATGAAACCTTGTCAGATTAGCTATGGATTTATTATTAAGTGTTGCATGTTTAAGTGGTTTTAAATAATGAAAGGTAAACTGCTTACCCAAATTTATCTGATTGAGGTGAATGCAGGAAACTAGAAATCCAAAGCAACAACAAGAAAGCAAGACATAAATGATTTGTGTCACCCCCAGAGGGTGTCACTTGAGACATATTAATTCCATGTAATGAACAAAATCAATAGAATTTGATTGTTTCTTACTTGCTATGATTCCTAAGGACCAGTCTTTCTGTTCAAGGGGGGAGTCAATTAGGCGCTAAAGAAGCCATTTTCATTAACTAGTTACTATTCTCAGATTGCATAATAGTTTCCAAAAGTTTGAGAACTATATAATTAGTCATATGCAGAATTTATAGCTAAAAAACACAAATATTTAGATGAGATATTATTTTTTTTTTAGCCATTTCACCCCAAGCAAGGTGGGATTCCACTAGTACACAAGGGGTTACAGAGAGTCGGAGCGGGAGCAAATAGGAGTGATAGAGGAAAGGATGATGAGAAGGACAGGGAATAAGAAAGGGCATCTGGAGATGTTGATTGACATTACATTTGAATAGTTGGTGATTATAGCTATCAGGGAAACAAGTAATAGAAAGGGAATTCCACAGATGGGAGGTGCGATACATGAAGCTATTGGAGTAGAAGTGATGCCCACAATTAACCGTTTTGACAGTGAAAGGGTAGGACTGTGATGCCAACCTAGTATCACACTTAAATTCATGCAGTTTGGGGACTAGCAAAAGTAGCTCATCAGCACAGTTACCGTGAAAGTATTTGTAGAAAAAACATGGGGAGGCGACAGAACATCTGTGAGAGAGTAACTGTAGACGAGATGCCAGATCAGGACCAACCATATTGAATATCCATCTCTGGATCTTGTCAAGGACCTTAAGGCAAACAGCGGGGTCATGAGACCATATATGGCAGCAGTATTTCATGCAAGGGTGAATGGTTGATTTAAAGATTTGAAGGATAGACTTGAGTGAGAAAAACTTTCTGGTGTGACACAGGGAGCCAACTTTCCTTGTGGTGGATGAAGCTATTGATTCAATGTAATTGTTCCATCTCAGGTCAGTGGACAGTGTGAGACCAAGCAGTCACAAAGAGGTGCTCTCATGGAGTTGAGCATCAGACATTCTAATGGTCAACAGGGATGGTTCCCTGTGGTGAGTAATAGAGAGCAATTTTGTTTTAGAGGCATTAAAGTCAACCAGTCAATTACTGTCCCAGTCTACAACCAATTGGAGGTCCTTTTCAAGGCTAACAGCTAGGTTAGTTTTGTCAGTGATAGCAGACTTACTATTGAGGCAGGAGTAAATAGTAGTATCATCAGCATAGATGATTACCTTGGAACTGATGACATCGGGGAGATCGTTAATGAAGATAAGGAACAGAGTAGGGCCCAGGAGAGAGCCTTGGGGAACACCTGCCTTCGTGGGAAAGGAACTGGAGGAGAATGCGTCAAGGATGACCTTTATTACATGGTTTGACTGGAATGATCATATTAAGTCAAATAATTGACCTGAAATTCTTATCCTTTAATCTTAGGAAGGAGGCCGGTATGCCAGACCCTATCAAATGCTTTAGAGATATCTAGGGGCATGTGCTTATTCCGTTATTGTAGAGTGCTTGGTAAACAATTTCAGTTATGGCTGTGAGTACATCAGCTGTAGAACAGGCAAAGTGGAAACTATATTGCTTATCAGAGAGCAGATCATGGGATATAAGGTGATTAACCACTTCAGCATTGATTAAAGCTTCAAAGACTTTACCGAAGAATGGTAGGAGACTGAAAGGATGGTAGTTAGATGAGTCAGAAGGGTCTTAAAGACAAGTACAATAGATGAGGACTTCCAACAGGCTGGAAAGCAAGATTCATTGAGGCAGTAGTTATATAATTTGGAGAGGGCAGGAGCCAGTTCAGGAGCACATTTCTTCAGGACAATGGCTGATATCTAGTCACCACCGCTGGCCTTATGGGAGCCTAATTTTGAGTTGAGGCCCAATACCAATGATGGGTTTATGTACAACTCACTCAATAGAGCCTCTTTTCTAGGGGGAAATCAGATGTGGGTACACCAGATGAGTCCAGCATTGAGTTGGAAGAGAATTTCTGAGCAAAGCACTCAGCCTTATCAGCTGAGGAGGTCAGGACCTCAAATTGGTTGAACAAAGGAGATATTGAAGGTTTGCTGTTGTTAAGTATGCTCTTGAAGAAATGCCAATAATCCTTGGAGCCGAATTTGCGAGATGCAATACGTTGTTTCATTCTATCAGCAAATAATGAATTTGCTTCATTGAGGACATGCTTGCACTTGTTATGGGCTGAGACAAAGAGACGTCTGTTGCTATCTGACAAGTCCCTACATTATAGGTGAAAGAAGTGATTCCTATGGGCAATAGCAGCTGAGCAAGCAGCAGAGAACCAAGGGTATGAGCACAATTGAACCATATATTTCCTAGTGGGGAGGAAAGCCTCGATTCCAGCTTTTACCCAGGAGGAGACCGCGGAAGCACATTCTTGAATGGGGAGCTTAAAGACCACATTCCAGGAGACATCATGAAGGAAATCCTGGAACGAGTCCCAGTCTGCTTGTTGATAACAGAAAGATGTTCTGTTGGTAGGAGCTACTTTGCTGGGGTTGGAGTAGGAGATGTTGACAGACACTACAGCACGATCAGAGTTGCCAAGAGGGCAGAGCTGTGAGGTGCAACAGGACTCAGGGATGGAAGTGAAAAAGAGATCAAGAAGGGAAGCCTTACCACCCAGGTTATTGGGAAAACATGTGGGAAAGTCAACTATTTGCATGAGGGATTGAGAAATAGAAAAGTTAAGGGTTTGTATGCCAGCAAGGTCAGTTATAAAGTTTTTATACCACTTGGTATGGTGGGCATTAAAGAGCAAACAGATGGAGAGAGAGAGCCTTGTCTATATTGTTGGAAATGCTTTCGAGTACACCACAGTCTTGGGAAGATGGAGAGAGATAAAGGAAGAAGAGATAGCTTACAGCATTGAGGAGAGATAGACAAAGACACATGTATGAATGGTCTGGAGATTTAAGAGAGAGCTCCCTAGCCAATGGGAGATCGTCCTTGACATAAACTCCTAGGGCATACATGTGGGTTTGAGAGTCTTTTCTAAGGAGAGGAAGGTAACTGATGATCAAGAGGTCAGAAAAGGGGATAAACGAGTTGAGGTTGGTCTCACAGAGAGTCAGTATATCAGGAGACTTCTCAATGAGAAACAATTCCACATGAATTTGTAATAATTAAAAAATAGCTCAGTATTCTTTGAACTAACTGTTGTAGCATACCTATGGATGATAATGAGTATGTCCCCATTCACATAAATACTATAGTGTTCAGTTGGAGATTCATCTCTAGTGTGCTGGTCAAACTGTCTGCCTCCGTCAAGACTATGTCAAAGGGTAGAGTCTCATCTCAGGAAACAGCTACCCGACCCTGTTTTATACAAGGTCTATGGGGAATTATTGGCTGAGTCTACAGGCTCAGATATCCCACATTAAATTCAGCCTTGTGCTGCATTTGATCACATGCTGTGGTTGGTAGATATCCTGCAGTTGGAGATTCATTGTGGAATTCACTTGACTCACTTCTAGCAGTTGACTACTACTTCTACGTACCACTAGTAAATCTTGTATATGTTGTTCTTGTCTTAAGTATTATCGATCATTAACAACCTTCATTTAATTATTCAGTAACCTTCCGTAGGTTACAACACTAGCATCCATTGAGATACATCACCATAGGTGTTTCGGTTGTACATTTATTAGGAAACACGAGGTATTACTGTATAGTTCCAGCAGTTTCCATCAAACATGGAATTGTTAGGTCTCATCCATTGTCTAATATGGAGAATCTTTTTGCATGACAACCCTATAGTTCAACCTGGTCAGTTAGATCCAGCCATTGTCCACATCCAACATTCTGCTACCAATGTCGTCATCATAACCTTGGCAGGAGTGGATTCTGGGTGCTGTACCATGCCAAAGGGCAACCTGTGATTTTGTTCCATGGGCTTGAATTCAGAGTTGCTCTTCTCCTAGAATGGTTGCCAACCAAAGCTATAAGGCACAGTCTCTCTTGCTATTTACACAGAGCTGCGGGAAGCAGAGATGGATTTACACCTTTCCCAAGAACATGTAAGTGAACAGGAGCAAACTCAACTGGAATTCGAACTTGGCTCTCCAAGTTCTAATGATCAGCCACTGTCTGTTACACCACATCTGATTCTTTCAAATTAAGAGATAAAACAACTAAAAGAATTAATGATGTTTAGAAATGGGAATTTACTTTTCAAAGATACATTTTCTATCTTTTTAGATTGAGTTAAGCTGAAAGACAGAAAATAAAATCTAATAATAATTATTTAATAAGGTTGTAGAAAACCTATAGAATGAACTGCAACACTCTAAAACTTTATTTCATTGAAAAGAATTCTGAAACATCAAAGACTTTTTTTTGAGTAAATCAATTATAAATAGCAGTTCTTTGTCTCTTTAATACAGATGGTATAAAACATTAATGGTAGAACACTTCCTATATAGAAACATTAAAACTTCTATTTTTAGATGGCTACAAAATAACTGATTTACATTTTACCGAAAACAGCTAACAAATTGAATGAAGTTATATTTTTAGTTTCTACCAATATGAGTAACATACTAATAGTTAATATATTTACTGTCCATCTCCTATTTACTGTTCATCTTCTCCTCTTTGTTGTGTCCATTCAGGATGTTGGCAGTCATCGTTCTCCAGAATTTCCTGTTCTTTGTTGATGTTAATAAATTTTGTCTTTTTGTTATCTCTCCTAAATCTTTCCTTGTCATCTATTTACTCAAGTTCATTCAGTAGGTTATGCATTGTTTTCTACTGTCCCTCTTGCCTTCAATCTCTCCTGTGAGTATCAAATTTTCTCTATTTTTAGCTGAAAATAAAAAAAAATTGGTAATTCAAAACCACATTTGAAAAAAATAACTCCTTAACTTTACCAATGAACTTAACCAAAAAAATAAACTCTGATTCTTAGACATTCTCTTAAAATTCAATAGTAATACATTCACTACTTCATTATACAAAAAACTCACTAGTAGAAACTCAGATAAAAATGACTAAAAATAATGGAAGCACTAATAATAAAAAAAGGAAATGCCAACACCCAATAGGATTAATAATGATCATGGCCACAAAATCCTGACCATGTTTGAAAAATAAAACATTCTTATAACTATAGATACATACATAAAACAATCCATACATTCAGTTAAAAATAAAGAAGAAAAATCATCCATGATAATGGCTAACAGAATAACTGAAAGAGCTCAGATATGCAGAATATTTAGTCAGTTTTTACCCACTTTATATCTAGAAAAGAAAACACTTTTATGAACATAAGTAAAATTAAATAAAAAGTTTAATTACCGTATCTTGTCAGTTGTCTTAAATGAAACTTAAGCATGGTGTTTAGGTCCCAACTTTTCAGTGTTAAAAATAATTAAATGAAACTGCCACTTCTACTCTAACAGTTCCTTTTCTCACACTTCCCGACAGTGAAACTCTCTTCCACTTATTTGCTTTCCTGATAACTACAATCTTCAAAAATGTAAATGCAATGTCAATCGTCATCTTCTGTTGTTTGAGCCCCATTCATCTTTCATTCTTTCCTCAATCCTCCTGATACCCAGTCTTTTCTCTCACTTTCACTCTCTCTAAACTAGTGACACTTCTACCATACTTCGATTGAAATGATTAAAAATATATATATATATATTACACTTTATAACACAATTTTTGTCCTTGGGCAGGAACTCTTATTTCCTATTTGCTCACACCTAGAAAGTATGAAAAATCATTAATATTTCCTTCAACCTTTGCTTTTGTAACCTGGATAATGATATTTTTTAAATTTACCTATTCTAATTGGGAAAACATCTATAATAGATGTGTGATTGAGTGACTTATATTCTAGCAAATGACCTGGGTTCAAATCTCTAAGCAGAGTTGGGAAGTACATGAAAACCATGCCATGTATTGACCTACACCATGGGAAGGAATTGGAACAAAATTGTTCAGAAGTTGTCGATTCTTATGCTAGCATCAAGTTACTTATCATTGTGACTGTACTAATGTTGTTCAACTACTGATCAAACCAGATTATATGCTCTTTCCTAGAAATTCTAACTAAGGCCCACTTAGTATAGTTGCGCCATAAACCAAATGGTTCTGTGAGTGTTGAAAAAATACAGATAAGACTGAGCAGGCAAGAAAGATTAGTTAGTCAGAAATGGGTGTGTACTCAGTTATTGCCAGTTTTTTCTGGCTTGTGAATAAAATTCCCTAATTCGTTTCCTTCAACCAACAGAGTAGCATAATTCAAAACAATCCAACAACATGTGTCTCATTTTCACTACTGAAGGTGTACTGCTCTGTCACCACATTTTATAGATTGAATGACAGTTCAAATTTGTATATATGTTAAGAGATTCTAATGAAAGTCAACCCGACTCCAACATCTATCTTTTTTAAATATATATGATTTATAAAGCTGCCATTTTCTTTCTGGGAATATTTTACATGCAAGACATGTCTGAATCCGTTTTCATCACAGAGTTAAGCCATTTTCTTTCATGTTACAGTTACAAGCAGCCAGCCATTGTCATAAATATTAAGAACACAGTAAATGTGTCAAATTATAACTAAATCCATAGCTCGGGTGAGAGAAAGGGATTGATCCATAACTTTTCCAAGTGGGATGAATAAGTAAATGTAAAGAACCTGACTGGAATTGAAACTCAGCTCTCCAATTTCTCAATCCAAGTCACTATTTATTATACCACCAGCACATTCCTATATATATAGGTGGGCCTTGGAGAGTGGAGAAAACCATGTTAATTCTTCTCTCTTTCTAAACACTCCATTAAAATCCTGGTATTAATAATAAAAAAAAATTGTCTTAATACTTACATATCTTCTACTGTAAAACATATAAAAGTATTAACTTCAGGGATTTGCCAAGAAGACAGAATACATTTTACTCCACTGCTTACAAAAGGCTTAGGAACAGTCCACTCAGAGATTGATTTGATTGACTAATGTAATTATTATGTAATCCCATCAAAGTATTCATTGAAGGGAGTTCATAGAATTATAACAAACATGGAAGCAGTTTGATGATGAAAATTTGGTAACTTTTTCCTTAAAGTTTGTTTGAGTAAGTTATTCATTGAAAATCAAGAAGAAAATGATTGTCACTGGTCAGGAATTAATGCAAGCATTATATATATATATATATTATATATTATATATATATATTATATATATTATATTGCTGTATATTATGTAATATGCAATATTAGATTACTATATTATATAATATGCAATAGGCATATTATATATATATATATATATATATATATATATATATAATATGCAATAGGCATATTATGTATATATATATATATATATATATATATATATATATATATATATATATGTATAAAGCAAATAATTTGCAATGCTTTTATTACTGAAAAGTCACAGCAGAAGATTTTATGATCGAAATACATCATGTTTGTATAACTACCCTTTGAACTATTGTCTTCATCTTTTGTTGTTATTACCACAATATTTTACTGTTGTGTTCTCCAACCTTCTGTTGATCTGTCTAAGCTTCAGGGAATTTCCAACTAAACCATTTATTTAATTTATGAGGTTAGATTGTTCTCATTTTGCTGTCCATGTCTTGGGGTATTTCATCTTGTTCTTATTTCATACTGCTCAGTTATTGCTTGCCCTGTTTCCACTGAGACAACAGCCCAGACCAGCGACTGAACTCACAATGACTATCACTAAATTCACAAACTAATGCTATTAAATTGTGGGACAATCCTGAGTCTAGAACTTGGATCCTTAAACCTAATGTTCCTTTTTTGCTGTTGTTGTGCATGACTGTATTTAACATGGCTTTTTCTTTTTTTACTGCTGCTGCTGTTGAAGCCTTGCTGACACAGTTCTTTCTTTCTTTATTAATGGCTCCCATATTGAATTTATTTCTCTGTTGCACTATTATCCTCATCTTTTTTGTTCTTATCACAAAGGTTTAGCCTTTGTGTCCTCTGTCCTTCTTGAAGTGTTTGCTAATACAGGTAACATTCATGAAAATTTTAACTATATTTTGATTGATGGATTTTTTTTATGACTTACCAACCTTTTGCTGGTTATTTAAAACCAGAAAATATTTTTAGATTGAAAAAATATTTTTTAGAGATAATAATGATTTACTGATACATGTTCTACTAATGAAGCCATAGATAAGTGGATATGAATTTGATCCATAATTTTCCAAGGGTATTTGTATGTAAGTGAATATAATGAATGTTACTGGAATTGGAACTCAGCTCTTCATCTGAATTTTGATATTCAAACAGAAATACATTGAAAATAAGTAAAAAGAGGTATTGTCAGTGGTCATGATTTAATACAAACATTCCTCCCAGGCAGACTAGATTAACCTAATATAATTAATCGGGATACATTAATGTTAGTCTGATGATTTTTAAAAGATATTTCAGCTTCTTTCAAGAAATGGATTCAAGCCAAGATCTCTTGTCCAATATAGAAACTAATTGTTGATGCAGATAAATGACAGATACAAGTTAGAAATTCACTGATACAGAATTTTATTAGTTTGCTGTGATGGTAATTTTTTTAAGCATAGATTAGTTGTGGCACAAGGCCAAACCTATGGAGCCCCTAGTGATGATGGAATTCACTATTCAGTTGTAATTGATTGAATGAGATAAGCTGGCTAACCATTACACCACCAAAGTCCCCTGTTGATTTTCCAAGCATAGTTTAGATGTGGCACAAGGCCAAAAGTGTGGAGTACTCAGTGAGGATCAAACTTATTATTGTGCCTAAAGTCTACCATGATGATGACAACACCAGATTCTCATGAAGGAATAATAGAAGATTCTCATGGATCTGTTGTCAAATGTTGCTACTACAAATGACTGCAAGTAGGTCAGTGTCATCATAGTCATCATGCTTAACATCTCACATCTTTTTTTAGCTTCCCACACTAACTTCAACTTCTATTGATTTATCAGTAATTATCAATGATTCATCAATTGGGCCAACAGCAAAGTTAATAATTATTTCCATGTCTTCATTAAGCAATCAGTTGATTAACCCACAGGGTAAATGCAAAGTTGGGGAGATATAACGCACATGCTAAAATGGCTTTACCTAAAACTGGCAGATCATTTTTGGATCATAAGAAAACAGTTCTACTTATGTTTACTTAGCAATCAAGTTCTGCTTGTTTGTCTTTCTAGAAAGACATTTCTGATGATTAATATCTTCCATAGATCGTGTTGATGCAACAGGCAAGAGTTTTTATCCACTTGTCAAAAAAGGATGGGTGCCTTTCATATTACATTAAGTTTACCAGAAATAACCTCAACACTGTAAATACAGCTCCTGGCTGATTTTGATTTATGACAGATTTCTACTGAATCATCTTAGTGTTCTCTCTCTCTCTCTCTCTATATATATATATTCCAGAATTATTAGAATATTATATATATATATATATATATATATATATATATATATATATGATCGACTCTCCCGTCGAGATTCGACGTATGAGGGTCAAGCAGATCAGTTTCCAGGAAACCGACAGCCCAACACCGGCACATGAGATTTGATTATAGTGGTGAAGGCCTCGTGAAGGACCATCCACACTTTTTGGAGGGACGAATACAGAGACCTGGTGCACCGAATGCCACAAGGTTCCCAAACGACCCTCCGCAGGTTTTGAATTCAGAGTTGTCCTTCTCCTAGACCAGTTGCCATCCAAGGCTATAGAACCCAGTCTGTCCTGCTATTTTACCCATAGCTGGATATATATATATATATATATATATATATATATATATATATATAGAGAGAGAGAGAGAGGAGGGTATGATGAGTAAATTGTCACCATTTTATATTTTCAATTTCATGCAAGGCCATTGTTTGTTTTTGATTTTGTCAACTGCAAGGTATAGTAGGGTCAGTTGGGTGTTGTCTGTGAGAAAAAGAGCACCATGATGCAATTCACTCCACCAGAAATTTTGAAACAGCACGCTATACTGCTTGACATTTGTGCCAGAAGTTTGAATACAAACTGAGGAGAGTGCAGAGGATTTGGAAAGTGTTGGATTGGTCTAATGGTGATTACAAAGGAACAGCAGCTCAGAAAAATCACTCTAATTGTTCTGATAAGAAAAGAACTCCCAAATTTGTTGGTGAGTGCCTCAGACTCAACATGGAGCCTTTCAGAAACAAAAACATGACACATGCTACTAACAGGTTGCAATGTTGGAGAGAAATTTTACTAAACTATGATTTTAAGATGGAGTATTTATCATCAAAGAAATTGGGACATACAAATGGTTTATCCAGATTAATCCCAAAATTTAAGGAACCTTTTAAGGAAATGATGATTGCTTTTTTAATTTCTGAAAATTAGATAAAAAGTGTTTTGCGTAACACAATAAAGGAACTACTTTGTGACTTTGAATGAAATTAAAATAGAATCCAAAAAGGATGACTACATTTTGAATATGATGAATGATGTAAAAATGAGATGTAAAGAAAGAAAAAATAAATCAGGTGTTACTGTTAATAATAAGTCTTTTTCCATCTGTGATGAGGTACTGATGAATGGTAAAAAAGTATTTGTTCCTTTTTTTCCCAGCTAAAAAAAGAATTTTAAGGCAGTTTCATGTTGAACATTCTGGATTGTTAAGAATGAAATCCCTTATGAGAAGTGACATATATTGATCTAAAATGGACCAGGATATTCAAAATATGGTAAAGTCATGCAAAGGCTGTGCTCTAGTGACAGAATCACCACCTGTAAATTATCAGCCCTGGCCTAATACTGATAAACATTGGTCTTGGTTGCATGTTGATTATGCAGGACTTTTGAATGGTGAATATTACTTGATTATCATCAACACTTTTTCAAAATGGCCTGAAATATTTAAGTGTTGAAAATCTACTTCCACTGTAAATGTAAAGTTTCTTCATGACTGTTTTTGAGATTTGGTGTTCCAGATAATATAGTGTCTGATAATGGCACACAATTTAATTCAAGTGACTTTCCAAAATTTTGCAAATATTATGCAGTAGAAAATATAACAATGCTGCCATTTGACCCAATATCAAATGATCAGGCTCAACATTTTGTTGATATGTGCAAAAGGGATTTGAAAAAACCAAAAAGGGAGAAAGTGGAAGATATAATCCTTCAACAGTTTTTAAGAATTTATAGACTGACCCCTAAACCTAATACTGCTTCAAAGATGTCACCAGCAGAACTAATGTTTGCTAGGAAAATTAAATTGCGCTTGACAAATTTCTACCAGGAAAAAAAAAAGTTGTGATTGGCAGATGCATGTAATGTTTCATTCCTGAAATTAAAAGGACATTTGACATCCCGCCAACTACAGTGTCATATGTGTACCACCCACCATGGACAGCAAATTGATTCACCACTGGTTCTTAATGATCATGACCAGAGCTATCTGGTTAGTATTGTCTTAAGTAACAGAAAAGTTCCACATCAAAAACACAGGCTTGAATTACATCCATTTTCAATGAAGGAGGTACTGGATGCATATCTTGCAGGTCAATTCAATGCTCTAACTTCCGAGAGATATGGGAGCAGAAGACACATGAAGGTGTCAGTTAACTACAGGATAATGGACACACCAGCTTATCTGGGCTTATGATGTCACTAATTATACCCTAAAGAACTGACAACATGTAATGTCTGTTGAGTCAGCTTTCCAATTGATTCAAGTTGATGTTAGGGTTTGTCCGTGATGCAGACTCCACAAGACTATAAACCTCAGTTTTCAACAAGATCCTCTGCAAGTTGATGGCTGTTTTATAATGGTGAGCAATTTGTTCTTATATTGGTTGAGTCAATCTTAGCATGTTACTGACCAGAGACAACTACAATATTCTTCATCATAACTCTTTCTCCTCATTCATGAATTTTATGAACCTGAATAACAATTGGTAATTCTAGTAAGGTAATGCCATCAGGCTGAATTCACCCAGAATTAGTTTTAGGAATGTTTTGAAGACTTCTAATTAATGGTCTAGCCATCATTTTTGCCTAAAATGAGCCTAATCTTAAGTAGTTAAGAAATGTGGTAGAAAAAGTGTATTCCTAATGCCAAATCTTACACTTCCAAGAGCTTTGGACAGCTATAAAGACAGTATGACTCCAGAAATATTCTGTCCACTTGTAGAGACAATACTCCATATTAATTTGTTGCACTTTGCTAGCACAAGGTGGAGGTTCAACATGACACAAAGAATTTTTAGCATGTCAGGGTATATAGTAGTAGATGAAAAGAAGGCAGTTCTTTAAGGATGGAACTTCTACTGGCTGTCAGATCCTCCCTTGCTGTTAATGAAGAAAAGCATGACTCAGCTCTTCTCTATCTGTGGCACCTAAGTGCCTACAAAAGAAGGAAAAGATTCTCCAGAATGTCCATTTACAAGCCAAATGTATAATAATAATAATAATAATAATAATAATAATAATAATAATGATAATATTAGGCTGGTGCAAAAATAATGTCGTTTTCTCACATATGTTACTATGTGAGAAAACGACATTATTTTTGCACCAACCTAATAATAATAATGATAATAATGATGATAATAATGATAATGATAATAATACATTTTTTGTCTGTGTGCGTGTGTGTGTGTGTGCATGTGTGTGTGTGTGTGTGTGTAGCAATGATTGCATCTATCTGTCTTAATGTTGACTCATGAAAATATTCAAATTATTAACATATTTTCATAAATCATTAGTTTAATCAATTTTTACAAGGCAGAACATGATTTTTATGATCAATTAAAAATCAATAATAGTCTGACCTACCTATCTACCTACTTATCTATCATATATATATATATATATATATATAAGTGTGTGTGTGTTTTTGTGTGTGTGCGTGTGTTTGTCTATTATCAATCAATTTGATTATCCTATGTTAGTGCCTCTATGCATATGATATTCAGGTATATATATATGTGTGTGTGTGTGTGCAGATACACAAAAAAGGAAGACATTCTGTTTTCCCCATGAGCTCATGCCACTTTTCCTCATTATTGTTTTGACAACAAAATCAAAAATACATTCATCAATATGACCAACTTTTCCTTTTCCTTTCCATTTTCTTATATTTTTCTTGCTTCTTTTATAGTAAACAAACCTACAACAGAAATGCTTAAACTGGAGTGTCTTTTGTCTCAATTCTTACAAAAATATACCTTCTGGTTGATTATACCAAATGCATTAGAATAAAAAGTGATCTGTTCAATGCAGATTCAAGGAAAAGATCACACAATTTCTATGAATCTTATTCCTTATAAGTTTGTCCTGTAATGAAAAAATAAAAGAATAAAAGTGATTCATAAAACAACAGAAGTAATTTCTTCATTCATGTTGTTATGTGATAGTTTTTTCTTATTTTGTTCCAAAATTAGTAATTCATACTTTGTTCTTCTCATCCAATAAAAATCAATTTTGTTACTAAGAATTAATGACAGATTTTCAGTCCCAGCAAATGAGTAGAAGCAGGAAATTATTATATTTTTGTTGGTTCCAATCCCAATGGAAAATGACTGCAAACACTTTCCCCACTCCCCCAATTTATAGGCAGAAGCATACAAATGCATGCTGGGATTTCTTATTGGCTAATAAGAAATCCCAGCATGCATTTGAATACCACCATAATTGAAGATAAGCCATTTTTCAGTTTCATCTAACTCAGTCCTGGTCTGTCTTGTCTTGAAATCAGAACGCTCCATTTGCTTATCAGAATTTACTCTTGTGTGTCAATCCTAATTCTTAGTTTGTGAACTTTTTGCCATATTACACTGTAAATTTGCCTTTTGCATATATTGTTTACTTGCTTAATATTATTTTATTCATTATTTACTTTTACTTGGTATTGCAAACTTTACTCACTCCACAAAATTTCTTAGATGAAGCTTTGTCATTATTAATTCATGATAAGTATTTCTGTTATTTTTGTGAATTTTTATTCTACTTCTAATGATTATTTTGGATTCTACAGTCGTTGGCACATTTATTATGCAAATCAATGTTTTCATAATAAAATCGGTATTAACCAATCAATGTTGGTAATAATTTCAGGACATAATATATTTATAATATAAATATTAATAAGTAAATTTCAGCTTATAATTTTGTTAATAATATTTATAACTTTTTTGATCAGTTGAGATTTTATTACATGAATCAAAGGTTAAAAAATATATATAATAATATAGTTATTGATATTAATTTTTTAAATTTCAGATGCTTAAATATTGCTGCAGGTAATAAGAAAGATGTACCTCAAAAAAGAAACAAGATATTGTAAATTTATTGTGAGATAGGAATCCAATATTGAAAATGGTGAAAAAATTCAATAGAAATCAGAAAATAATTTTGAAAAAAAAAGGGGAAGAATATATTAAATGATAAAAGCAAGAAAAAAAAAAAACTCTTCAAGAAAGTTGCAATTTGAGAAAAATGAAATGAGTAATAAGCAAGAAAAGTGTATTTACCAGCAAGAAAATAGTTGAAGAAGTTGATGTTGTAAATATAAGCAAAAGGAAAAGATGTTGAGAAGATTGGTTAAGTATCTGAAACCAACTGAACTATCACCTTTAAGTGAACATCAAAAAAAAAAAAGTTGGGTAAAGAAGTAAATGAAAACTGATTTCTCAGTAAATATTTTCTATTGATGAATGAAGAACTACATTAGTTGTACCTAGCAGTTGGACTAGAGGTTGGATACTTAAGTGAAATAGTCAACCAACATGACTTAGAAGATAACAGCTCAGAGTTGGAGTAATATTTTGGGTCAGTATTGTAAGCAGGGTGTTGATGATTATATTAACATAAATGCAGAGAGTTACTTTAAGTTCTCGGATAAGATGTTTTTTGAGTGGCACATGTCAGAGACAAAATGCATTAGGCTGAAGAGTATGTTTATACAAGACAATGCTCTTTCACATTCTGTAATGCTGAGTCTTGCCTATCCTCATAAAAAAGAAGAAGGTTTCAAAGGTATCAAATTAATGCAATTTCTTCTAGCGAAGTAAACTTGTAGTGCATCATTAAATGTGATGTAAATAGGAAACAGTATTCAAGCAAAGATGCTACTTGGTTAACAATAAAAACTACTGTAAGTCATGTTAAAACAGTAGAAAAGTTAACAAAATCAATGATTAAAAAACTGATGAAGGTTATAGAATGTCAATGAGTTCATATTGACATAAAAAATAAAATAATAATTTTTTAGGTATGTGGGATATTGTATTTATATAAGTATATATTTATAAGTATATATTTCTAAAGTCTTTATCTTTGGGATTTGTTTATAAATAAAAATTCATATTGCCCTTACTTTATCTGCATAATAAAACCTAACACCACCAAAGCAAATTATTATCAATATTTTTTTTAACTCGGAAGAATATTATAAAATGAAACTGTGTTGATATATTACTCATTTGAATAAATGCTGAAAATTTTACCAGCATTACTTTGTTAATATCAATTTTATTGTGAAAAAATTGACTTGTTTAGTGCAATAATTCTAAGGTTGATCAATTTATTACTTAATAAAAATAGAAGACTGATTTCTCAGTTTATTGTATTGATATTTAGTATAAATATATTCTGAAAATTTTAACAACATCAGTTGGTTAATGTCAATTTTGCTGTAAAAACATTGACTGGCATCATAAAATCTGACATAGAATATGTCAGACAGGCTCCAGAGTAGAGACAGCGTCAGATGTCATCTGAAGTTAATTCTTTATTTTCAATACATAATGCTCGACAATTTGAGCAGCATAAGAAAAATCCACAAAAATAAATAGGAAAAAAATGAATAAAAATTATTAATACTGTTTTGGTTCACAAAAAGTGTAGTGGCATCATTTTCTAGATTCATGCCTGACCACAACTTCAAATGTAAATATTGCAAAAGTGATGAACAACCAAT
Organism: Acanthosepion lycidas; assembly: GCA_963932145.1. Taxonomy (NCBI): domain Eukaryota; kingdom Metazoa; phylum Mollusca; class Cephalopoda; order Sepiida; family Sepiidae; genus Acanthosepion; species Acanthosepion lycidas. Next base: position 87,673,294 of record OZ010585.1, on the reverse strand, counting down.
CACTGACCACCCACTAAGTAGTTGCTAGTGGAGAGGCCTTAGAGGAGGCCAAGTCCTTCTGCTACCTGAGTGACACTTTGTCCTCAGGTGGCAGATGTGAGCTGGCTACCATCACATGTTGCCTATTCACGGGGAAAAGTTTTACTATCTGTTGCCTATCCTCGTAGCTTGCTGCCTCCCAGCTAAAACCAGAAACTGTTTGTACAACATGTGTGTTTATTATACCAGGTTGCATGTCAGCAATATATGGGCCCTGCTGAGAGCAGGCTTTAATCACCTGCAGCAGACAGACTGGGCCATGATATATTGTATATGTGGCATATCCTCTGAGGATGATGTCAGGTAAGTTCCAATTTTCAAGAAACTAGTCTTTGAGGAACTTGAGTAACTGCTGCACAGTCGTAGACTATGATGGGTTGGCAATGTTGAGTGCATCAATAGGTCTATCAAACTGGTCTATGGGGTGATGGTTGAGAAGAGGCATATATGAAGCCTATCGAACAGGTCTATGGGGTGATAGTTGGGGGCAGCAGAGAAAGAGGACGGAACTAGATGACTTGGAATGATTTTTTCAAAATGACATGACAAAAATTGTGCCTACAACAAACTGATACGAGTGATAGGCATTTGTGGAGAGGAAAAACTGAGATTTATTTTCAGGTAGAACCCACCTTTCTTTGTGCAAGATTAACTTATCAACAAAAAAAAAACATGGTTATGATGAGGATGATAATGCTTCATTCTGAAAATCCCAACAAGTAAATACAATTATATCTACTACTGATAATTGTAAACAAACAATATAGTATGGAGTAAGATTAGACATGGAAGAATTTAGCTATACGACTGAATTTGAATGATATCTGATGCTTACCTTTTATAAACAGCAAGATATGTTTCTCATTCCAAGAGGCTCCCAAATGATATAGGATGCAAATTGATAACTTATCTGAAACATATTATTTATTTTTAATTAATGCTAGTTAATTAATGTCTGTAGCATATAAAATGACCTGGAAATTGCAAGGAAAATCGACAAACATAACATGAAAGAAGAACGGTGAAAAATGCTTTATCTAAGGAATTTGGACAGCTTAAGACTTTTATATCTTCTTCTTCTTCTACTTCTACTACTACTACTACTACTGCTGCTGCTGCTGCTGCTGCAACAACAACAACAATAACAATAATATCAATAATAATAATAATAATAACACTAACAACAACAACAATAATAATAATAACAAAAAAAAAAATAAGCTATCCTTTAAAGTAACCCCTACCTAGAGTGACCCCGAGCCTAGTGCAAGGATGAACATTACTAAAAAAAAAACACCAAAATTTACTAATAATGATATATGTTACATCTCAGGAATTAAAAATGAATCTATTGTTTATATACCATACAGTCAGTAAAAAATATTCAACAGCTATATATATATATATATATATATACATACATATATATATATATATATATATATATATATATATATATACATATATATATATATGTTTAGATTTGAATTAAAGAAGCCAGTGGTTTCTGTGATCAAAGTCAGAAGGCTACTGTCACATTAAAACAATCATTCTGAGGAAAACCAGTTCAAGTCTTGTCAGAATTTTAGTCTTTGTTTCTAATTTGCCATGTTTGCTAAGAGACATAGAATTACTTTGAGAAAGTTGTGATAAAAAAGCAACTGAAATTAAACACAAATACTAGTAGAAAAATTAGAAATAATAACTGAAAATTCTTCATCTGAGAAATTCAAACAATTAAGCATCAAAGAAAGAGAACTAAAATGAAATGAAAAATGACCAAAAATTGATTCTTCATTAATAAGAATAAATTGGAAATGGAAAAATAATATAATAATTTATTCAGTAAATTTTTCCTACTTTCTAGCAACAATTCTATATTAATGTTTTTAATTTTGCATGGATATCTTCTTTTTTTTTTCTATTAATGTACACAATATGCATTTAAAATACATTGCACATATTCCCTAACCTGATGAATAACTTAATTATAGTTATTCTGTGTTGTATTTTGAAATATCTACTCCTAAACCTGAAAACCATTAATATAAATAATACATAATGACGATGTATATATTTTAGAACTTCATTTATTTTTAGATTTCTGTGACCCACATGTCTGCTTTCCCAAATGTCTTTTCACTTATCTAATTCCCATGACACAGTAATGAACCTGATGCTTAACATTATTTTCATGTTTGTGTTTCCAGATTCCACCCCCATATTTTTTCATGTGTCACAAACCCAGCAAACATTACTTCCTAATTAGTTAAAAATTTCTCAGCTCCATGCCATAATTTTCTGTCCGTGAGAAAAATGCTTTCACCTAAATCCTGAAAAACAAAAAAAAAAAAAAACGATGCAGGGAGAGAAATTAATTTAAGGATTTACTCTTTTAGATATTTATTGCGGCTAGCTTAGCGTGACACAAGTGAGGATTGAACTTGCAAACCACTAACCTCCCCACTCAGAGATTAACTCTTCACTTTTTTTTTCTACAAGACTTTATTAATTTTGTCATTACTTTTTCACTCTTTGCATTCTGTACTTCTCAATAGACAATTACTAATAAAAGAACAAGTTTTTAGTGCATAGTAACCAACTAGCAAATTTCATTATAAACAAAGAAAAGTGATTTAAACAGTAATATCATGGATGTAGCATGTAAGCAATGAGGAAGATTTAAGAAAAACAGGGATCTAAAAAGACATACTTAGAATCTGAAAGAGTTGAGATTTCTGGGACACATAATGAGAAGAGAGAGCATAAAGAATTTAACACTCACAGGGTATACTGGTCAAGAGTTGCAAATAGGAACATGAAGTAACCTACCAAACTAGTTTGTGTAAATGGATTGCAGAATCAGAAGTGGGAGGGATAGGAAATGGTAGAGAGCTATGATCACCTACATCCTGAAAGAACATGGTATATAACAGAAGAATAACTAAATGGCTTGAGTTTAAATCCTAAAGTTGTGAATGACAAAAGTTTTTTAACCAAACATTTGTACATTATTTTGATTTTAATTCTGCAAATTAAGTATTTTAATAAAGTATGGAACTTTTAAGAAATTCCTCTGTTTATTTATTTCAATATTTAAAGTCAAATAGATGAAAAGTGGAAAACCATTTTTAAATGAAAAGTATACAGCCATTTTGAATATCTCATGAAATGATTGTACAGGCTTGATGTAATAGGACAGCCAATGAGAGAAGAGCTGTTTGTTCATTCAGGAACAGATATTTTCTTGTGAGGTTACTCAGTTGCCAATGAGACTGAATAACCTTCTGTTCTGTATGACTGCCAGATTCACAATCATGTCTCATGCAGAGTCTTTTTAGCACAACACCATGTCACCCACATTTGTCAGCTTTCTTATAATCCAGATTTTGTTCCCTGCAATTTCTTGCGATTGATGCAGCTAAAATTTCCATTGAAAGTGAGGAGATTTCAGATTATGGATGAGATTAGGGATTAATGAAGCAACTGATGGCAATCCAAAAAGAGGATTTTCAAAACTGTTTTGAAAAGTGGACATGACATTTGGATGAGTCATTCCAAAAAATCAGTCAAATCATAATTAATTTTTTTAATCATTTCACCAAAAATAAGGCAATGCAGCCACTGAGATGCAAGGGGTTACTGAGTGTGAAAGAAAATGAGAAAAAGAAAAACATTATTAAAGAAAGAACATTGATTGATTAATTGATTTGTTTCCTATGGCTTATCAACCTTTTGCAGGTTATTTAAAGCCAGAAAATATTGTTTTGGAGATAATAATGATTTAGAGATACAAATGTAACTAATTAACTTATTAACTTATCAACTAATTAATAAAGCTTGGGGAAGAAAAAGTGGATTCACGCCTTTTCCAAAGGAATATAACGAGCTCAACTGAAATTCAAACTCAGCTCTCTGATTAACAATTACATTATTACACCCCCCACACATCCGAGCTTACAGCACCTGATATTCTCAAGTGGTCACCTATCTAGGTACTGACCAGACTTGACGTTGCTTAACTTAGTGATTGTATGGGAACCAGTGAGAGAAAATAATAAAAGAGTAGGAATTAAGATGACAGAAGATAACTTCTCACTTGTGGAACTTTCTTCTAGCCTTTTACTTTCCAGTCAAAAGTTTAAATGCAACGTCAATCATTATCTTCAGTCATCTTAATTCCTACTCTTTTATTATCTTCTCTCACCAGTTCTTACGGTCACCGAAGTTAAGCAACATCGAGTCTGGTCAGTACCTAAATGGGAATATCAGGTGCTGTAAGCTTGGATGTGTGGGTGGTGGAATGGTGGAATTCTCAATCAGAGAGCTGAGTTCCAATTCCAGTCAAGTTCATTATATTCACTTATGTGCAAATTCCTTTGGGAAAGGGATGAATCCACCCCTTCTTCCCCTAGCTATTGGTTAATTAGTAAGATTTGTATCTCTAAATCATTATAATCTCAAAAAGAAATATTTTTACAATCTAAATATTCTTAACCTTTTGTTTAAAGTAGTGTGGAATGTGTGTGTGTGTGTGTGTGTGTGTGTAGAAAAGAGAGAGAGAGAGAGAGAAATTCATTATGCCATTATTTTCTCTTCTAGTAATGATGATATCCATTTTAGTTGTTGCTGCTGTTGGTAGTCCTCAAGTTATTTGCACAGTTCTTTGTTCATGATTCTGAAGCACCAGTCCACAATGTTCCAAACAGCATGATCTTTGCTAAGACCCTCAGGCTTTACTTGTTATGCCCATACGCAGATGCCTGCAATATTATGCTAATAAAACATGGCTACTTGTGTACTTATCCAGGTACATTTGGATGTGTGCCCCACCCCCCAAACTGGCTGTTATATTCCAATGGGAAGATATCTACTCATATGAAAGACCTTAATCCATTTTAAGAACACAAATCTAACTCACTTTTAATTTCTGAAGTAACAAATTAGATATTGAAATTCAAATTAGCTTAATCTAATTTAACTCCTTGTGGCTTTATGCTGTGAAATTATTTTCTATAATGTCCACCAATCTTTATTTTCATCTTTTCTTTAAGTGGATAGCTCTTATTTGTCAATCAGATTTTTTTAAAACATTGCTAATAATTTTATTCATTGATTTTTTTAATTTTTTTTTTTTTAATCACTTCATTTGATATTGTTCTTAATTCAAAGTGTTGTGTTTTGTGCATCTTCAGCTCAAATGCAGAACATGTAATATGACAAGGTTTTAAAAAGATACGAGCAAGATTCAATTGCATACTACCTGAAGATGATAGGAGAAGTTATTGATCAAAAATTGAAATAGAAAACCTTACACTATTTAGAAAATGCTTGCATACTTGATTGTCATAAGACTTGCACAAAATTTCTCTCTCTCTCTCTTTTCTACACACACACACATTCTCTTTCTCTCCTTCATGAACACATACATTCTTTCATTTTTATTTACACACACACATAATCTCTTTTCCTTTCACACATACCATCTCTCTCTTTCACACACATTCACTCTCTTTCTTAGTAAACATATTCCCTCTCTGTCATTTCACTTGTTTGTATTCACATTTGTTTGTCAACAAAATATCATTTTTTTCCTTTTTTTGTCATTTTTTTCTCTCTTTCTTTCTGTGCCTATCTGTGTGTCTCTCTTTCCCTCCTCTCTGTTCTGTGTTTCTATCAGTCTCTTTCTACTCTCCATTCAGTGTCCTTCTTTGACTTTTTGAGTGTGTCTCTTTCTCTCTCTGTTCTATATCTGTTTTCCTTTTTTTTCTGTGTGCCTATCTCTTATTTCCTCTCTACTTCATTCTCTGTCTACCTCTCTCTCTATATCTTCATCTGTTTTTGTTTCTCTTTCTTTCTGTTCTATATCTCTTTTTCTCTCTCTATCTATTTTCTGTCTGTCTGTCTCTCTATTCTATGTCTATCCATTTCTTTCTACTCTCTGTTCAGTGTTTCTCCCTGTCTTTCTATATGTATCTCTTTCTTTATCTCTCTGCTCTCTGTCTTTCTCACTCTGTTTTTCTCTGTGCCTTTCTACTTCACTATCTGTCTGTCTCTGTTCTCTCTTTCTTTCTATTCTATCTTTCTGTGTATATCTATTTCTTTCTCTCTCTCACTGTTTTTTATGTATGCCTGTCTCTCTGTTCTATGGCTCTCTCTCTTTCTCTGTACTTCACTGTCTGTCTCTTTTTATACCTATTTCTCTTTCTTTCTATATCTCTTTTTCTCTATCTACCTATTCTCTCTCTCTCTCTCTCTCTCTCTCTTTGCGTGCCTGGTTCTATTTCTCTCTCTCTCTCTCTCTTTGTGTGCCTGGTTCTATTTCTCTCTCTCTCTGATCTTTGTCTTTCCGTACTTTCGGTCTGTCCATCTCTAATTCTGTTCTAAATCAGTTTCTTTCTTTCTACCTCACTCTCTGTCTCCATTGATATATATATATATATATATATATATATATATATATATATATATATATATATATAATTATTTACTCACCCATTATTTACCCCATCACCTGAAGAGATACAACTTAGTGCTGAAACATGAAAGCTATTGTATAGAGATTTTTAACATGTTTTTGTTTTAATCTCACATATATATATATATATATATATATATATATATATGTATATATATATATATATATATAAGGCTCAGACACTAAAATTCCATGGTTATAATTTATTACACTGGAATTGTAATCATGATCCAATTCATCAAACCTACAAATTCAAAATATAATAAATTATAACCATGGAATTTTAGTGTTTGAGCCTTTTATATTATATTCTTGTTCTGTCTATGACATTGAGCTGTATCTGGATTTTATCCTCTTGTAAATATATTGGCCACTAATATTATCTATCTATCTATCTATCTATCTATCTCTCTCTCTCTCTCTCTCTCTCTCTCTATATATATATATATATATATATATATATATATATATATATATATGTAATCTGTTGTATGTCTCTCCCTACTTCTTTATCTCTCTCTCTCTGTCCTAATATATCAGTAACCCAACCTTTAAATGTCATCAGAATACAAAAAAATAACTGACTATTTCTTGATTAGTGTATCTTTAATGTTTTCTTTTCACTAAAAATTGAAATAACTTCCAGAATTTCATGGACCAAATTCACATATTTGAGATTTGATTCTGAAGGATGAACTAATTGATTTTATTTAGTTTCCTTGGCAGAGATACACACAGTCTGTTTTATTTTAGAATTTCTCTCCTCTTCCAGAATTTGGATGTCATTTAAACATTCTGTATTAGTGTAGTTGAAGAGTTCTAAAAATGGCAAAAAGAAACATCCAAAGGTCAAAAGTCGCAAATCTGTAGGTGATAGGTCACAAAACTGTCCTTCACACACCTCTGTAAACCAGAAAACTACCTGTCTTGGCATTCAAGACACTCTACTTATATGTAAGTCAAAGTCAGTGATTGGTTGAGGCAACACAGAAATTTGCATTATGTTCCCTGTATAAAGTGAGCCTTGCTGTCACTTGTTTTGACAAGGGGAATTGAATTTTCTTCACTCATTAACTGAGATTATTAGCTGTTCCTTTCAGTTTTAATTTACAAATGTCTCTCTTGTCAACAATTGAGAGATTAAAAACTATTTCTATTATGATAGACACAATGTTGTACTTGTTTGATTTTGGTATATCCAATTTGTAATTTGCATGTTGGGTTGTTCCATTTGTTGACAAGCATGCATTCTGTCTTCTTGCAATTCATGTTTAATCCTTTATTCTTGCTTTCCTTCATTACCTTCTGTATGAATTCTTGTAGTTTTCTTTCTATGCCTGCTATCAACACTGTCTTCTGAATATCCTATATTGTTAAGATTATGGTCACCAGAAATGAATCCTGGTAGGACTTCTAATTCTTTCAGAATTGCCTTGTTGAATAGTTTAAATAAGTTTGGTGATAAAACACATCCTTGTCTTACATCCCTTTCTATCTTTGTATATTTACTGAATTCATTTTTGATGTAATGGAATAACCAGTTACCCCCATGAATGATTACACTATAGGTAGTAAGTACCTATAAAGTCAACCATCTACGAGGGACTCGAGGAAGAGTGAGAGTGAGAAGACGCAAGCACGTCCGACCTTCGAATTAGGGACACTCACTCCTAGATTGACCTGTGTGTATATAACTGTACTGTATTTCATATTGTACTGGTTGTGTACAATAAACCTTTCTTCTATTATTCACCTGTTGTTAAGTATTTTTTCCTTTAGCATGGAATATAACAATTTTTTATCTGTATGAATGTATTTTGCTGTCCGTACAGCTTCTGGATTATTCTAATATCTTTCCTAAATGATTATCTATGTTTTTTTGTTTTTTTACATTATTCACTTCACCCCAGCTATGGTTAAAATCACAGGACAAACTTGGTTCTATAGCCTTGGGTAACCTGTCTAAGAAAAGGAAATTCTGAATTCACATCACCTGCTGCCTTATAGGTCCTACCTATTTTAGGCAAAGGATAGCAGAAAGTAACTTCAAAAACAAATCTACCTCAAAGAGGAGGAACAAGGTGACATTAGCATCCCTGGGGCAAAAGGAACCAGCAGGCTATTGCACTATTCTACCTTGAATGTCACCATGAACTACAATTGTGAGATCAATGGGAGTCATAACCAGAGCAGCTCAAAATGTGCTAGCTGAATGATTGGATGATTTATGTTCAAGCTAATATCCTCATCTTTGTTATTATTGTAATATTTAGGCTATTATGTTCTTTAGCCTTTTTCAGGTATGATCCAGGTATCCTTCAGGCAATTTCATATCGGACACTTTAGTTAATCTATAAGATGAATAGATTGTTCTATGGATATCTCATCTTGTTCTTTTTTAGTACATCTCAATTATTATTAACTCTGTTTATACTGAATCTGAGTTTATACTATCCAGTTCAGTGATTGATCTCACATTTACTATGCCACTAAATTCAAGAACCAACACTTTAATCTACTAGGCTATTGTCCCATTGGATTATCCTGAACCTTAGGCTATTGTCCCATTGGATTATCCTGAACCTTAGGCTATTGTCCCATTGGATTATCCTGAACCTTAGGCTATTGTCCCATTAGATTATTCTGAACCTTAGGCTATTGTCCCATTGGATTATCCTGAACCTTAAACTAGGCACCTTAAATCTAATATTCTTATTGCCTGCCTGCTGCTGCCACTGATGTTACAATTGATCTCTTTAACCACCACTTTTTTTTTCTTTCTTACTACTGCTGTTATTTCTCTTTCTTTATTAATGGCTCTCATACAGTATTTATTTCTATGTTTGGTCTACTGAGGAGACTGTGATAGCCTAGCATATATACGGATTCCTTTAGATATCTGATTCTCTAGTATTGTTCATAAATGACAGAATTCGTCTTTCAGATATACAAATTGATTCAAGTAATAAAAAATTTAGAACCAAATGAAATTCATGCTGACTTAGCCACAACAGTCAATGGGCACACAAATACATACTAGTCCTCATAAATATTCAAATAAATAAAGTATAAAGCACTTAATATCTTCAACAGAAACAATATTTTATAATAAACTAAAAAAAATAAAACAAATACTAATTAACACTATTTTTCGTAACCAATAACTGATAAAATTAAACTAATCTTAGAAAAAATGAAAACAAACAATAATAGAAATGATAACAGTGTAAACCAATTATTGTTGAATTATTCTACAGAAACCAATTACACAGTAACCACAAATTAGGTGAAAACTTTATAAAAATCTAATACATAGATACATACCATCTAAGAACAAAACAAATAAAATGCATGTTATTACAAAAATCTAAAAACCTTTTAACATAATCAGAGCACCAATGATATAACAAGAAGCAAGAATTCAACAAACCAATGTTGACTATAAATTTAGTTGCCAGTTGAAGAATGCTTTTCTAATAATAATTCAAACACATACATTGGTTACACAACCATTACATTATTGTACTGATTAACATGTTATTTATCTGATAATAGATAATATAATATCATAATATGAAATCATATATCAGCAACCAACACAACAAGAAATCCGACAAATGCTTACTAATAACACAAAAATACTATATCACATATAAACTGTAGAAATGACTACAAACAAGAGAAGCATTAAGTACAAAAGACAAATGACGAAATACCAATAAAATGTTATCAAATTTGGGAACAAACATACTGAATCTATTTCACAAAAGAAATAAGATAATGTGCCCTGTGGGGTGAACACACTACAACTCAACATTTGAAAGTGAACGAATTAATGAAAGTTGCAGGAAATATGAATTCTGAATTATCTTATCTACTAAGGATTTTTAATGCTAAATTTAAAAAATTAACACCAACTCATTGGATTTTGTTTAGGAATTCACAGAAATTGATAACTTTGTTTATAAATCGAGTTGAAATTATTTCTGTCACTCAAACCAACATAGCAGAAAAAGCAAAGTCTTCAGTAAGGACATGACAAAAACTGACAGTAATCAAATATTAGATAATTAATATGTACTGGAAAGTAGGAATGATTCATGAGCAGAGATCAAACTAGTCAAAGTATAGTTTTTGAAGGTGCTGTGGATGGTTCACTTATCAAAAAAAAAAAGATATTAGTCTTTCCATAAGTGACAATGCGAAAACTCATAACAGTATTACATTTACATTACATTTCCACTTTGTTTTCAGCCGAGTTATATAATGCCTTCTTTTTAGCTTTAGCATTCTCTACATTTTTCACTGTTGAAAGTAAGCTAATTGTGGTCCTACCAAGGACTGAACTCACTATCCTTGGCTAACAAATATCTAAAGATGCTAGACTCCCACTCTTCAGCTTAATGGATGTGTTCTAAGCATTGGCAGTAGCAGTCTTGTCTCCCTTCCTGCCAAAGTGGATTTAACCTTTTTCAAATTTATCATCAGGGTGAATTTTTCTATTGCTTGATGAAGTGATGTCACTCAGCTTACGGATCAAGACCAACCTTGGTTTATCACTTTGTTTCAACCTTTCTTTTCCTCCACTTCAGTTCAGAGTGCTTGTAAAACATTCAGACAATTTTTATATAATTTATGTCCTGAAAAGAAAAAAAATTAAACAAACACATAAGATATTATATAAAAAACTCAACCACCACACCTTGTCAGTTGTTGTAAACAAAATTTGCATATATATATATATATATATATATATACACAGTATTTACATTATGCGGACCATTGTCCTCATCTTTGTCGCCATATTTGTCACAACGTTTCGGCCATTGTATGCTCCAGCCTTCTTCAGGTGGTTGGAATTTCGAACTGAACCCTTTATTTCGATCCCTGGGGTAGACTGTTCTAGTTCCACGTGCCATGTTTGATGGATGTCAGTTATCAGTTATCTCCTGCTAATTTTCCCTCTGAAAGTTCTCCACTGCCTTAACCAGGTATTGAACTCACACTCTTTGGGTTTGTCACTGGATCTAACCAACACCTTTATCCACTGTGCCATGTGTCCTTGAGGGAAAATTAGCAGGAGATAACTGATAACTGACATCCATCAAACATGGCACGTGGAACTAGAACAGTCTACCCCAGTGAGCAAAATAAAGGGTTCAGTTCGAAATTCCAACCACCTGAAGAAGGCCGGAGCATACAACGGCCGGAGCGTACAACGGCCGAAATGTTGTGACAAATATGGCAACAAAGATGAGGACAATGGTCCGCATAATGTAAATACTGTACATAATACCTCATCTCAGAAATATAGACATATATATATATATATATATATATATATATATATATATATATATAATAAGTTTAAAGTCTTATTAAAGACAACTGACAAGGTACTACAATTAAGCTTTTTATTTAATTTTTTTTTCTCCAGTTCATATAAGTGATTACTTTTCTGGACCTAAAGTGTGTAAAAATGTTCTATACATCTGAGTGCTTTCTCATTTCCGTGGAGACATATATATAAAAAAAAATCTAGACATTCACTTAAAAATAAAAAAACATCCTTGATAATGGCTAATAGAATAGCTGAAAGTGCTCAGATCTATAGAACATTCAGACAGGTTTTACACACATTATGTCCAGAAAAGAAATCACTTATACAAACACAAGAAAAATTCAATAAAAAACTTAATCACAGGACTTTTTCAGTTGTCTTTAATGAAACTTGTATAAAAGAAGGGTTGCTTCTTAAATAGACAATACATACTTATATATATATATATATATATATATATATAAAATATGATTAAATCAACTGAGTAGTTCTGTCTGTTTAATTTTGCTTTACATTTTTCTATTAAGTTGTTTGACGTCCAGAAGAGTAAATTTATTTAGAAATGTTTTTTTCAATGAGGTTTATACCATTTCTCAATAAAACTTGGCTGGAAAAATTAATGAAAAACAATCAGAATCTTATTTAAATTCATTCTATGTTTAAGATGACTAATGGTTCTCAAATGAAGAATGAAATTTCTGTGATGCAATAAAGAAGGATGACTGTGTATGAAAATTGATTAACTGGCACAAAAAGCTGATGACTGATTAATCAGAAAATGCTGATATGACCAATTACCAATTATCAGTGACTTAATTAGCTCAGCCCAACTTGCGACCATTTCTAGCCATTACCAGGAACATTAATGCAATAAGTCTCTACTGCAAAGTTTTTATCAGCTGCATACTAGCATCCTAGGAATGCTATTAGGTTGGTGCAAAAATAATGTCGTTTTCTCACATAGTAACATGTGTGAGAAAACGACATTATTTTTGCACCAACCTAATATATTTCTAATTAATATTATATTAATATTAATTATATTAATTAATATTATATTAATATTAATTATATTAATTAATATTATATTAATATTATATTGATTAATATTATATTAATATTATATCGATTAATATTATATTAATATTCAGCCAAGAAATTTTCAGCACTCTTTTATATATACTGCCAGGCAAAAGTTTTGAGTTAACTACATAAAATGGTTATACATCTTTATTTTATTAAGAAGTTAATGATTGTTTAGCAGTAGGATTTTAGCAGTAGTGTCTGTAGACATTAAGGATTGGAAAATGAGTTGTTGCATTTTCATATATGCTGTGTAACAGAAGATAAACTGCTTTAAGCAGCATGGATATGAAAAAAGGCCAAACAAAGCTACTGAGCCAATGAAAGATCTGAGATGATAAAGTTATGATGATATACCAATTTCTAAGTATGAATTGTTCCATCTTATTACCATGAGCCTAAGTTGCTTTCATAAGGCCTTCTATTTGAACATTAGCTTTGCTATTTTGCACTAAAATCATGGCTAAAATTTCTGCTGAAACAAAGATGAAGGTCGTGATTTTGAAGGGGAAGATGACCCAATAAGAAATAGACAATAAACTGCAAATTTCCAAGAGCAGTGTTCAAACTATCCAAAATCTGGGCCTTGCACTATTCAATGCCATAGAGGATTGAGGCAATTATTTGAGCCAAAGGCAGCCACACTAATTTATAAATCCATTTTTTAATTTTTTATACTTTGTGATAGTAAAAGCCACTTTTGGGCCCCAAAATATCCATTTTGACAAAAGAAGAGAACTGAAAGGTGAAACTTTCATTAGTCGGCCAATATTTTATGAAACTGACAGCAACTATACAATTTTTTTGTTTTTTTTTAATCATTTCCCCCCAAGTGAGTCAGAATACCACTAGTAGACAGTGGGTTATGGTGAGTGAAAGTGAGAGAAAAAATAAAAGATGAACGAGATTCAAGAAGATAGAAGATGGCGATTGACATAACATTTAAATTCTTGAAGATAGTAGTAATGAGGGAAGCAATTAAATGGGAGGGAGTTCCACTGTCAGGAGGTGTGCAAAAAGAAACTGTTATATCTACTAGTGGTGGTTACATTTAAATATTTCAACAGTAAAAGAGTGGGACCTAGTAGCCAGTCTAGTAACGCACTTAAATTCATGTAGTCAGGGCACCAATGAAAAAAGCTTGTCACAGCAGTTGTGATGAAAATATTTGCAAAAATGACAGAGGAAAGTTATGTCATGTCAGTGAGAATGTATATGTGCATATGGTTAATGAGCAACAAAATTTAACAATATTAAAAGTTTTTCCAAATTTTAGACCATTTTCATGGTTTCCTGTGAAAATCTAAATCTAAATTATCATACTTTCATCATTCATGAGACATTATCAAAAAACTTCTTGTTGATAATGTTGGGATTCCATATATGCATTGTTTTTTGTATGGAGTCAGTTTTATCTTTTATCAAATATTGTGTTTTCACATCTCAGTATACACACACACACACATATGTATATATATATATATATATATATTAGATAGAACAGAAATCCAAATTTACCTCATTTGAATGAGGTAAATTTGGATTTTTATTCTATGTAATTTGTATGGTCTGTTATAATAAATTCATTGAGCACTTTTGTGGATCAGTTTTAATATTTTGTATTATTAGGATTCACTTGGATTATATACCAATGGATTATTATTTCTGCATGTGTGTATGTATATATATATATATATATATATATATATATACACACACACAAAACGGAGTGTTTCAAAAAATTTGGTAACATTTGAGATTTAAATATCTGAGTAACTACATAGTCTTGGCAAATGAAACAAATCAGTATGGATTTCATGAATGATTTCATAAGCTTTCAATGCATCACCTGTAACACCACACATGTCAATAACGGTATTCCAGATCCTTTTGCACTGCACAAACAGCCTTTCCATTTGAACATTTTGTGCCATCTCCAAATCTGCATTGCTGCTGCTGCATTTTTAGCAAATTTTCTTGCAAATGCACATTGCACAGTCTTGTTTAATGCACTTTCTTTTGCCATCAATGGCATTTCTATACCTGAAAAGAAAAATACATTAAACATAGAATTTTAATTTTTTTTCTATACATACTGTTAAAATTTGACATCATTTGAAAGAGTAATGGTGAGGTTATTAGATTACTAAATAATATCAATTTTTTAAAACACCCTGTACATACATATATATATAAAATATACAGAAAAAAATACTGTGAACTGTTGTAGACCATATAGGGGAAAAAGAAAAGCAAAAAAAATTGCGTGAGTGAACTTTGTCTCTTTTTGTGTGTGTGTGTGTGTACATACATATGCACACATATATACACGCACAAACGCACACATATATAAAATGTTTTAGTGTAACATGTTTCATCTGTTAGGTTAGGACTTCATCAGACTAGGTTTGTTTACGTTGATGCAACTGCACATGCACAGAACAAGAAAAGCTGCAAGTTTTAAATTTAGAAAATCATTTTATTTTTTTCTAATGTTTTAATTTTTTTGTAAATTTAAAATTCCCAGCATCTCTGATTTGTCATACTTTCATCTTTCATATTTGCATCAGTGGAAACAAACTTAGTCCAATGAAGTTCCTAAGGAAAGAAATGCATCACACAAAAACTTTTTCCACTTGTCATACATCTTTATACATCAAGAAATGTTCTTGATATATAAACATTTATAGTTATTTACATATATAATTCATGTTCTCTTTCATTTTGGAACTTAATTTTTGTTGTATATTTAAATAATTGATGTAAAGTTTTCAAAATATTACATTTTGTTAATGATTTAAGTCATCCTTTCTTCTGTTTCTTCCATTAAAATGTCTGCATGTCAGAAGAAAAATGTTTTTAAAAAAAAAATATCATTCATTTTCTGTCATGTTTCTTATTTTTGTAACAACAAATCATTTCCTTTCTTTTTAAACTTCACTAAAAATATTTATGTTGCTAAGAAACGTGCAGAAGAAGAGAAAAAAATGTTGCAGAGCAAGCTCATAACTGTAGATTTTACTAAAACTGTTTATCTAAGTACCACCCAGGATTCCTGACACACTTATTCAATGTAACAATTTGTACTTTTTGTTTGTGCTGAAGGTTTTCAGTATCCTTTTCCAAAAAAATAAAAAAAAAACACTACGTTTGACCATTTGGTTAGAGTTTAACAAGTGGGTCAAGCTGTGTGCTTTTCAACACCCACTCATAATAAACTTATTCAGATGCTAAATTTCAGCTAACAGTAATATGTATATTCATTTGCATTATTGATTAAAGTTTTTGCTGACTAATTTTTTTTTTTTCTTATTATGTTATTTTTCTTAATTTTTTTTTTTTAATCATTTCACCCCAAGCAAGGCAATAAAGCCAGCAGGAAGCAAAGGGTTACTGAGTGTTAGAGAATATAAGGAAAATCACTATTAAGGAGAGAGAATTATAAAAAGACAATTATTAAAAAGACAGAAAATAAGAAGATAACAATTGAAATTGCATTTAAATTTTTTAACATTAAAGGCAATAAAGCCACTAGGATGCAAAGGGTTACTGAGTGTTAGAGAATATGAGGAGAACCACTATTAAGGAGAGACAATTATAAAGGGACATGAATTAAGAAGACAGAAGATAACAATTGATATTGCATTTAAATTTTTGAAGATCAAAGGCAATAAAGCCACCAGGATGCAAAGGGTTACTGAGTGTTAGGGAATATGAGGAAAAACATTGTTAAGGAGAGACAATTATAAAAGGACAAGAATTAAGAAGACAGAAGATAACCATCGATATTGCATTTAAATTTTTGAAGATTAGAGTTGACTGGGAAACAACAAGCCAGAAGAGAGTTCCACAGGCAAGAAGTGTAATACAAGAAACTATTAGCATAGTTGACCTTGCTGCCAATCTAGTACTGTACTTAAATTCATAAAGTCTAATTAACATAGTATAAAGTTCATCAGAACAATTACCATGAAAGTATTTACAGAAAAGTCACAGGGAAGCTACATTACAGTTGTGACTGAGATGTCAGGTCAGTACCAATAAAATTGCAGATTCTTTGGTTTTTATCAAAAATATCTAAGTATATGGGACGGTCACCAGACCAGATGTGGAAGCAATATTTAAAATAAGGGTGACTTATAAATATGTACTATTAATGAAACTCACCTTCTCAACAACAAAATAAGTGATTATCTGTAGATAATTCTGTTCTCTAGTTGTGCCATAGTCAAAAGTGAAATGTTTTAGTTCTCAGCTTTATTTTGAAGTTCAACATTTACCAGCCATTAAGATGTGCGCATGACAATTATTCATTAATTTTAATCGATTAATACCTGCTGTTCCAAAAATGGGAAGAAATCTATATTTAATAATGGATTTAGATTTCAATTTTGATATTTAATACTTGGTAAATTTTTTTCTGGTGGGGTTAAATTGTGTGCCCAAAACTTCAGGGGTCGTACTTTACATGAAGATGAATTATACATGTGTACGTACTGGATATATTAGCCATGAAAATATTTCCTGCATTTTGTTGTTTTATCTTACACTGCTGTTTGATGAGACACACAAATTTAATCATAAGTATAGAATATACATACATACATACACTGACACACACACACACATATATATATATACATATATATATATATATATATATATGTATATATATATATATATATATATTATAAACTGTTACATCAGAACATGCAAGTTACTGCAACAAAAATCCATATTTGTTTTGATGTCAGGTTATTACCACCATTCTTATCCACCTGATGAGATGTTTTTGGATGTCAAAACAAATATGCATTTTTGTCATGGTAACTTGGATGTTCCAATGTAACAGTTTACAATAAATATTTATTGCTCTACTCTTGTATTGAGCCCTTTTTTAAATTAATGATATGAATGTTTGAATTTATATTTTTTTGTTCTTTTACATTTGCATGTATATATATATATATATATATATATATATATATATATATATATATATATATATATATATATACACATACACACAGTTAGTACACTGGTGTTGAATGAGACTAGCATAGTTTTCATCAGTTGAAATAGATCTATATGAGGTATTTTTGTTGTGTAATACTATATATATATATACAGTGTATCACAAAAGTGAGTACACCCCTCACATTTCTTCAAATATTTAAGTATATCTCTTCATGGGACAACACTGACAAAATGACACTTTGACACAATGAAAAGTAGCCTGTCTGCAGCATATATAACAGAATTAATTTATTTTTCCCTCAAAATAACTCAAAATATAGCCATTAAAAGCTAAATCCCTGGCAACAAAAGTGAGTACACCCCTTAGGAAAAGTTGTCAATATTAACATACAACATGTCAACTGTCAATATTTTGTGTGGCCACCATCATTATCCAAAACTGCCTTTACTCTCCTGGGCATGGAGTTTACCAGAGCTTCACAGGTAGTCACTGGAATGCTCTTCCACTCCTCAATGATGACATCGTGGAGCTGGCGGATTTTTGAGACTCTGCGCACCTCGACATTCTGCTTGAGGATGCCCCAAAGATGTTCTATTGGGTTCAAGTCTGGAGACATGCTTGGCCAGTCCACCACCTTTACCCTCAGCCTCTTCAGTAAAGCAGTGGTTGTCTTGGATGTGTGTTTGGGGCCATTGTCATGCTGGAACACTGCTCTGCGACCCAGTTTCTGGATGGAGGGGATCATGCTCTGCTGCAGTATTTCATAGTACATGTTGGAGTTCATGTTTCCCTCAATGAAATGTAACTCTCCAATACCTGCAGCACTCATGCAGCCCCAGACCATGACATTCCCACCACCATGCTTGACTGTAGGCATGACACACTTATCTTTGTACTCCTCACCTGGTCGCCACCACACATGCTTAAGGCCATCAGAACCAAACAAATTAAATTTCGTCTCATCAGACCATAGGACATGGTTCCAATAATCTATGGGCTTTGTTGACATGTCTTCAGCAAACTGTTTGCGGGCTTTCTTGTGTATTGCCTTCAGAAGAGGCTTCCTCCTGGGGTGACAGCTATGCACACCAATTTGATGTAGTGTGCGGCGTATGGTCTGAACACTAACAGTCTGAATCCCAATCTCTTTAATCTCTGCAGCAATGCTAACAGCACTCCTACGCTGATCTTTCAAAGAAAGCATTTGGATGTGACGCTCAGGACATGCGCTCAGCTTATTTGGATGACCTACCCAAGGCCTGTTCTGAGTGGACCCTGCTCTTTTAAAATGCTGGATGATCTTAGCCACTGTGCTGCAGCTCAGTTTCAGGATGTTGGCAATCTTCTTGTAGCCTTGGCCATTTTTATGTAGTGCAACAATACGTTTTTTAAGATCCTCAAAGAGTTCTTTGCCATGTGGTGCCATGTTGGAACTTTCAGTGATCGGTAAGAGATAGTGTTAGAGCTGCACTACAAATTTGAATACACCTGCTCCCCATGAACACATGGGCATAGTTACACTAATGAGTCACATGACATTTTGGAGGGAAAATGAAAAGCAGTACTCAATTTAGACATTTAGGGGTGTAGTTTCTTAGGGGTGTACTCACTTTTGTTGCCAGGGATTTAGATTTTAATGGCTATATTTTGAGTTATTTTGAGGGGAAAAGAAATTAACTCTGTTATATATGCTGCAGACAGACTATTTTTCATTGTGTCAAAAGGTAATTTTTTCATATGTATATATTTTAATATATTTTATTGTTATGCATTATTTATATAGACACAAATATTTAAGTAAATGCTCTGTTTTATAATAAGTAATATTAATAATATTTACCTGCCTGAATGTCTGAGATATTTCATAGAAAATATGTGTTCTCTGACAGGAATTGAATCTGTATCCTACACTGAACTGTCATATATCTTGACGTGCTATAGCAGCTTAGCTATGAAGGAAGTGTCTGGTTAGCAAAGTCAATTTACTACTTTTAAACTACATTCAAGGTGGTAAATGTTGTTAATACTGTTTATTATAAAACAGAGCATTTATTTAAATATTTGTGTCTATCAAATAATGTATAACAACATAACATAATAAATAAATGTATATATATATATATATCAATATAATATATTATATTATATTAATATAAGTACAAGGTTTGTCACTTAGCTGATTGATGTTACCTTCAGCATCCTGACTCTAGAGTTTCGTAAACATCCATTTGTCAGCAGATATCAGCAATTGGCTTATATGCATGGGAAGATAAGACAAACTGAAAAACTTTTAATCAAAGCTGTATATGCTTATGTTATAAGCTTATGTACACTTTGTCATCATCAATTTGACTATTATATTCCCTACACACACACACACACACAGACTTTGTTATTAAATTGGATAGAAATCAATTTTGCTTTGTTTTTTACTATTGTTCGCCCAATACAAGGCCTAAGTGCCACTCAGGGTAGAGGAATACTGAATGTGGTTGTTGTATGGATATAAAATGAGGAAATAAGTGCAGGTTATTAGGATATGTAGGATAGATAAAAACACTCAACTTGAAGTTATTAAGACTGTTGCAATCAGGGACACATCTTTTGTGAATCTGTTTCACAAAGTAGCAGTTATTGGAAAGAAGCTGTCCAAACAGAACTTCCTTCTCAATAATAGAATACAAATGAAGATTATTTGTCCAAATATACGTGGTATGCTGAGTCTCAGCTGTAAAGTTCTGAACTGATGGGCCAAATGAACGTTACTCACCTTAACACAAAAATACTATATCACATATAAACTGTAGAAATGACTACAAACAAGAGAACCATTAAGTACAAAAGACAAATGACGAAATACCAATAAAATGTTATCAAATTTGGGAACAAACATACTGAATCTATTTCACAAAAGAAATAAGATAATGTGCCCTGTGGGGTGAACACACTACAACTCAACATTTGAAAGTGAACGAATTAATGAAAATTGCAGGAAATATGAATTCTGAATTATCTTATCTACTAAGGATGGAAATAGCAACAAAACTACAAGAGGATTTCAAAATTTAATCTGTTCAAAAGGGGTTGTAGGATAGAAAATAATTCATCACCCATAAGGCCATGTAAATGCTTTTGAACTCTATCAAGGCTATACAGTGAGAATTAGCCAGCTTCAACCCAGACATGGTATTAGGTTGGTGCAAAAATAATGTCGTTTTCTCACACAGTAACATATGTGAGAAAACGACATTATTTTTGCACCAACCTAATAATGATACTTTTGGTCTAATCTGATTCTTATGAAAATAGAGAATGGCAGGAAAAGTCAGGGATTGTCTGGGGTGTTACAAGGAACAAGGAACCAATAATTTCCCAACATTTGAAAAGTTCTCAGCCCAATCAAGAAAGTAATTATTACAAGTCATGAAACAAGTATACTATTCTGTATATTCATTCTAAAGTTCAACACACCTGGAACATTGTTTTCATTAAGTTTCTTTAACAGTCTCACCACAGCCAGATTCTGATGTTTTGCCATTGAAATATTGATCAGCTGCTTCGATCACCTCTGAATCCTTCAATGGTTTCCTCCCATTAAACCTCTTTTTAAGGTTAGGAAAAAAGGAAATAAATGTTGAGTAGGAGGGAAGGTTTTTACGTTCAAGCCCCAAATTCTTCAAAACATCTACCATCTTGCCAGCTCTGTGAGCAGGTACACTGCACTACAAAAAGTGATAATCTTTCCACAGCTTCCCTTACCATATTTTTTCAATGCCAACTTTAATCAACACAGATTCTGCTTTATTTGTTTCTTCCCTTACTGAAGATAGTCATCAAAATTCCTTCCTTATCTTGAAAAATCATAATTTTCTGTTGACTTTAGATTATGGATTTTTTAATCCAAGGAGAACCTGAGTGCTGCCATGATATGACCTACTATTTAGTCTTCAGCTCATAGTGGAATAACCATGTTTCATCAAAGTCTTTCCAAAAATGTCTCACTAGATCACTGAAAATAGTGCAACATCAGTTTGTATGTGTCTACTTGTTGTCATTTCTATTTAGCATTCAAACATTTTGGCACCCACTTGGCTGACAGCCTCTACAGACCCCAATGATTCATGAATGATCAAACCAATGTATTCTTTATGTACTTCAAGTGTCTCAGCAATTCTTTAGGCCCAGATATGTCAATTGGTCAAAATTAATTCATGAACATGATCAACAATTTCAGCAATTGAAAGCCTCCCAAGCCATTATTGCCCTTGGATCTCAAAATCTACACAGTCAGTGTCGGCACACCACTTGTTCATATTTACATATAACAGGCACCTGCAACCAAATATTTGCATCTTATAGTTTTGTATTTGGAGTTTTCTTCTGTGGAAGCTGTGACATCTGGTAAATTCCATGCTTTCTGTTGATGTGGTATCAATCTGAAATGATTGGAAACAAACTCAAAATAAGTGCAAATTTCCTGCATATTGACACTTTTCAGTGCAAAAGAAAGTTTTTGCTGACAACAGTGGCAAAGTGATGCTCAGAATTTAAAAAGTTGGCTACACTGAGAACGTTTCAGCACCCTTTATATAATAATGCTCTTGTTTCCATGCTTACTATCAGAAAGGAAAAACCAGAAAAATGTAAAACTTAGCATAACACTTCTGAAAAGATATATATATACATATGAAAATACCACACACTAAAATACAGTATTGTACAAAAAGCCATTTTAAATTTTTGCAATTTTCTAATAATTGCCATCTTATTAGTGAATGTTTTTTATCATGCTGTCTATAGATGTAACTTTGGTCATCATCTCAGCAAATTAGCATACTTTTTTACAGGTTTCTGAAAAAGTATGAAACATATTCTAACATTTTCGCCCAAGCCCCTCAACCTCCAACATCTTACTCCCTGGGTTGAGGTGTCTACTCGGTTTTAACTGAACTTAAGGGAGTGGGCATAGGTCCCCTGAGCATCTGTAGATTATTCGACTGGTCCAGTGGTTTAATCCTGCTTCCTGCCCACGTTGTTTTTGGTTTGATCCTGAAAGCAGAAGTGATGTTCATCCATTCACGGTCGACTGAAGATGTAGACACGGCTGGAGAGTCTGTGCTAAGAAATTTAGAATGCAGCAAAAAAAAAAAAAAAATTGATATCTGCAGAAAACCAGGCAAACAATTATTCAATGATTGAATTGTTAATGTCTTTTATATAGCAGAAAAGAATAGTATAGAAAAGAAATGGGTTACAGAAAAGAAAAGTAATTGATGTAGAAACGCATACACTGGATTCTGGACAGAGAGAGTGTTATAATTAACTTGTTGTTAAATCATCTCAGAATGATATATGACTCTTGTGATGGGGGAATAAGATTTCTGTGCACGGCTTAAAGTTTATAGTGGTGTTCCTCCTTAGCAGTAGTAACAGTAGTAGTAATATTCATGGTAGCAGAAGCAGCAGTACTTATATCAAGAGTACATGTTAGTGGACGCTTCGTTCCAATCTCTGACATCAGGTTGTCTCCTTCTTGAGTCTCCAACTCAACTCTCCACTGTCTCTAGCCCAACTCTTGTCCAGGCTAATTCTCTTCTGTCTGCCTCTTCTGTCTCTCTCTTCCGTCTGCTTGTCCCGTCTGCCTCTTCCATCTCTCTCTTCCATCTACCTCTTCCATCTCTCTCTTCCGTCTCTCTCTTCCATCTCAACGCTCACCTGTCTGCCTCTTATTCAGCATAACTACGCGTTTATATAGAAAAATCTGGCTGGTTACAACTGAACCTTGGCCCTACTACTTTGCACGTGATTATCACAGGATTTTGGCTGTTTCAATCAAAATCACATGAATTCTAAAGGTCCTCCTTGCTTACTCAGCTCTATTCCAAGTTTTAATCAATAAAAATTAATTCGACCATTTCCATTGTCTCCTGATGACCCAGGTTCAATGGGTACAGCTCCTGCCCTAGA
>OZ010585.1:87556908-87644408 GCA_963932145.1 Acanthosepion lycidas | reverse complement strand
GTCTAGAAGCTTCATTAATAACTAAAAAGTACATTGTAGTGTCATAAATATTTTAAAAGCAAGGGAAAATATGAAGCTGAGAACCAAGTTTGGAAACAATTTCAGATTTAAATTGTTGAACATAAACCTACATATTTCTTCACAAAAATATTTATATAGATATATAATTATGTGTTTTATAAGTATATGAAAATCAATATACCTTTAGAAATATAAGGCCTTGTAAATCGGTTAATTATTTGATTTTTAAAATCAATGTGTTTTTTACTGTTTTCATCAAAATTAGGGTAGGATTTTGTTTTATATTTAAGTTAAATATAAAACAATATCCTATCCTAATTTTCTCACATTTTCAATATAGTTCTTCTTTTATCTGATATTTTCCTTGAGCACATGTGTGATTATGGCTCTCCACAACTTCCTAGCTTTTGTGCCTCCAAGCAATATTTGTACTTTTACTATACCTCACACCCCCCATTTTGCTATCCATTTATATAAGCTTGTTAGATAGCTTCACTTTGCCTCTGTTCAAAATTCCTTTGGGTGTAAAATTCTCTAAGCCTTCTTTACTCATTGTTTGAAATTATCAGAAGTTTCCACTTGGAAATTATAAAATCGTTGAACAGAGATCACAGTTGTCTGCAAAATTCTAAGGTTATTTATTTCACTAAAGTTAGATACAAATATAAACATTTATTTCTTAATCCATTCACAAAATATAGGTAGGTATACACTTAAATTCAACACAAAATGTTTGTATTTCTTCTGCTTGATATGACTGTAGGATTCATGTTGTTAATAAATTTCAAGTGTTGAAGATAGCCTGAAAAGGTCTCAGACTGATCCAGTTCCCGAAATCTTACCAAATATCAGAATTTAAAGTGGAATCACTTCATAGTCAATCCAAGAACTTTTCAGTCATATTTCAAGATATGTTTATTTATCATTGATGAAAAATTTAAGACCATCTTTTATTTCAGCAAGGTTAGAAATATTTATCAAATATTAAATATTTATCATACTTAAATTCAATGTAAGAATACCTAATTTTGTTAATATTTTTAATGCTGTGGCTTTTAAGGTGTGGTTAACACATTCAAGAATCTCGCAAGATGAAAATAGCCAAAAAAGCTTCTATAAGTTTGTCAAATTCAATGAGAAATGGAAATAAATATTGCAAAGACCTTGTCCATCATGTACCAAATTTCATTGAACCAAAAGTAAATTCTTCAACTTCTCAAAGAAGCATCTTCATGAAATGCCATCAGTGAAGAGATCATTTTTTACAGAAGAGAAATAAGGAAAAGAGACTGGAGAGAAGAAAAATGCAAGATTGTTTTGGAGAAATTAATTAATGTTTTAAGCTTTTGAGGCATAATTTTTGACAGTACCTGAGAATTGTAAAAAATGTACATCAGTGAAAAATCTTTTGTGAAGTATGGCAGAAATGAATGAACGTTTGGGGTTATATTTTAGATTATTATTCTGTGAATATTGTCAGGACTGATGGTATCATGAATGATGAAAAGTATAATTCAATTTTTGTCCATCTTACCGTTTTTGGGGGTTTTTTTTGGGGGGGGGGTTTAGTAAAGCATCTGATTTAGAACTATTTTGCTTTCCAGTAGAACAAGACAAAGTCTTGCTAATTCAATGAAATTGTATCTGGATGAAAAAACTGCTGACAACAGCATCATCTATAGTAACAAGAAAAAAATCTGCCACCAGAAAAAATGAAAAATAACAATTTTCAAGGGTGGAGTATAAAATAAATTTTCTAAAAATTCTTTCCATAGAAAAAACAAAAATGAATTCCATAGCTTCATGTAGTTAAATTTCCTCTTAAAAAAGCTGAAACAGTATTTTGATGTCTACTCTCAAAAATGGCTTTTCAAATAAAGCTTACTTGTATTTTTGTTTAAATTATTTATGCAATTTATATTTTTTCTTATTTTCCTGGGCCAACTCAAAATGTGAGGCCAAAATGTGTTGTTCTCCTGTAATTCCTATAATGAGTCAGAAGAAATATATACAGCGAGAGGAAGAGAGAGATGTGATATATGGAAAAGTTTTCAATGTTATTCTATTTAAAAAAAAAAAAAAATGTCTTTCTGCAGTGTATTCAGAGGATTGCATGAATTTTTGTATATGCCTAGTAGAGGCAGATATGCATGCATATGTAGAAGTAATGACTTTGCCTCATGAATGAGGATACAGTTGGCAGCAACTCCATATCTATCCCAGGCATGCTGGTGAATTAGTAAGACCTACATGAGACAGAAAACTTTCCCTGCAGTCGATAAAAGAGCAGGTGGAACTGGTGGCTGGAAGGAGTGTCACATTCACAGCAATTGCCTCCTCTATTTTACGTATATTGTGTGTCTGTAAAATGTAGGGTCAGAAAAGATATCCAGAATCAGTCCCTGTTTAAATTGAGTTTATTCATTAACATAAATTCCGGCTAACAAGCTTCCATTGAGTCATGATCTACAGTGCGACACAAAAGTTCACAACACATAAATGCTTTTTAGGTATTTCTAATACAATTACAATAATTAAACTTTTACTGCTTGTAGAACATATATTTAAGTATTCAGTCAAACAATCAAATTTTTTTAAAACCTTCAAAAAAGTATCCTATGAACTAAAACCAATATTTAGTAACTCAAAAGTTTACAACATATTTTTTTTTATTTACAACAGGTTTTTTTTTATAAAAGTGTTCAAATTTTACTAGAATGTTCCAAATTCAGATGGGGTTGTTTTTTAGAATATTCCAGATTATGATTACTTTTAGGAATTATTAAAAGCATTGCATCATTCTTTTTCTGTTAACCATCTTTTAAACATTGACAAAATGGGGAAGAGCAAAATAATTGATCAAGACCTCCGTAAACATATTATTGACCTTCATACAAATGGACTTGGTTATAGAAAGATAACTTGTCAGTTAAATGTACCATTGAGTTCAGGTGGTATGATAGCCCATCACTAGAAGATGTGTCAGTTTATTTGTCCCTAATAAAGCACTGATCATCCTTGAAAGGTAACGGAACATATAGCAAAATTATTCCAGCTTTATCATTAACAAACTTCTAGTGAGTCATGATCTATTTTGAAGGAAAAAGAATGGAAAGAAAGTAGTTTCTTACTTCTTCATGTATTTTAAGAACTGGTCACCCTCGATGGTTCACTAAACTGTGAAATAATTGTTAATCAGATTGTTCAAGATCTGGAGAATAAGAAAGGAGTATAATTTTATTTTTCAATCCAAGGTGGTTTATTTCTTTAAGATGTGATCTTTACTAAATGGAATCATGTATTACAGTGTAACTCGGATATAAGAGAAACCCGGATATAAGAGAAACCCGGATATAAGAGAGATTTTATCTGGTCCCAAATTAGAGCCTGTGTTAATGTATATAAAATAGACCAAACCCGGATATAAGAGAAATACGAATATAAGAGACTTCTTCTCCGGTCCCGACAACTCTCTTATATCCGGGTTACACTGTACCATGATAGAACATCACATCTTTCGGAATAAACAAAGTGAACCTCTTTTCTGTAAAAAATTAAAGCAAGAAAAATAGACACATTAAAAATTAAAAAGAAAATTTATAACAAAAACTTGGGAGAGTAACAAAAAATATATTACTGTAAAATAAACAAAAAAAGACAATCTAAGCCAGTGTATCATTCTTCTCTCATCAGAGTTAAGGTTGAGGAAAAAACTGCACAGTAATTAAAAAATGAAAACCCAAAACAAATGTTATATGAAAGAAAGTATAACGCTTACAGGTTAATTATTTTAAGCTCACCAACCATGCCTTCTGATTAAAAAGGAGTGGCTATTAGGACATAATATAAAGAGATTCCAAAACTTTGAAGATTAAGTTTGAATTAGCTTTGCTCAACTTTTTTTTAATTATTTCACCTTAAGCTTGTTAATGTTTTCTTTTTCTCATATTCTCTCCCACTCAGTAGCCTCTGGTGTCATAGTAGCTTTATTGTCTTAATAAAGCTATTATGACACCAGAGGTTACTGAGTGAGTGAGAATATGAGAAAAAGAAAACATTAACATATCTAGGCTATAAGACAGGTCATATTGCTTGTATTTTATCAAAAGTTCAGCTATCACTAAACCTTTTGTATTTATACACCTCCACAAATTACCACATTGCCTTGTGCATATTGGCTCATACTTGTTGGTTGAGCCTTGCTTCTGACCTTTAACCCCCTTCTACTTATATAGACAGCATCACACTGATATGTAAATTTGTATATTCCCAAACTTTAGTGATGGATAGGCCGAATATTCCTCTGGACATTGATTGTGCACCAAAAACAATATGCTGATTGGCAGAAAGATAGGAGGTTCTTTTTGGGTTTTTTTTTTGGTTTTTTTTACAGGAATCTGCTTAGCAAATCTTTTAATCACATCATCATGATGCACACAGATACATGGCATTTTTCTGAGGTCTGGTCAGCTTAGGTTTATAAAACATTTATTGTCACAGTTTTTTCACAAATGTCAGATTCCACAATATCCATCTAGTATCCATTCTCACTCAGAGTTTTCTTAATAAATTCAATTTCTGAATTTAATTTTGTTTCAGAACTTATTACAAGGACCTAAAGGATCGTCTTAATGAGGTTGATTTTATTTGCTGTTTTCAAGCTGAGTCCCAACTTAGATAAGCCAATAAAGTAAGAAATCCAGAAATCCGATCTGTAATCCAGAAAACAAAGAACACGATTGTACTCCTTTTTCACGTGTGAATTTTAAAACCTGGGATAATGTGTTAAGTGCTTCATGGAATACTTTAACCTCAACCTTATTACTGAACAAACAAAATGTGCCATCAATATGTTTAACATAATAATTGCCTGAAAAAAAACAACAAATATATTTGCTATTATTGGCCCTAAAGAATTACCTGTTGCTATCTCCTCTATTTGTCTATACATGATCATAATAAAATTATATTCCATAAATACAGTGATAAATTCCATCAGGAATACAAAGGAAAGACAGATGACTATGGTACAAAGAATCATTGCATATATCAATGATCTGATGCAAGACCAGATGAATAAACTGATGACTTTGAATGAGCACAGAAATCAAAAGACCATTCTGGCAATCAAAAGACCATTTGGCAATCAAAAGACCATTCTGCATACAGCTAACAAAAGTGAGTCCTTGACACAACCATATAATGTTCCAATATAAGATGCAAGAAAATAGCCAACTGATTTTGCTATATTAATCTTAACATAGCTAAAATTGGACACTAGCAAACATTATGAGGTTTCAGTAAGCCATACAGTCATGACTTCGTAAATGTCCACCGGAAGGACATTATTTGTAACTAAACTGAATAATCACTTTTGAAATTTCAACTCGGTTATCTTCATCCTATCATGTGTTTAAATGTTGACAATAAATGTCTCTTGGAATTATATGACCAAACTTTCCTTGGATGGAGATGAATCCATTTTGGGTTGAGCTTTAACTTTTTTGAATCTACAGATCCTTAGCTGCATCCCTTTGCATTCTTGTAACATATTTATTATTGATCAGTAGTCACAAATCTTTTTGAAAAAGAGGATTTTACAAGCATACGGAAAACTGCAGATGCCCACACTTACTTTACCATTCCAGATTGACTGCAGTCAAGATCATTGTGTCATTGTAAATTCCACAACCCTTTCATTAGATGCAGAGTATGTAATTTGCCAGAGCTACACACAATTTTGTATTCAGAATTCTTCTTCTCTCAGACTGGTTGCCAACCAAGGCTAAAGGGCCTAGTCTGTCCTACTATTTTACCCATAGCTAGGGGATAAAATATGGAGGTATACCTTTCCAAATGGTATTTTCCCAAAAGAAGGCTAATGTTCTAACCACTGACCCTAGATGATAATAATATTTTCATATTTAACTTTATTCCTGACTTCAGACAAGCCCTTTTTTCCACATTTTCAAAGATAAGATGAAGTGAAAGTGAAAAATTAAACAAATTCCATGATTAATTTTTCCCCCTCATACAATATTTCATTTGCAAACAGAAAACTAAAATGTTCATGAAGTCAATGAACAGAAATGAGAAACACTAAAATCCCGTCTGTATATACCAGGTTCTTATACATCCATCCATGATTTGTTTCATCCTTTTGTTTTGTTACTAGAAGATGTGCCAATTATTTAAAAACAAGCCGATAAATAGAGAACAGACTAACATAAGTTACATGGCATGCAACAAATTCTAATGCTTATTTCTCTTTCAGATATATATATATATATATATATATATATATATATATATATATATATAATAGCTACTAATCTAACACATGAAATGCAAAGATACCCATGCTTCTGAGATTAGCTACTAAAGACAGCAATTTGAAAATAGCCAGCTTCTTTAAACTGGCTAGGTTTTTCATGTTTGCAGTCAGGAATGGATAGGAGGCTCCTGGCAGGGATTTGTCATCCTTGGCCAAGAGAAAGAAACATTCTAAATGGTCAAACATTGTCAAAATGGCTAAGGCCATCTAACATATCCATGACATTATCAACCACACTGCCAGCAAGTTGATGAAGAATATCATTGAGCAACTCAGTGTACTGGAATCCATTATCAGATCTGTGGTGTATAAGGACATCTGGCATAAGTCATATATTCTAAGGATAGACAGTTCTGACAAGACCCAGAAGAACTTTATGATCCAACTGAAGCATTTGTTTAACAATATTCATCATTCTAAGGAGCCTTCTATGCTTTGGTTCTCAACAAGGATCAACAAATGAATGACAGATAGTTTGACTCTATGGATATACACATAGTGATGCATACAGTCACCTCATGTGATGATTCTGGGGTCATGAGCAAATGAAAACCATGTCATATCATTTCTCTATCTTTGCCACAGGGAATCAGAAATAATATGACCATACATCTATATTGAGGCACTGGATATAGTCAGTCACCGTAAATGTTCCAGCAAGACTTTGCTCTTTTTATATGTCTTAGTGGACCCAGGAAAGAATTTTCATGATCATGCCGCTTCCTAGATCTCCTGTTTTGAATTCTATAGATTGCTACATCTGGGGGATTGTCAAGGAGATCAACCAAGGTCTCAGTGTAGGTGCTACTGTCATGGATCTGAAGGTTACCACAAAAAGAAGCCCTTTTCTTGACATGCTTCTAAGACTGCACCAAGATTGTCTTTTAGGTTAAAGATCATTTTATTGACTAAGATTTTTCTAATTTGCAGAATTGAACATGTGAGCAAATTCTTCAAAATTTTCTGAATTTCCTATTGAATATATTTCTTGTTTTTCTTTAAAATATATATTTGTTGCTTATAAGTCAAGGTGGTTGGCTCAAGGAGTAGTCTCAAATACCTGATGCACTCTCTCTCTCTCTTCATACACACACTTACATACACACACATGTGTGTGCATATATATATATATATATATATATATATATAGAGAGAGAGAGAGAGAGAGATGAACAGTTGTTTTTTAATTCAACCAACAAAGCCTGTTTAATGTTTTAATACATTTTTCCAATTATTGAATAAAATTTGTATATTGGAATAAAAAATTTGTTGGTTAAATTTACCAAAACTTGATTGCTTCATAAATAATTGACATATACATGCATGTACACATATGCACACATACTATTAGGAAAAAATCAGCCTAACCCCAATAATACTAACATCCTGTTTAGCACATAAATTAATTGCATCAAATTTAAGACAACAATATCAAAAAATAAGAAAATCCATAATCATTCATTGAAACATCCTGTCAAGTGGACCAAACAATTATGAAAAAGTTGGTTTAAGAAACTCCAGAGTTGAGTCACTGAATATAACATCTATCAGCTGAGTAACAAATTTTATTTGTATTAATCATATATATACATATATGTATATATATATATAATAGTCAACTCTCCCGTTGAAATGTATGATGGTCAAGCAGATCAATTCCCAGGAAACTGACAGCCCGACAACAGCATATGAGATTTGATTATAGTGGTGAAGGTTTCATGCAGAACCAGCCACACTTTTTGAAGGGCTGAATACAGAGACCTGGTGCACTACGTGTTACAAGGTCCCCAACACACAACCCTCCGCAAGATTTGAATTCAGAGTTGTCATTCTCCTAGACAAGTTGCCATCCAAGGCTATAGAAACCAGTCTCTCCTGCTATTTACCCATAGCTGGAGGGAGAAGAGGATTCACACCTTTCCCAAGGGTGTATATATATATATATATATATATATATATATATATATATATATATATAAATGGACAACACCAGCTTGACTATCTATGATGGTCAGTGGTGCATTATGGGTAGTAAGGTTTATTGTATTCTGATGATTATTAGGTGAGCATTAGCAGTTATGTTTCAAATTATTCTAGAGGTTATTGTGGAGAAATAATTGTGGATCGAAATGCAGTTGTTTGTAGCTATTATGTTTGTAAACTTTTGATTCATTATTTAATTATTGATTACTTTATTATTTGTTGTTGATTATTATTACATTTACTTGTGCTTATGTATGCATTTATAGTTTGTTAATTTGTTTATTATTTACTTATTTTGTTTAATTATTTAATCAGATTTTTTGTTTCTGTTTTACTCTTTTTTTTAGAGGTTCAGTTATTGCTTTCTAGGATGAGGAGTTATCATTATTTACATTCAAACTAATATCCTCATCTTTGTTTTTATTATCACCTGATTACTTTCTACCTTATTTCTAGGATGAGGATTTATCATTATTTACATTCAGACTAATGTCCTCATCTTTGTTGTTATTATCACCTGATTGCTTTCTACCTGAATTTTTAGGATGAGGATTTATCATTATTTACATTCAGACTAATATCCTTATCTTTGTTGTTATTATCACCTGATTACTTTCTACCTGAATTTCTAGAATGAGGAGTTATCATTAATTAAATTCAGACTAATATCCTCATCTTTGTTTTATTATCACCTGATTACTTTCTACCTGAATTTCTAGAATGAGGAGTTATCATTATTTACATTCAGACTATCATCCTCATCTTTATTGTTTTTTATCTGTAATAATGACAAGAAAGATGAAGACAAATGTTGATAATATAAATAATCTTTTTCTTCTACAGTCAAATTTGTATATAATTTTATCTAATAATATTTTTATGGCCTAAGTTGAACAAGGGGAAAAATTTTTATGAAGAAAATCTGATGTTTCTGTTGTATATTTTTATTTTCCTTTACATTGTAATATTTTCTCGGTTACTGAGTGCAGTTTGTATATATGTAAATAGAGCAAATGAAAATTTTGATGTACTTAATTTTCCTTACTTATGGTATAATGTGTTTTATAATTAATTAAGATCTCCCATGGATACATTGCATATAGGAAGATTTTTTTTAAAATGCTTTTTTCTTTTAAATCCAATCATCAATGTCATTTTAGAGACTTATGATATTTGTATGAGTCATAGTTTTCAACTCTGAGAGCATTTTGTTCAATCTCTGTGCACATTGTATCATTGGCTGACCAAAATAGACAGCTAACAAGGCAAAATAATGTAATTGCTCTAGGGTAATGACTTTGCAAGAGAAATCATGCCAAACTCATTCTCCTCAAGCCATTTCTCATTTTCTCTCTGACAGTTTTTACTGCAACCAAACATAATTCTTTGATTAGAAAGTGTAAAACTTATTTCAGTGTACCTGTATTTTTTTACCCTAACCTGGAAAAAAAATGCATCTTCTATATACCATGTGCCTTCAGGATGTATGTGATCACTGCTCTCTACAACTTCCTGTCCATTGTAGTAATTTTTTTTTTCATTTTGCTATCCGTCCTAATCCCTATTCTGCCAATCATTTACAAAAAGCTCATTAGACCAGACTGCCAGAATACTTTCCTCTTTCCCCTCCTGCCTTCAGTATGTCCTATTCATGTCAACGCTCTTTCCCCATGATGTGCCCTAGAATTTTCAACTATCTCTTCCTGGTGTTAAGTATATGTTATATCCTTAAAGAAGGTTACAAACAGACAAAGGTGATCCTCAAGTGAAAGGAACAGTAACACATGCATAGATGAAAGAAAGAAAGTTTTGTTGAAAAAGAAAATACACTACCGAAAGACAGGGAATTAGTAAGCAAGCTCGTAATTCCAGAAGCAAGTTCACCAGGTATATCATATGCTTAATATATATCTACTGATATAGTCAGTCCACATAGGCAATAGGGAGTGTGGGACATTCCATTACAACACCTCCCCCTGAGCTAATTTTCCCATGAAATTTTGCTCAATACCACTTCTTTTTGGTGTCAGGACATAGATCTGTCTATATTTCTGTTATTATGTACACTATTTACATTATTCTAAATATTGTCCTCACCTTTGTTGCCATATTTACTACAATGTTTTGGCCATTGTACACTCTGGCCTTCTTCAGGTGGTTGGGATGTTGAACTGAACTCTGTAAACTGTTCTAGTTCCACGTGCCATGTCTAATGAATGACAGTTATCAATTCCCCTCTCTACTGACTTAACCAGGTATTGATCCATTAGACATGACATGTGGAACTAGAGCAGTCTACCCCAGCGAGAAAAATAAAGGGTTCAGTTTGACAATCCAACCACTTGAAGAAGGCCAGAGCATTCAATGGCCAAAACGTTGTGATAAATATGGCAACAAAGATGAGGACAATAGTCTGAATGATGTAAATAGTGAACAACATAGTTACTTGAATTTTTTACCTCTTCCCAGTACTTTTCCGTCTCACCAGCAAAATATATATATATATATATATATATATATATATATAATCAGATATTTAAACAATTTAGATGCTGCAGAAATAAAATATATATATATATATATATATCCAGAGATATTTCATCTTAGTTAATTGTCATTTAAGTATGGCTTAAATATTGCTCATCCAGTTTCAACTGAATTTGAGTATATATCTGTACCAACTAGCCCAAATGTTGAACACACAATCAGTATGTCAATAAATTCACTAACCAGTGCTTTAAATCCTCTAGCACAATGTCCTAAAGATCTAAACATGAGACATAGAATGAGAAGAGACTCGCCTTCCATAAAGAGTCCAGTTCAGAATTCCCTCAAAGGTTATGTGAATTGACATCCAGAAAGCACAATGGCTAAAATATTGTGATAGTAACAACAAAGATGAGGATATTAGTGCAACTATAAATAACGATAATTCCCCATCTAAGAAATTCTAATTTTCTCATTAAAGTCAGAGAAATGGCTTCTCATTAATATTCTAAATCAATAGAGACATTCTCTCAAAAAAACAAATGGTTACTCACTAATTTTATAAAAAGGGTTTCTTCTTGATGTCAAAAATAGAAAGGGTTTTTTATTAACATAAAAAATAATAGAATAATCGTTAATGTCATGCACATGCAGATTTTTGATTTGTTGGAACACAGATGCAGTCCCATTATTGTCACACACACAGAGGGATTTTTGTTTATGTTGCAATGCAGATATAGTCTCATTAATGTCATGCACATGGATTTTTGTTTATATTGCAACACAAATGCAGTCCCATTATTGTTACACACACAAAGGGATTTTTGTTTATGTTGCAATGCAGATATAGACTCATTAAAGTCATGCACATGGATTTTTGTTTATATTGCAACACAAATGTAGTCCCATTATTGTCACACACACAGAGGGATTTTTGTTTATGTTGCAATGCAGATATAGTCTCATTAATGTCATGCACATGGATTTTTGTTAATATTGCAATACAAATGTAGTCCCATTATTGTCACACACACGGAGTGATTTTTCTTTATGTTGCAATGCAGATATAGTCTCATTAATGTAATGCACATGGATTTTTGTTTATATTGCAACACAAATGTAGTCCGATTATTGTCACACACACAGAGGGATTTTTGTTTATGTTGCAATGCAGATATAGTCTCATTAATGTCATGCCCATGCATTTTTGTTTATATTGCAAAACTAATGTAGTCCCATTATTGTCACACGCACAGAGAGATTTTTGTTTATGTGGCAACACAGATGTAGTCTAATTAATGTCATGCACATGGATTTTTGTTTATATTGCAACACAAATGCAGTCCCATTATTGTTACACACACAAAGGGATTTTTGTTTATGTTGCAATGCAGATATAGACTCATTAAAGTCATGCACATGGATTTTTGTTTATATTGCAACACAAATGTAGTCCCATTGTTGTCACACACACAGAGGGATTTTTGTTTATGTTGCAATGCAGATATAGTCTCATTAATGTCATGCCCATGCATTTTTGTTTATATTGGAACACAGATGTAGTCCCATTATTGTCACACACACAGAGGGATTTTTGTTTATGTTGCAATGCAGATATAGTCTCATTAATGTCATGCACATGGATTTTTGTTTATATTGCAACACAAATGCAGTCCCATTATTGTTACACACACAAAGGGATTTTTGTTTATGTTGCAATGCAGATATAGACTCATTAAAGTCATGCACATGGATTTTTGTTTATATTGCAACACAAATGTAGTCCCATTATTGTCACACACACAGAGGGATTTTTGTTTATGTTGCAATGCAGATATAGTCTCATTAATGTCATGCACATGGATTTTTGTTAATATTGCAATACAAATGTAGTCCCATTATTGTCACACACACGGAGTGATTTTTCTTTATGTTGCAATGCAGATATAGTCTCATTAATGTAATGCACATGGATTTTTGTTTATATTGCAACACAAATGTAGTCCGATTATTGTCACACACACAGAGGGATTTTTGTTTATGTTGCAATGCAGATATAGTCTCATTAATGTCATGCCCATGCATTTTTGTTTATATTGCAAAACTAATGTAGTCCCATTATTGTCACACGCACAGAGAGATTTTTGTTTATGTGGCAACACAGATGTAGTCTAATTAATGTCATGCACATGGATTTTTGTTTATATTGCAACACAAATGCAGTCCCATTATTGTTACACACACAAAGGGATTTTTGTTTATGTTGCAATGCAGATATAGACTCATTAAAGTCATGCACATGGATTTTTGTTTATATTGCAACACAAATGTAGTCCCATTGTTGTCACACACACAGAGGGATTTTTGTTTATGTTGCAATGCAGATATAGTCTCATTAATGTCATGCCCATGCATTTTTGTTTATATTGGAACACAGATGTAGTCCCATTATTGTCACACACACAGAGGGATTTTTGTTTATGTTGCAATGCAGATATAGTCTCATTAATGTCATGCACATGGATTTTTGTTTATATTGCAACACAAATGCAGTCCCATTATTGTTACACACACAAAGGGATTTTTGTTTATGTTGCAATGCAGATATAGACTCATTAAAGTCATGCACATGGATTTTTGTTTATATTGCAACACAAATGTAGTCCCATTGTTGTCACACACACAGAGGGATTTTTGTTTATGTTGCAATGCAGATATAGTCTCATTAATGTCATGCCCATGCATTTTTGTTTATATTGGAACACAGATGTAGTCCCATTATTGTCACACACACAGAGGGATTTTTGTTTATGTTGCAATGCAGATATAGTCTCATTAATGTCATGCCCATGCATTTTTGTTTATATTGGAACACAGATGTAGTCCCATTATTGTCACACACACAGAGGGATTTTTGTTTATGTTGCAATGCAGATATAGTCTCATTAATGTCATGCACATGGATTTTTGTTTATATTGCAACACAAATGCAGTCCCATTATTGTCACACACACAGAGGGATTTTTGTTTATGTTGCAATGCAGATATAGTCTCATTAATGTCATGCACATGGATTTTTGTTAATATTGCAATACAAATGTAGTCCCATTATTGTCACACACACGGAGTGATTTTTCTTGATGTTGCAATGCAGATATAGTCTCATTAATGTAATGCACATGGATTTTTGTTTATATTGCAACACAAATGTAGTCCGATTATTGTCACACACACAGAGGGATTTTTGTTTATGTTGCAATGCAGATATAGTCTCATTAATGTCATGCCCATGCATTTTTGTTTATATTGGAACACAGATGTAGTCCCATTATTGTCACACACACAGAGGGATTTTTGTTTATGTTGCAATGCAGATATAGTCTCATTAATGTCATGCACATGGATTTTTGTTTATATTGCAACACAAATGCAGTCCCATTATTGTCACACACACAGAGGGATTTTTGTTTATGTTGCAATGCAGATATAGTCTCATTAATGTCATGCACATGGATTTTTGTTAATATTGCAATACAAATGTAGTCCCATTATTGTCACACACACGGAGTGATTTTTCTTGATGTTGCAATGCAGATATAGTCTCATTAATGTAATGCACATGGATTTTTGTTTATATTGCAACACAAATGTAGTCCGATTATTGTCACACACACAGAGGGATTTTTGTTTATGTTGCAATGCAGATATAGTCTCATTAATGTCATGCCCATGCATTTTTGTTTATATTGCAAAACTAATGTAGTCCCATTATTGTCACACACACAGAGAGATTTTTGTTTATGTGGCAACACAGATGTAGTCTAATTAATGTCATGCACATGGATTTTTGTTTATATTGCAACTCAAATATAGTCCCATCATTGTCACACACACAGAACGATTTTTGTATATGTTGCAACACAGATGTAGTCTAATTAATGTCATGCACATGGATTTTTTTATATTGCAAAACAAATGTAGTCCGATTATTGTCACACACACAGAGGGATTTTTGTTTATGTTGCAATGCAGACGTAGTCTAATTAATGTCATGCATATGGATTTTTGTTTATATTGCAACACAAATGTAGTCCCATCATTGTCACACACACAGAGGGATTTTTGTTCATGTTGCAATGCAGATATAGTCCCATTAATGTCATGCACATGGATTTTTGTTTATATTGCAACACAAATGTAGTCCCATTATTGTTACACACACAAAGGGATTTTTGTTTATGTTGCAATGCAGATATAGACTCATTAAAGTCATGCACATGGATTTTTGTTTATATTGCAACACAAATGTAGTCCCATTGTTGTCACACACACAGAGGGATTTTTGTTTATGGTGCAATGCAGATATAGTCTCATTAATGTCATGCCCATGCATTTTTGTTTATATTGGAACACAGATGTAGTCCCATTATTGTCACACACACAGAGGGATTTTTGTTTATGTTGCAATGCAGATATAGTCTCATTAATGTCATGCACATGGATTTTTGTTTATATTGCAACACAGATGTAGTCCCATTATTGTCACACACACAGAGGGATTTTTGTTTATGTTGCAATGCAGATATAGTCTCATTAATGTCATGCACATGGATTTTTGTTAATATTGCAATACAAATGTAGTCCAATTATTGTCACACACACGGAGTGATTTTTCTTTATGTTGCAATGCAGATATAGTCTCATTAATGTAATGCACATGGATTTTTGTTTATATTGCAACACAAATGTAGTCCGATTATTGTCACACACACAGAGGGATTTTTGTTTATGTTGCAATGCAGATATAGTCTCATTAATGTCATGCCCATGCATTTTTGTTTATATTGCAAAACTAATGTAGTCCCATTATTGTCACACACACAGAGAGATTTTTGTTTATGTGGCAACACAGATGTAGTCTAATTAATGTCATGCACATGGATTTTTGTTTATATTGCAACTCAAATATAGTCCCATCATTGTCACACACACAGAACGATTTTTGTTTATGTTGCAACACAGATGTAGTCTAATTAATGTCATGCACATGGATTTTTTTATATTGCAAAACAAATGTAGTCCGATTATTGTCACACACACAGAGGGATTTTTGTTTATGTTGCAATGCAGACGTAGTCTAATTAATGTCATGCATATGGATTTTTGTTTATATTGCAACACAAATGTAGTCCCATCATTGTCACACACACAGAGGGATTTTTGTTCATGTTGCAATGCAGATATAGTCCCAATAATGTCATGCACATGGATTTTTGTTTATATTGCAACACAAATGTAGTCCCATTATTGTTACACACACAAAGGGATTTTTGTTTATGTTGCAATGCAGATATAGACTCATTAAAGTCATGCACATGGATTTTTGTTTATATTGCAACACAAATGTAGTCCCATTGTTGTCACACACACAGAGGGATTTTTGTTTATGTTGCAATGCAGATATAGTCTCATTAATGTCATGCCCATGCATTTTTGTTTATATTGGAACACAGATGTAGTCCCATTATTGTCACACACACAGAGGGATTTTTGTTTATGTTGCAATGCAGATATAGTCTCATTAATGTCATGCACATGGATTTTTGTTTATATTGCAAGACTAATGTAGTCCCATTATTGTCACACAGACAGAACGATTTTTGTTTATGTTGCAATGCAGATATAGTCTCATTAATGTCATGCACATGGATTTTTGTTAATATTGCAATACAAATGTAGTCCAATTATTGTCACACACACGGAGTGATTTTTCTTTATGTTGCAATGCAGATATAGTCTCATTAATGTAATGCACATGGATTTTTGTTTATATTGCAACACAAATGTAGTCCGATTATTGTCACACACACAGAGGGATTTTTGTTTATGTTGCAATGCAGATATAGTCTCATTAATGTCATGCCCATGCATTTTTGTTTATATTGCAAAACTAATGTAGTCCCATTATTGTCACACACACAGAGAGATTTTTGTTTATGTGGCAACACAGATGTAGTCTAATTAATGTCATGCACATGGATTTTTGTTTATATTGCAACTCAAATATAGTCCCATCATTGTCACACACACAGAACGATTTTTGTATATGTTGCAACACAGATGTAGTCTAATTAATGTCATGCACATGGATTTTTTTATATTGCAAAACAAATGTAGTCCGATTATTGTCACACACACAGAGGGATTTTTGTTTATGTTGCAATGCAGACGTAGTCTAATTAATGTCATGCATATGGATTTTTGTTTATATTGCAACACAAATGTAGTCCCATCATTGTCACACACACAGAGGGATTTTTGTTCATGTTGCAATGCAGATATAGTCCCATTAATGTCATGCACATGGATTTTTGTTTATATTGCAACACAAATGTAGTCCCATTATTGTTACACACACAAAGGGATTTTTGTTTATGTTGCAATGCAGATATAGTCTCATTAATGTCATGCACATGGATTTTTGTTTATATTGGAACACAGATGTAGTCCCATTATTGTCACACACACAGAGGGATTTTTGTTTATGTTGCAATGCAGATATAGTCTCATTAATGTCATGCACATGGATTTTTGTTTATATTGCAACACAAATGCAGTCCCATTATTGTCACACACACAGAGGGATTTTTGTTTATGTGGCATCACAGATGTAGTCTAATTAATGTCATGCACATGGATTTTTTTTATATTGCAACTCAAATATAGTCCCATTAATGTCACACACACAGAACGATTTTTGTTTATGTTGCAACACAGATGTAGTCTAATTAATGTCATGCACATGGATTTTTTTATATTGCAACACAAATGTAGTCCGATTATTGTCACACACACAGAGAGATTTTTGTTTATGTTGCAACACAGATGTAGTCTCATTAATATCATGCATATGGATTTTTGTTTATATTGCATAACAAATGTAGTACCATTATTGTTACACACAGAAGGATTTTTGTTTATGTTGCAATGCAGATACAGTCTCATTAATGTCATGCACATGGATTTTTGTTTATATTGCAACACTATTGTAGTCCCATTATTGTCAAACACACAGAACGATTTTTGTTTATGTTACAGCACAGATGTAGTCTAATTAATATCATGCACATGGATTTTTTTATATTGCAACTCAAATGTAGTCCCATTAATGTCACACAGACAGAGGGATTTTTGTTTATGTTGCAATGCAGATGTAGTCTAATTAATGTCATGCACATAGATTTTTGTTTATATTGGAACACAAATGTAGTCCCATTATTGTCAGACACACAGAGGGATTTTTGTTTATATTGCAACACAGATGTAGTCTAATTAATGTCTTGCACATGGACTTTTGTTTATATTGCAACTCAAATATAGTCCCATTAATATCACCCAAACAGAACGATTTTTGATTATGTTACAACACAGATGTAGTCTAATTAATGTCATGCACATGGATTTTTGTTTATATTGCAACACAAATGTAGTCCAATTATTGTCACACACACAGAGGGATCTTTGTTTATGTTGCAATGCAGATATAGTCTCATTAATGTCATGCACATGGATTTTTGTTTATATTGCAACAAAAATGTAGTCCCATTATTGTCACACACACGGAGGGATTTTTGTTTCTGTTGCAATGCAGATGGAGTCTCATTCATGTCATGCACATGGATTTTTTATTATATTGCAACACAAATGTAGTCCCATTAATGTCACACACACAGAGGGATTTTTGTTTATGTTGCAACACAGATGTATTCTCATTCATGTCATGCACATGGATTTTTGTTTATACTGCAACACAAATGTAGTCCCATTAATGTCACACACACAGATGGATTTTTGTTTATTTTGCAACACAGATGTAGTCTCATTAATGTCATGCACATGGATTTTTGTTTATATTGCAACACAAAGGTAGTCCGATTATTTTCACACACACAGAGGGATTTTTGTTTATGTTGCAATGCAGATATAGTCCCATTAATGTCATGCACATGGATTTTTGCTTATATTGGAACACAAATGTAGTCCCATTATTGTTACACACACAAATGGATTTTTGTTT
Organism: Acanthosepion lycidas; assembly: GCA_963932145.1. Classification (NCBI taxonomy): domain Eukaryota; kingdom Metazoa; phylum Mollusca; class Cephalopoda; order Sepiida; family Sepiidae; genus Acanthosepion; species Acanthosepion lycidas. The sequence continues at coordinate 87,625,506 of OZ010585.1, read as the reverse complement.
ATGTTGCAATGCAGATATAGACTCATTAAATTCATGCAGATGGATTTTTGTTTATATTGCAACACAAATGTAGTCCGATTATTGTCACACACACAGAGGGATTTTTGTTTATGTTGCAATGCAGATATAGTCTCATTAACATCATGCACATTGATTTTTGTTTATATTCCAACACAAATGTAGTCCCATTATTGTCACACTCACAGAGGGATTTTTGTTTATGTTGCAACACAGATGTAGTCTCATTAATGTCATGCATATAGATTTATGTTTATATTCCAAAACAAATGTAGTCCCATTATTGTCACACACACAGAGAGATTTTTGTTTATGTTGCAACACAGATGTAGTCTCATTAATATCATGCATATGGATTTTTGTTTATATTGCATAACAAATGTAGTCCCATTATTGTCACACACAGAGGGATTTTTGTTTACGTTGCAATGCAGATATAGTCTCATTAATGTCATGCACATGGATTTTTGTTTATATTGGAACACAGATGTAGTCCCATTATTGTCACACACACAGAGGGATTTTTGTTTATGTTGCAATGCAGATATAGTCTCATTAATGTCATGCACATGGATTTTTGTTTATATTGCAACACAAATGCAGTCCCATTATTGTCACACACAGAGAGGGATTTTTGTTTATGTGGCATCACAGATGTAGTCTAATTAATGTCATGCACATGGATTTTTGTTTATATTGCAACTCAAATATAGTCCCATTAATGTCACACACACAGAACGATTTTTGTTTATGTTGCAACACAGATGTAGTCTAATTAATGTCATGCACATGGATTTTTTTATATTGCAACACAAATGTAGTCCGATTATTGTCACACACACAGAGAGATTTTTGTTTATGTTGCAACACAGATGTAGTCTCATTAATATCATGCATATGGATTTTTGTTTATATTGCATAACAAATGTAGTCCCATTATTGTTACACACAGAAGGATTTTTGTTTATGTTGCAATGCAGATACAGTCTCATTAATGTCATGCACATGGATTTTTGTTTATATTGCAACACTATTGTAGTCCCATTATTGTCAAACACACAGAACGATTTTTGTTTATGTTACAGCACAGATGTAGTCTAATTAATATCATGCACATGGATTTTTTTATATTGCAACTCAAATGTAGTCCCATTAATGTCACACAGACAGAGGGATTTTTGTTTATGTTGCAATGCAGATGTAGTCTAATTAATGTCATGCACATAGATTTTTGTTTATATTGGAACACAAATGTAGTCCCATTATTGTCAGACACACAGAGGGATTTTTGTTTATATTGCAACACAGATGTAGTCTAATTAATGTCTTGCACATGGACTTTTGTTTATATTGCAACTCAAATATAGTCCCATTAATATCACCCAAACAGAACGATTTTTGATTATGTTACAACACAGATGTAGTCTAATTAATGTCATGCACATGGATTTTTGTTTATATTGCAACACAAATGTAGTCCAATTATTGTCACACACACAGAGGGATCTTTGTTTATGTTGCAATGCAGATATAGTCTCATTAATGTCATGCACATGGATTTTTGTTTATATTGCAACAAAAATGTAGTCCCATTATTGTCACACACACGGAGGGATTTTTGTTTCTGTTGCAATGCAGATGGAGTCTCATTCATGTCATGCACATGGATTTTTTATTATATTGCAACACAAATGTAGTCCCATTATTGTCACACACACAGAGGGATTTTTGTTTATGTTGCAACACAGATGTATTCTCATTCATGTCATGCACATGGATTTTTGTTTATACTGCAACACAAATGTAGTCCCATTAATGTCACACACACAGATGGATTTTTGTTTATTTTGCAACACAGATGTAGTCTCATTAATGTCATGCACATGGATTTTTGTTTATATTGCAACACAAAGGTAGTTCGATTATTTTCACACACACAGAGGGATTTTTGTTTATGTTGCAATGCAGATATAGTCCCATTAATGTCATGCACATGGATTTTTGCTTATATTGCAACACAAATGTAGTCCCATTATTGTTACACACACAAATGGATTTTTGTTTATGTTGCAATGCAGATATAGACTCATTAAATTCATGCAGATGGATTTTTGTTTATATTGCAACACAAATGTAGTCCGATTATTGTCACACACACAGAGGGATTTTTGTTTATTTTGCAACACAGATGTAGTCTCATTAATGTCATGCACATGGATTTTTGTTTATATTGCAACACAAATGTAGTCCCATTATTGTCACACACACAGATGGATTTTTGTTTATGTTACAGCACAGATGTAGTCTAGTTAATGTCATGCACATGGATTTTTGTTTATTTTGCAACACAAATGTAGTCCCATTATTGTCACACACACATAGGGATTTTTGTTTATGTTGCAATGCAGATATAGTCTCATTAACGTCATGCAAATGGATTTTTGTTTATATTACAACACAAATGTAGTCCCATTATTGTCACACACAGAGGGATTTTTGTTTATGTTGCAATGCAGATATAGTCTCATTAATGTCATGCACATGGATTTTTGTTTATATTGCAACACTAATGTAGTCCCATTATTGTCACACACACAGAACGATTTTTGTTTATGTTACAGCACAGATGTAGTCTAATTAATGTCATGCACATGGATTTTTTTTATATTGCAACTCAAATGTAGTCCCATTAATGTCACACAGACAGAGGGATTTTTGTTTATGTTGCAATGCAGATGTAGTCTAATTAATGTCATGCACATAGATTTTTGTTTATATTGCAACACAAATGTAGTCCCATTATTGTCAGACACACAGAGGGATTTTTGTTTATGTTGCAATGCAGATGTAGTCTAATTAATGTCATGCACATGGATTTTTTTTATATTGCAACACAAATGTAGTCCCATTAATGTCACACAGACATAGTGATTTTTGTTTATGTTGCAACACAGATAAATTCTCATTAATGTCATGCACATGGATTTTTGTTTATATTGCAACACAAATGTAGTCCCATTATTGTCACACACACAGAGGGATTTTTGTTTCTGTTGCAATGCAGATATAGTCTCATTAATGTCATGCACATGGATGTTTGTTTATATTGCAACACAAATGTAGTCCCATTGTTGTCACACAAACAGAGGGATTTCTGTTTATGTTGCAATACAGATGTAGTCTCATTAATGTCATACACATGGATTTTTGTTTATATTGCAACACAAATGTAGTCCCATTATTGTCACACAAACAGAGGGATTTTTGTTTATGTTGCAACACAGATGTAGTCTCATTAATGTCATGCACATGGATTTTTGTTTATATTGCAACACAAAGGTAGTCTGATTATTTTCACACACACAGAGGGATTTTTGTTTATTTTGCAATGCAGATATAGTCTCATTAATGTCATGCACATAGATTTTTGTTTATATTGCAACACAAATGTAGTCCGATTATTGTCACACACCCAGAGGGATTTTTGTTTATGTTGCAATGCAGATATAGTCTCATTAATGTCATGCACATGGATTTTTTTTATATTGCAAAACAAATGTAGTCCCATTATTGTCACACAAACAGAGGGATTTTTGTTTATTTTGCAACACAGATGTAGTCTCATTAATGTCATGCACATGGATTTTTGTTTATATTGCAACACAAATGTAGTCCCATTATTGTCACACACACAGATGGATTTTTGTTTATGTTACAGCACAGATGTAGTCTAGTTAATGTCATGCACATGGATTTTTGTTTATTTTGCAACACAAATGTTGTCCCATTAATATCACACACACAGAGGGATTTTTGTTTATTTTGCAACACAGATGTAGTCTCATTAATGTCATGCACATGGAATTTTGTTTATATTGCAACACAAAGGTAGTCCGATTATTTTCACACACACAGAGGGATTTTTGTTTATTTTGCAATGCAGATATAGTCTCATTAATGTCATGCACATAGATTTTTGTTTATATTGCAACACAAATGTAGTCCGATTATTGTCACACACACAGAGGGATTTTTGTTTATGTTGCAATGCAGATATAGTCTCATTAATGTCATGCACATGGATTTTTTTTATATTGCAACACAAATGTAGTCCCATTATTGTCACACAAACAGAGGGATTTTTGTTTATTTTGCAACACAGATGTAGTCTCATTAATGTCATGCACATGGATTTTTGTTTATATTGCAACACAAATGTAGTCCCATTAATGTCACACACACAGAGGGATTTTTGTTTATGTTGCAATGCAGATATAGTCTCATTAATGTCATGCACATGGATTTTTGTTTATTTTGCAACACAAATGTAGTCCCATTATTGACACACACACATAGGGATTTTTGTTTATGTTGCAATGCAGATATAGTCTCATTAATGTCATGCACATGGATTTTTGTTTATATTACAACACAAATGTAGTCCCATTATTGTCACACACACAGAGGGATTTTGTTTATGTTGCAACACAGATGTAATCTAATTAATGTCATGCACATTGATTTTTTTTTATATTGCAACTCAAATATAGTCCCATAATTTTCACACACACAGAACGATTTTTATTTATGTTACAACACAGATGTATTCTAATGTCATGCAGATGGAGTTTTGTTTATATTGCAACACAAATGTTGTCACATTATTGTCACACACACAGAGGGATTTTTGTTTATGTTGCAACACAGATGTAGTCTAATTAATGTCATGCACATGGATTTTTTTTAATATTGCAACTCAAATCTAGTCCCATTATTGTCACACACACAGAACGATTTTTGTTTATGTTACAGCACAGATGTAGTCTAATTAATGTCATGCACATGGATTTTTTTTATATTGCAACTCAAATGTAGTCCCATTAATGTCACACAGACAGAGGGATTTTTGTTTATGTTGCAATGCAGATGTAGTCTAATTAATGTCATGCACATAGATTTTTGTTTATATTGCAACACAAATGTAGTCCCATTATTGTCAGACACACAGAGGGATTTTTGTTTATGTTGCAATGCAGATGTAGTCTAATTAATGTCATGCACATGGATTTTTTTTATATTGCAACACAAATGTAGTCCCATTAATGTCACACAGACATAGTGATTTTTGTTTATGTTGCAACACAGATAAATTCTCATTAATGTCATGCACATGGATTTTTGTTTATATTGCAACACAAATGTAGTCCCATTATTGTCACACACACAGAGGGATTTTTGTTTCTGTTGCAATGCAGATATAGTCTCATTAATGTCATGCACATGGATGTTTGTTTATATTGCAACACAAATGTAGTCCCATTGTTGTCACACAAACAGAGGGATTTCTGTTTATGTTGCAATACAGATGTAGTCTCATTAATGTCATACACATGGATTTTTGTTTATATTGCAACACAAATGTAGTCCCATTATTGTCACACAAACAGAGGGATTTTTGTTTATGTTGCAACACAGATGTAGTCTCATTAATGTCATGCACATGGATTTTTGTTTATATTGCAACCCAAAGGTAGTCTGATTATTTTCACACACACAGAGGGATTTTTGTTTATTTTGCAATGCAGATATAGTCTCATTAATGTCATGCACATAGATTTTTGTTTATATTGCAACACAAATGTAGTCCGATTATTGTCACACACACAGAGGGATTTTTGTTTATGTTGCAATGCAGATATAGTCTCATTAATGTCATGCACATGGATTTTTTTTATATTGCAAAACAAATGTAGTCCCATTATTGTCACACAAACAGAGGGATTTTTGTTTATTTTGCAACACAGATGTAGTCTCATTAATGTCATGCACATGGATTTTTGTTTATATTGCAACACAAATGTAGTCCCATTATTGTCACACACACAGATGGATTTTTGTTTATGTTACAGCACAGATGTAGTCTAGTTAATGTCATGCACATGGATTTTTGTTTATTTTGCAACACAAATGTTGTCCCATTAATATCACACACACAGAGGGATTTTTGTTTATTTTGCAACACAGATGTAGTCTCATTAATGTCATGCACATGGAATTTTGTTTATATTGCAACACAAAGGTAGTCCGATTATTTTCACACACACAGAGGGATTTTTGTTTATTTTGCAATGCAGATATAGTCTCATTAATGTCATGCACATAGATTTTTGTTTATATTGCAACACAAATGTAGTCCGATTATTGTCACACACACAGAGGGATTTTTGTTTATGTTGCAATGCAGATATAGTCTCATTAATGTCATGCACATGGATTTTTTTTATATTGCAACACAAATGTAGTCCCATTATTGTCACACAAACAGAGGGATTTTTGTTTATTTTGCAACACAGATGTAGTCTCATTAATGTCATGCACATGGATTTTTGTTTATATTGCAACACAAATGTAGTCCCATTAATGTCACACACACAGAGGGATTTTTGTTTATGTTGCAATGCAGATATAGTCTCATTAATGTCATGCACATGGATTTTTGTTTATTTTGCAACACAAATGTAGTCCCATTATTGACACACACACATAGGGATTTTTGTTTATGTTGCAATGCAGATATAGTCTCATTAATGTCATGCACATGGATTTTTGTTTATATTACAACACAAATGTAGTCCCATTATTGTCACACACACAGAGGGATTTTGTTTATGTTGCAACACAGATGTAATCTAATTAATGTCATGCACATTGATTTTTTTTTATATTGCAACTCAAATATAGTCCCATAATTTTCACACACACAGAACGATTTTTATTTATGTTACAACACAGATGTATTCTAATGTCATGCAGATGGAGTTTTGTTTATATTGCAACACAAATGTTGTCACATTATTGTCACACACACAGAGGGATTTTTGTTTATGTTGCAACACAGATGTAGTCTAATTAATGTCATGCACATGGATTTTTTTTAATATTGCAACTCAAATCTAGTCCCATTAATGTCACACACAGAGAACGATTTTTGTTTATGTTACAACACAGATGTAGTCTAATTAATATCATGTACATGGATTTTTTTTTTATGTAGCAACACAAATGTAGTCCCATTAATGTCACCCACACAGAGGTATTTTAGTTTATTTTGCAACACAGATGTAGTCTCATTAATATCATGCACATGGATTTTTGTTTATATTGCAACTCAAATGTAGTCCCATTTATTTCACACACAGAGTGATTTTGTTTTAATTTGCAATGCAGATGTAGTCTCATTAAGGTCATGCACATGGATTTTTATCCATATTGCAAGACAAATGTAGTCCCACTAATGTCACACACAGAAGGAATTTTTGAACGAAAAAAACTGCCATGTGACAAAATCAATGTTTAAAGCATTAATTTCAGAATAAGTTCAGAATTAGGTTTTCCTATCAGGAAGGTTTATGTTATTTGCATATTCCACATCTCCCTGACTTCTATAAGGTCTTTAGATTTTAAAGCATCTGTCATAGTTTCCTTTCTTACTTTGTTTAAGTTACCTTGATGTCTTTTTCTTGTCAAAAATTATTCTGATCACATGCGGTGTTTTGCCTGTAACTCTTTTCACTTGTTTCACATCTGATTTAAATATTTCCTCTGGGTGTTTCCAAGATGCCATCAAGAGAAGTAAATTGAGCAAGGAAGCCAAAGTCACAATAAATACCTTCTGCAAATATTCAAAAATATCTCTTACATATCTCTTGCCATACAAAGCAAAATAAAAAAATAACGGATGTAAAATAATGTCTAAAAACTGCCGTGCAAGCCGAATTGATATTGTTAGGGCATTTTATATGAATATGTGCTAACTGTTTTCTATAATAAATGTAATTGCTACTTGTACAAACTATTTTTTAAATGATTTTATCTTTTAGCATAATTAATTTTTTTATATTACATATGCAATGATTCTCCTTGTTCTTTTATGTGCTATGTACATTCAGGATGTCGGCGATCATAGCTCTTCACAAATTCCTGACTTTTTATTGCTTTGAGTAAAGTGTATAATTCTGTTATTCTTCCCAGTTCCAATTCAGCCTTACCGTTTACAGAAACTCATTTACCACTATCTTCTGACCCCCTTGCCTTCAATACATCCTGTGTGTGTCAAATTCTTCCAGCCCTCTTTCTTTTTTATTTCTTTTACAATGAAGTTCATCCTAAGAGCAGTAGCATGCAGAAGTAGGGAGCAGACAGTGCATTGGTTCCCCCCAGCATCTATATTGGGGAGAGGGCATCCAATCAAAGAATTAAATAAAAATTTAGTTTATATTTGATTTTAATAAAGTGTTTATTTCATGTTTCATCTGTTTTCACATACGTAAAATGTCTTCTTTTCTCACGTATCTCAGTACTAGTCCCTATATACCCCCCCTACTTTAGTCTCTGGGGTATATAATCAATGATTTAGCCACGGTCATCACCGAACATCACCATGTCACAACCTGGGAGCCACTCAAGGTAGAGGGTACGTTTATGCAGATATGTAAGGAAGACAACGGTTAACTCTAGTCTTGAACAGGTTAAAATTGTAGCTATTGAGGAAGCATCCTTTTGTGAGTTCATTCCACAAAGCACTAGTTCATGGGAAAAAGCTGCTCGAGTGGAACTTATAATTCACCAATGGAATACGAAAGGGATGAGGGTGGTTCGCTACAGTGTGTGCAGCATGATGGGTCTTAGCTTGGAAATTTAGAACTGGTGGAACTAAGGAATGTAGTCTATCAGAACACTTTCCATGCAAATAGTGATAGTGCATTTCATCTGTGAGAAAAGGGTTGTAGGGTGAAAAATAATTTGTCATACACATGGATGCAGAGATGCTTTTGGACTTTTGGAAAGTGAGGACTGAGTAGCTCCTGCCCAAATATGGTGACAGTGCTCCATTTTTGGCCTGATCTGGCTATTGTAAATGTAGTGGATAGCAGGAGGAGTCAGGTGGATCAGTACAGGGAACCAACCATTTTTCCAGCATCTTTAACAATGGATTGAATGTATGAGTTCCACTTGAGATCTGGGCTGAGTTTAAGTCCCTATAGGTGCTCAAGGCATGTGGGGACCAACTAGAGGGAACATCCGTTCATCATGATGTTCATTATGATTGGTGATAGTTCAGGGTCCAATCAGCAATCATAGAATGTAACTAGTTTGGTTTTCAAGGCATTGAATGCTACCAGTTTCCCCCCACTGAGCAGTTAGACCTAGGTCATCTAGAATTTTGGATGTGCACCATATACCATTGTATCATCAGCATAGAGATTCACAAATGATCAGAGTATACACTTAAGATAATTCATGTAAAGTAAAAAGAGGGTTGGTCTGAGAAGTAACCCCTGGGTAACTCTTGCATTGATTACTAGGGTCTTGGAGGACTGGCCGTTAACAACTACCTTCAGGAACCTACCAGTTAAGAAGAACTTTATGACTGAAAAGACTATTAGTTCTTTATTGAAAAGACTATAATCTCTCTAGCTATTCCATAGCTAAAGAGCTTGTACAATAATCATTTATGCCACACCTTGTCAAAAGTCCTTGAAATATCTAATGTGATTATCCTTGAGATGTATTTGTTGTGTTATGCCTTGCTGATTCTGAGAGTAATGGCAATTAGGACATCATCAGCAGTGGATTGAGCCAGTCAAAACTCATACTATTTGTTGCTTAAATGTTTGTTCATATTTAGGTGATCAACAAACTTCTAATTGATTCTAGCCTGTAAAAGCTTGCTAATGACACTGAGGAGACTGGTGCTACTAGGAAGTTAGGTCTCACTGTTTTACTTTTGAATTTGCTAGATGCAACCATATATTCTATTTTTTAGATAGTTTTTTTCTTACCTTTGGAACTCCTTTCCAATTTCTTACTTCCTTGCCACCTCCAATTTTCAAAAATTTAAATGCAGTGCTAATTGCTGTCTGTCTTCCTGAATTCTGTTCCTTTATTGTCCTTTCTCCTCACTAAAGTTTTCTTATTCTCTTTCACTCCCTGTAGCCCCTTGTGTCTTAGTGGCATTATCACCTTGCTTGGGGGTGAAATGATTAAAAGATAAAAATATGTTGCATATATTTGATGCTGAGGTTTGTTCATGATCTGTTGAATTTTTATATACACTAACTAGAAAATAATGATGTTGTCACTAGTTTTTGATACAGGGTGTTATGGTCGTCAATGGCAAACTTAAAAATTTCATATATTATCTTGTTTTATCTTATTTTTTTTATCAGATGAAATCTTGCGAGACATTATTATTTAATTTTGGATAGTATTTACTTTCATCTTTTTTCATGAGATGAATTCTTGTCAGTCATTATTATTAAATTTTGACTAGGATTTACTTTCATTTTCATTAAATGAAGCATAGTCAACCGTAATTAATAAATTTTATTATTATTTACTTTCCTCTGAAGTGTGAGTTTTTTTATTACAACTTTACTCAGGCCATCACTCTATGACATCACACAATTGTAATTAAATGATGAGCTCTCAGTGAGATTCAAACTCAGGTTCCTTTTACCTCAATGAAGTCTCAGCTGCTTTACTATCAGTCTATGAGAAGTAATTCTGATCTATAATTAAATGTTCCATTCCAGAATCTTTCTCAACACTATAGATGTTTTTGTTATTTCCCATTTGTATTATTATTAGCTGCAATTTTTTCTTCTTTATTAAATATAAGACTTTCAGATATTAATCATTTTGACTAATTTTATCTTAGCTTTTTATCACAAGTAAAAATTAAAAGAAGTCTACGTAATTCAAAATTAATAATAAAGGCTGAAAATGCTTCAGTTAAAAACTAATCTGACAGTTCCATACTCAATTTATAAAGTAATGAGGTACTAAAATATTGGAAACCATTTCATTTTATTATAGACTAATTTAATATTAATTTAAGTGTTCTGAACTGAAAGAAAGATGACATGTCTTGTCAAAGCTTTAAAAAATTAATAGATTTTAAGTTTAACTGAAAAAAATGTAAATATTGCTTTTTTTAAAAGTAATAGAATAATTTAATATAATTTGCAATTATTATTTATTTTATTTCATTTATTATATATATATTATGCTTATTATATTTATTTGAAGTTAAATATATATTGTTTATTATTATTTCTTTCATCTTTTTCTATACTTACTGGGTTTTCTGGATTTATTTGTTTTTGTTCAACTAACCTGAAAATGCTTTGTCATATTTTTACTTTCTACTTTTGCTTACTTAAAGTTATATTTATCAACTTTGCATTTTCTACTCTCGTTCATTTTTGTCAATTGATAGTTTAGGTTTTAGTAATGTCAAAAAAGCAGTATAAATGATTTTATTGTATATTAAATAGTGACTTCATAATCTGCAAGTATTTTAGGCTTAAATCCCAATATATATTTTCATTCTTTGTTTTTTCTAAAATCAACAAACTTTTCAATATTTCTGTTTGTTTATTTATATTCTATTTCTAATGTTTTTGTTTATCTTACGTTTTATATACTTAAAGAAAATGTTAATTTTTTTTTTAGTTTCTAAAAAACGTCAAGCTATATAAATGTTTTTATATGTATATTTTGTTCCAAAGGTTGTAATAGCCAGGGATGATAGTGGTGACAAGCTCACACTTTCTATAAAATGCTTCAGTGATATGCATCTCAATAGCCCCTGACAACTAAGTCCAGCTCCAAGTGGAAAAAGTGATGCCCCATAACCAACTGCCTTGGATAGACGTAGCTCAGCCACCCAGGAAGGAAGCCCATCTAGAGGAAAGAATACCCTGATTTTAAACCTCTGCTGCCTTGTGATCATATCTAAAACAGAGAAAAGTGAAAAACCCCAAAAGCAGTTGACTGTCAACACTGACAAATTTCTGTGGCAGCCAATCTGTCCCCAAATATAATGCCCTGTATTCCTTTTGGATCTTGTTGCTATGGTTTTGAGGGGGTTTTAGTTTGATTATGTCACAGTATCTATATACCATTACCAGTCTAGGAGAAGGAAAACTCTGAATTCAGACCACCTGCTGTCATGTAGATCATGCCTCTTTAACTTCTGAGAGAAAGAATGGGATAATCTCAACATTCTCAGTGCAAAAGGATCTGGCAAGCCATTGCACTATTCTGACCTATTCTTCAAAGTTATTCTTTATGATTATGTTTTAACTTGACTTAGAAAGTACTGGTAGAAATTAGAGCACAATTCTTTCTTTTCTTCTTAACTTAATGTTCATTAGATTTCATAATTGTTTTTCTATTGGATTGCTTTACCATCAATATGGATGAGTATTTGAAAATAAAATTGATAATCAGTTCGGTGCTTTAGCTTGTAAATTTTAGTCTTAGTTTAAAAAAACTCAAAGCTAATTTATAAATGATAATCATCTAAGTTATATCAAGTTTTATTTTTTCTCCTTTAAATATCATATTTCAAAATTATTCACCTTTAAAAATAAAATTTGAATTTATCCCCATTTTGATGATATTATTCACTTTTAATAATCAATAGAATCTGTTAAATCTTTTATATTCCGAAGAAGTGGAATAAATTCTACTGAAAAGGATGTGAAAATTTGCATAGCTAAAGCCTGTGCCACCTTGAATAAAATGGATGTAATCTGGAAATCTGATCTAGACAACCTCAAATGGAGATACTCTCAAAGCCACTGTAGAGTCGGTGTTAATGTATGGTGCCACTGCATGGACATTAACTAAAACCCTGAAGTCTAAACTTGATGAAACTTACTCTAAGATGCTGAGAGCTATTCTTAACATCTCTTGGAGACAACATCCAACTAAATCACAGCTTTATGGATCCATTCCTGATATTTCTATAATCTTATGTAAATGAAGAATGTATTTTCCAGAACATGATTGGTGAGCAAATCAAGAACTTGTGAGTGATCTATTATTTTGAATACCTCGCCATGGAGCAAGGTGGGTTGGTCGCCCAACAACCACTTACAGCTATGTTATGACATAGAATGCTACCCTAAAGACCTTCTGACCTTGATGCAGGACTGTGATGGTTGGTGTGATAGATTTATGAATGTTTGAACTAGCTCAACTGAATAATAATAATAGTCAACTTTAAATATTATTGGCACTTAGAAATTAAATTTGAAATTATCCCCATTGAGAAAGCAAGTTACTATATTATCCACTTGTAGAGATATACATTGAATATCAGTTTTTAAATCAAGTTTGAAGTGTTTCTGGTCCTGTTTTAGAAAACAGCTTCAAATATTAGACTAATTTTTAAATCAAATTTGAATATTATTCTTTTTGAAATCAAATTTGTCTACTCTAAGATATAAATTTTAAATATTATACTAGTTTGGAAACCAAGTTTGAATATCATCAAATTTTAAATGTCAAAATATTAAGATTCTCTTTGAGAAATTGAGTTTGAATATGAGCTTCTTTAAAAAGCAAAAATGTGTAAAGAAATGGAGAGGAGGTTTCAAACATTTTATCCTTTTCCTTATTAGGACTTTTAAAACATTAACAAAATGGCAAAAACTCTTATTTCAAGTGAAATTTGCAGAGAAACATTTATTAAAATGACAAAATATTTTTACAATACACAAATTGTACAAATTATAATATAGGTCATACAGAAATTTTCTCTTTTATCAAGCCAGGTTAACAGTATTTTTTTTCAAAATTATAAATCTGTTTTCTCATAGGAAACAACAGTTCACGTAAAGCAAATGTTTTAATAGGAAAGAAATTTTAACAACTTCCTTTTAGGCAAATGATTTATATAAATCAATTTCTTAGGACAAAAGAAATTTCATTGCTTCAAAAAGTTCACAATTCAAAATGTCAAATGTTCCAAGTGGGGTGAGAAGAAGGTGACCTACCTTAGCGAAACTACTTTTCGAGGTCTTTGACAAATATTCAGATTTTTGCGGGGAACAGCCAATAATAGTCCCAGTAAACAGAAATAGCTCTCTCGAAAAGGAAAGTAGCAAAACAAGGGGAGACCACTCTTGATTATTCATAACAAGTACATTGGTAATATCATCTTGGACTTGCTCAAAGAAGAATATCCTTCACAAATGCATTTGGCACAGGTGATTGGTAACATTTTAATGAAATTAAAAGGAAAAAAAGTAAATGCTTAGAAAAATTCTCAATTCATTTAAAATGATTTGATTTTCTGAAGTGTTTTGGTAGGAAATCAATTTTGAAAAATATTGATAGTACATGGATTTGATGTTTTCTTGCAACAAAATTGGTTTCATTATTAGATACATCTTAAGTTGGATTTTTTTTAGAGCTTTTGGTGAGAAATCATTTAAATATATTGATTAGTACATTGATTTGTTACTGCTTGAAAATGATGTTTTTCTCATACACTTAGGTTGATTTTATGTTTAAATCATTCAAAAATATTGAAAGCACATTGATTTCACATTGCTTGCAAAAATATTTATTTTGTTTTAAGACATTATATATGTAATCATTTGATTGAATATTTTAGCATGTTTCTTCAATAATCCTTCACTTATCTTAATTTTTGTATTTGCTAAATCACTTTAATCTTTATTTGACGAATATTGGAAACTTTAAAAACTTTAAAATTATTTTTCATAATCTTCATTTTTCACATTGTTTGAGCCAAAGATAGTTTCACACATTTCACTTTTTATACTACCTGACATTTCAACACATTTTTTCATACGTCTTCAGTCTCACAATAATAAGAACACACAGTCTCTTCTCATCTGCTGTGAACTGTTAAGTGATATCGACTAAAATATTTTACACAACCAGTTCCAAAATATAGTATTACTGTTACATTTGAAAAAAACCATTTGATATAATCAATGTGTGAAATGATGTTTTCTCTACATGACCATATTAGGTAAGCAATAAAATCATTCTAGTGTATAAACTTAGAAAAATATATTTTTTATCTGCCAACTTCTGCCAGTCTTAGCAGAGATTGCTTTCAGACTTGGTAACATCTCCTCTCTGCCTGACTCTTTCCAACTAATGATATACCAATGTCTCTTGTCACTTTTGCAGAGAAGAAGTCTAATGCTAACATTTAACTGAATGTCTGACCATTTTTGCTCTCTCAAGATGCTGCTGTTGATTTTCCAAATTTGTTTGCTCTGACCGAGTCATATGACTACTTATACATGAATTTCTTTTCCAAACATGTTATTTATAAGTACTTTCTAGGCATTGCTACTGACACAAACCAAGAGTTAATCTATTCAAGATTACCAGCTACATGGGAGGGAACCGAAAAGTTCTTGGCCTAACTCAGAAGGGATTTGAAAATATCTGCTAATTGAACATTTAGGAAAATTTGCAGGGAAGTGGTTCAGCCTGAGAACATTTCAGAAACCTCATGTAAAAAGAGTAGTTGATCTTTGCTTTAGATGCTTAAATCAACCCTAATTAAGACCAATTTGATGGGTTTTCTCTTCATCAAAACCAGCTCTGACCTATGCCAACAATACATAAATGATATATGGAAGGCAGATCAATAAGGCCATGGCCTGACATTTAATCATAAGCTGAATTTTGATCTTAAATCTTCACTCTATAATGTTGGATCTATATGTTTAATATTCACCACTAAATTAAGTGAATTGACAATGAAGGACATTATGATCAAAATGCTATGAACATATTAATATGACTATGGATATAGCTATCAAATTGTACATACCAGTGAATGTATGAAGGTGGGCTGAAAAGTTCATAGGCTGTCTATGAAGGAATGATGCTAGAGTTGAAATTAATGCATGCAAGATTTCACAGCTCTAGCATCTTTCCTTAATAGTCAGCTTATAAACTTTTCAACCAATCCTTGTATGAATAAGCCTCAATAAATCTGCAACTTGACATACAATTATTAGGTGAATTTTGACTCTATAATATTTTGATCACTGTAATTAACAGAATGTGCAGGTGGTGTAATGGATATTAGCTTACAATGAGGAATTAGGAGTTTAAATTCCAGTCGAGTTTGTTGCATTCACTTGTGAACAAATAGCCTTGCGAAAAGTATGAATATCATCTCCTACTCCCCAGATATGGGTTAAATAACAGGACATTGTTATTCTCAAAAAAGTGTTAATGCAATATTCACTCACAAAGAAAAATAATTATTCTTACTAAAATATGTTTTGGCTTTAAAAAACCCACAATGGGTTGATAAACTATAAAAAAAATAAATCAATCAACTATGTGCTTAAAATTCATTACTGATTTAAGTGCATTGACAAGGTAGGACATAATGTTGAAAATATTTATTAAGTAGAATAAATCTTTTTATCTTTAGACTGTAGGCCCCTTGATGTGCCTAAATATTCACTAGTTAATTAAGTGCATTGACAAGATTATTTTTTTCATCATTGAACTGCAAACTTATTGATGTACCTACATATTCATCAGTGAATTAAGTGCATTGACAAAAATGGAGATTATTTTGAGAAATATTTATGTACAAAATGCTTTTTTATTAGCCTACAGATTTATTGGTGTATCTATATATGTAGATATTCTCTGGGTGTTTATGAGGATGAATTAAGTCTGACACAAGGCCACAAGTGTGTGACACCCAGTAAGAATCAAAATGATTATACCAGTAAAAATCTTTCAAATATTTTCTGTTAACCATTATTCTGTGAGAATGCACTCAGAATGTTTAAATTAGTGCTTCTTACTATTTTTCTACCTTTCTGTGATGAAGCAAAGTTAAAAGAAAGCCAACAGAAGTCTTTACTTCAAGATCTTAATTCGAAACAAAAGATAAAATTATACAAACATCATTTTGTTTATAAGTTTCTCAAATATTACAATCAGTAATGCTAATCCAAAATAAAAAAATTCTGATGTCATTGAAGAATTTTGTAAGAAAACTAAAGAAATGTAATTCTCGGTTGTAATTTTTACATGTTTTGATCTCATTTAACTTAAAATTATTAATTTTAAACATATTTTCCTTTGTCTTATTTTGATTGTCTATTTGAGTCATTGTCATTCCAATTATATATTAAGTAGATATAATTTTTAAAATAATTACCAGAAGAGATCAACTGTAAAGTATTAAACAATTTTATTTGTATTACCAGTTTTTGGTTTTGCAAGTAACAATGCTGCTAGCACAACAATGGCTGACATTATGATGCTTTTACAAGTTTGTTCATGTTTGTTTCTGTTCAGTAAGCAAATTTTTAGCAATTAGAATGATTTCACTTTAGACAATATTGTTAATAGAGTTCTTCAAATGGTGATTTATTGTCAATTGAATTGAATTCTGTAAAATACAATTCCTCACCACTATGACCATGGCCGTTACCAAAGTAATCAAAATAATCTTCATTGAAGCATTGCTTATTCTTTTAGGAAAAACATTTTAATTTCACTTCCTTTTCTGCAAAAAAAACAAAAAAACAAGGAAATAAAATCAGTTTAAAAACAATGAAAAGATGTAACACACGTGTCTCTTTTTCTCACTTTCTCTCTCTAACAATATATATATATATATATATATATACACACACACACACACGTATCCTCTCTCTCTCTCTCTATATATATATATATATATATATATCTATATATATATATATATATATATATATATATATATATATATAGAGAGAGAGAGAGAGACAGAGACAGAGACAGAGACAGAGAGACAGAGGATACCTCTAAATTATAGATTTTTGTGTGATGTGTTTCATCCAGTAAAGTTCTAAGGGCCAAAATGTGTTGCACAAATGCTTTTTCCACTTTGTCATACATCTCCATATTTGTGTATATATATATATATATATATATATATATATATATATATATATATACACACACACACACACTAATGGTACACATGATGTGGAACAAGGAAGAAATTATAGGCCATCCAGTGTGGATCAAACTCACTATTAGCCTTTTTCCTGTCTTTTTGCATATATATATATATATATATATATATATATATATATAAAATAATTTTTAAAATTTTCCATATTTATAGAAGAGAGCATTATCAGTAGTGTTGATTAAGTATTTATCGATATGGACTTTGTTAAGATGGGATCAATATTGCATTATGTCTGTTAGTTTCTCATGTGATCTTGAGGTGTGAAACTTGTAAGAATTCCAGACCTTTTACTGGATCCTCTGGCTGACTTATTTATTTATTTATTTAAAAAAAAAAAAAAAAAAAGAGCTCAATCTATAGATTCTTTGAAAGAAAAAATAACTACTCTATCTTTGAAGCAAATCCAAATATTTTCAAACAATCTAGTTCTTGTTTCACATATCACATGTAGTATATCCCTTTAGAACTATTTTTCTCAACCTTTTTAAGCAATGGCACACCTAAGAGTAAATAAAATATTACAGCACACTTTGCAATATTTTTAAAAGGTATACATTTAAATGTCATGAAATAAACCATATATTTTTTTAAAATACACAAATTTTTAAAAGATACGCACACAAATATGAACTTACTTTATTTCAATGTTTCTTTTTAACTATTTTGGCAGTTTATTTAGTATGAAAACTGTGCCTGGTGTCTTTTCATGATTTCTTCAATGTTTAGTCGATGTGCATTAAGCAGATCCTCATTTATTCTTCAGTTCAGTGTATTCTTCCTTGCTTCTTATTTTTCATGCTATTTATGGTGAGAAGCCAAATTTGCATAAATAAGAAGTAGAAAATTGCAATAAAACTGATAAAGCATTTTTAGCTAATATGGAATAAAAAGTTTACTAATTATTCATTTATTCAAATACTAACACTGTATAACGATTACTACTTCCATATGCGTATCCATGCACACACACACACATGTATGTGCATGCACACACACACACATGTATGTGCATGCACACACACACACATGTATGTGCATGCATACACATATATATGCTGTGACAATATTTCATGGCACACTTAAGAGAATTGTGTGACACAGTGATTGAGAATCACTGCTTTAGGATATAGGTGACATGGCTCTCCACGACTTCTTGACTTTTCTTGCTTTAAGTAATTTTTGACCCTTTACCATCCTTCCTTGTCTTTGTTCTGTTGCGTCCTGGGTAAGACGATAAACTACATCCGCGTCCTGGGTAAGACGATAAACTACATCCGCGTCCTGGGTAAGACGATAAACTACGTCCAACAGCAAGGCCTCTGATCAGGAGGTTTTGAAGGGCATGGAACCACCTCTTAAATGCTGGTGTTCCCAGGTCCATCCTGGGGTCAAAACACTATGAAATTGTAAAAATTGGTTTTAATATGAGAAATACTTTGTAAAAAAAGTTATTACCAGCAATAAGTTTTTGAAGAAAAAAATTATTACCAGCAATACATTTTTGAAAAAAAATGATATTACCAGCTATACTTTTTGAAAAAAAATATTTTTGAAGAAAAAATATTACCAGAAATAGATTTTTGAAAGGAAAAAATTTTACCAGCAATACATTTGATAAAAAATAAATTGCCAGCAATAAAATTTTTGTTGGCATTAAATAACCTATTGTGTTTGATATGTTGTAAAACAAAACCAAACAAACTTGTTCTGTCATCCATTCATTCACAATTTGTTTAGTAGGTTATTCACTGTTTCCTGCTGTTTCTCTTGTTTTCAATATGCCCTGTGAGTGTTAAATTCTCTAAGCCCTATTTCCTTATTAAATATCCTAGAAATTTCAGTTGTCTCTGATTGTAAGTATCCTTGATCATATTTTCCCTTAAAACTTCTTTATTGCTCACATGCATTTTCCATGATATTCTTAGCAGTAGTTGTCTGTCACTTGAAGTCTCTTCTCCATCTCTAAAAAGATTCTCCAACATTCCCTACCAGATCGAAGATTAGATATCACATAGAGTTCAGCACTTATTTTATTAGTTTCTTAGAACATTTTCCTATTTTTTAATAATTTGCTTACTTTCTGGAAGATATATTTTAACATCTGAAAGAATTGAAATCAATGAGGCATATAATGAAGAAAGAAGGTTTGGAAAATTTGATACTCATGGAACAGTTTGAAGGCAACAGGGACAGAGGAAACAACATGTAACCTACCTAAAGAGCATGATTAAATGGATGACAGAGTAAGCTTTAAGAGAGATAACAAAAACAGAAAGTTTACCAAGAGCTACAAAAGACAAGAAATTGTGGAGAACCATGATTGACTACATTTTTAAGAGGCACAGCATATAAAAATGTATCTTACAAAGTCATCTAAAATTGAATAATTTATCAGATCAATAAGCCTAAACAATAACAAAAATCAAATTATAAGTGTTGTGAACTTTGAAGTTTGTATTTACATCAGTATACTACAAGGGTCATTCAATAAATAAGGTGAATTTTTTGGTATAAGGACTTCTAATACAGATAGAAGCTTACATTTTTTTTTTGTTTTTTTTTTTTTGTTTTGTTTTACTTTTTTTTACATGGATTTCATTTCTTTAGCAGATTAAATAAAACTTTGAGAGTTTTGGCAATTAACAAAGATGGCCAACCAAGAAGCATGCTACAGGATTGAGCAGCAGTCAGTTATCAAGTTTTTGGTTGCTGAAGGGTGCAAACCAGTTGAAATTCATAGGAGAATGTCAACTGTGTATGGTGCCACATGTTTCAGCCAAAATAATGTCTACAAGTGGGCTAAATTGTTTAAAGAAGGACGGAGCAGTGTTGAGGATGAAGACAGGCCTGGGAGGCCTACAGAAGTGAGGTCTCCTGAGGTGATCAAATCAGTCAATGACCTCATTCGGTCTGACAGAAGAACTACTGTGAACTGCTGAGGCAGATCAAGAAAGACATAAAGAACAAACGCAGGGGTCATCAGTCAGAAGGAGTCATCTTGCATCATGACAACGCAAGGCCTCACACAGGCAGCCCAAACGGTGCAGACCATCAACGAGCTGGGCTGGGAACTGCTCCCTCATCCCCCTTACAGCCCAGACCTTGCCCCTTCAGACTTTCACCTGTTTGGTCCCTTGAAAGCGTTCACGAGTGGCACGAAGTTTAAAAGTGACGATGAAGTCAAAAGTGTTGTGAGCGACTGGCTAAGACATCAGTCCAAAGATTTTTACGCTGAGGGAATACGGAAGCTTGTGCACAGATGGGAAAAGTGTGTGACAATGCTGGGAGACTACATTGAAAAAAAAAGTAAGCTTCTATCTGTATTAGAAGTCCTTATACCAAAAAATTCACCTTATTTATTGAATGACCCTCGTATAATATATATTTTGGTAGTGTTTTTCATTCAAGCAGGTTTTATTGATGACCACAAAGTTTGTTCTAACATTTCAAAACAAGCACATATTAGTTCATATTCTTGAAAATGATCAATGAAAGTACAAGAACATATATAGAGAGAAAATATTTGCAAACACTGGAGCCAGACATCCATTATTTGAAATGAAACAAGAGAAAATAACTAAAAAAAAAATATATAAAAACATTGTCTACAGTCTTTATTTATTTATGCCTCCATGGACATTTCAACAGAACACCATGCAAAATACCCATTCAATAAATTAAACAAATCTTTAAGATAGTGAATATCATTTTTTTAAAGTTTGATCAAATCATTTTTCAGTTATTTAAAATTGCTTTCTAAAAAATTTATTTTGCATTGAATAGAAATATTTAAATACTAAACATTGTTTTTAAAAATAATTATATATGTGAAAACATTTGAAAAAAACATCAAATACACAATGATCATCCAGAAGCTATTTGCACAAACCTGTTTAAAAAGAAACTATTTTCTAATTTGCCATTCAAAAACCTTTAAAGATAGACTTTGTATCTTGAAAATTCAATATGATATCCAATTGTTTCTATTTTCTTTTGAAAATTTCATCTGACAGCTCTCAGTATTGTTTACACAGTTTGCTTCTTGTGCCATTCTTATATTTGTTTTATATGCAGATATTGTGCACCAGAATGCTTCCTTGGTGATGTCTATTCTGAAGTTAAAGAAAATTTTGGACCTCCATGACATTAGAAATAGTCTCCCATGGGCCCAGCCGAGAGCAATCATTTCTCAACTAGCATTTCGGCATAGTTTCCACCTGAATGCAAGAACTGAAAGCAATATTTGTGCCTATGCAAATGAGATATTTTAATTCAATTCTATGTCAGAATTCTGACCAATTGAGACTGGTCTAATTTTTTCTCCTGTCTATTGGTGTTTTTTGGCCAATCAGAGGGGTGGATTCCATTTTGCCCTTAACTATTATTCGAAGTACTCATTCGGAATGGTTGTTATCACTTTCATCTAATGAGAATACATCAAGTTTGTTGCCAATAGAAGATTTCTTTTAAAGCAATATATATTTGTTACACTTTTCATATGCTCAGGCAACTTATTCCAATAAAATAATAGCCTTTCTGCAAAAATAATCCAGGAGTTTCTTCAGGCTTGCAATTAGATTTTTTGTTCTTTTAGATATTCTAAAAAAATGTTCTGTTCAATTGTTGTTTCTGATAACCAAAAATCAAAACTTAAGTTACTTAAAATTTTCATTCATATGACCAGATATCTAGCAGCATATACAGATATGTTCATGATATTCAAAATTTGTAATTCATGAGGTGGTAATTGCCCAGACATGAATGCTACAGGGCGTTCCCTTTGGCTAAGGGCTGCAGAAATAGCCACATCTGATGCATTACATTCCACCTTGAAAGGTAAACTTTCATCTATTGGTTTTAGTGAACATGCCCAGCACCCTTTTTACTGATTTCAAGTTTTCTGGAGGTGGTGGTTCTTTTATGGGGCAACATCTTTCTGGGTTGGGCTTAATGATTCCACTGCTGACATGGTATCTTAAAAGATTGATGGAAGGTGCCAAAGTTACAGATTTTGATTTATTGAGGGTAATTTTGGCTTTTCACATTTTGGTTGTGTTTCGTCTGTGCGTGTCCTGCAATAGTAATGTCATCAATGTAAGGGAAAGCATCACATAGATTTTCTTTCTTTATTATTTTGTATATAGCTCTCTGGAATGAAGCAGCCATGTTTTTGACAGAATTCAACAGAACTGGAACAAGCAAACATTCACCTCAAAAGCAGTGTATTTTCTATCCAATACTTTAATCAGCAGCTGGTGGTAGGCACTTTTAAGGTCAAATGTAGAAAAAACACTGTATCTGGCAAGGTCATTGATCATTTTATCAATTCTTGATAGAGGATAAGTGTCCAGTTCTGTATACAGATTTATCATATGCAAGTAATCTACGCACATTCGCTTTTTATGACGGTGAGTGGGGTCCTTTACCTCTACCAGCTGGGCTCATCATGGAGGAACACTTTCTTCAATTATGCCTCCAGAAAGCAAGTTCTGAATTTCTTTATTTATTGATGAATTACTGATCCTCTTTGTTAAAGTGCCTTGACTTGATGGCAATGGGTTTACAGTTTGGGAAATAGTGAAGGGTTTTCTGTCTCCACCATGTTTAATGCACACATCTGATGACTACTGTCCACATTTAATTCAGAGGCCCACCATATTTGAACATCATTTTCTGATACTGACACAGAAAATCCTAACCAAGTATCATGTCAGGACATAAATCTTTCAAAACACCTAGACGGGTGGTAACATACGACTGTTAAGGCAAAGGGTTAGATTTACAACTACATAGACCCTTGAGTTAGTGTTTAAAGCTTTCTGGGCCATGGTGATAGCCTTACTGAACAGATGGACTTCCAAGTTAAGTTCTCACATGACTCTTTTACTGATATAACTATCAGTGCTACAGAAAATCGAGTAGAGGACTTAGTTTCTTTTTTATTAACCACTACATTTGTTGCAGTGGGATAGAGCTCCCATGGTACATGAGAAAGCATGGACCAGCCATTACTGCTAACAAAGATTTGGACTGACATGCATGAGTGTAGTGTCCTTCCTTTGACCATTTTTTACAAGTAACTCTACAAGCAGGAATGTGGTCCCATGAATGGTTGGCAAATCCACAAAAACACATTTAAATTTGGTTTGACTGGAAATTTATCACATATCTTTATGGGGTCAGATTCAACTATCACTGCCATTTGCACTTCTGGGGCAGTATATAAGTTATTATTTCTTTGTGCTAAGTCCAGTGCAGATGCTTGAGTGTAAGCTGTTTGTAGATCTAAGGTTTTATTTTCTAAGAGATGCTGCCATATGGAATTCATACTTAAACCTGAAATGAAGGTGTCTCTCATAGCTTCATTGCCACATACCTTAGCAGTGTGGTCTTTGAAATTGCAGTTTCTTTTCAGCTTTTCTAGTTCTCTGAAAAATCCATCCACAGACTCTTCCGGCTTCTGTCATTTTGTGGCCAACTGGTGCCTTGCGAACACCTCGTTGGATGTTTTAATAAATAAAGCATCCAATTTTCTTATAGCCATGTTGAAGTCTGTACATCCTTCAATATACCCAAATACATTGGGAGTTATACAACTCAAGAGAGCTTGGTATTTGTTTGGTATACTTTCCTGGTAATTAACTATATAGTTTAGTAAGATAGTTCACTAATGGTGGTAGTCTCTGGCAGCTGTTGGTGAACAAGGTTCAGCATCCAAGCATTTTGGCTTCTATGCTGTTTCCATGCTAGATCTCATCTACGTGCTTAGTTGAATAAATTGTAGTAATTGTAAAAGTAAACAGGACAATAGTAAAAGTGCTAAGCTTTATTCAACTAAATTAAACTCAGCTACAAAAGGAAAATAGGAGTTACAAGTTAAATAGCCAACTGGTTTCAGTCCATTGCTTGTACATAGCAAACATAGGATATTACTACCACAGACCTCTTAATGCTTTACTTTTTTTTATAAAACTAATGAACATTATATTATTTTTAAAAAAATAAATAAATGCATGCATGATGTTGGGTGTAATAGAAAGGGAAGTGGAGGAGGATGTAAAGAAGGAAATGGAAGAAGAAGGCGGGAGAGAAGAGAAGCAAGGGTATTTTAAATGTAGTGGGTGGGTTATTTGAAATGTATATTTTTTTTTATCTAGCCTTCATATGTGCTTAAGAGAAATTTCCTAATAGGTAAGCAAGGACTCAAGACTTCAATTTATGGTTTAAAAGGTTCTTTGGATCAGGAAATGTCATAACTGGCCATTAACCTTTTACTTGAGCACTTTTTAATACCACTGTTTGCTGGCCTGATTCAACTCCGATCATTAACCTTTTTATGTATTATATATATATATATATATATATCAGTTATGAAAAATTTGGTAATCCGTATGGGTAGTCCCAAGGAGGATGAAATCCTGAGAGTTCAATGTAAATCCAGAGCTAATATTTTAAAGAAAACAGACCATTTTATGGTTCCATTATAATAATTTATTTCACCAGAGCCCTTTTAAAGAATGCCGGATTATCAGATAGCACTTCCACTTCATCTTTTAGAAGTGCTATCTAATGATCCGGCATCCTTTAAAAGGGCTCTGGTGAGATAAATTATTATAATGGAACCTTAAAGTGGTCCGTTTTTCTTTAAAATATATATATATATATATATATATATGTATATATATATATCAGGAGCATTATTATTTTGCATATATATATATATATATATATATATATATATATATATATATAGATAGATAGAGAGAGAGAGAGAGAGAGAGAGTGAGAGTGAACAAGATATAGTGACTACTGGCTTCATGCTTCAGTGAGATCTTCAGACCAAATCTTTGTCTGAAGTTTACACTGAAGCATGAAAGTGACAGTCACAATGCAGTATTGATTCCTATTTCCACATTGTCTCTAACTGTAATTATTCTGTCCCCTATAGTGAGCTCTCTTTCCCTACAAATATAGCAGATTTTAAACAAAGGCTTTGATGATCACTTATGGTTTGAAACTGACAGTCTCCATGCAATGATGATTTCTATATCTACACTGTTTGTATCTAAAACTATTCTATCTTCAATATACTTTTCCTCGATAAGTACAGTATATTAAGATAATGTAATCATAAAAATATATATTATTAAGACAACAGACATTTTGTGTCGATTAATTGACTTTTCCAAATTACAAATAATCCTACTAAGACAAGGAGTAAAATTCTGCTAGAAATAATCTGGAGTTTATTATAGAAGAAAATTACAAGTAATAGGGTAGGTAGAGACAATTGGTAAGTTTTGTAGAACTAGTGAATGTTGTGATATAAGCAGAGAATGTTATGATGTAAGGGATTTGAGATATGTGTTTTTGTTTTTATATATATTTGAAGATGCAGGCACAATTATTTTTATTTATTGGTCATTGTTTTTTTGTATGAGGAGAAACTTACAGTCCTTTAAAAACAACTCTGTTTAAAATCCATCACACTTTTCAAAATGAACGAAATTTTAAAATCCCTCTGTTTTCTTAGTTAAGTTTAGATTTATAGTTGTTCAAATAACAAATCTGTAAACTGAATTTGCCTCATAAATATTCATCAAAATATTTATTTCCTAGATGTTGTTTTCATGCAAACATATGGCCCAAATATTTTTGTCTTCATAATTTTTCTGATTCATAATCGCAGAATAAATTTACAGTGCATTAATTCTAATGACAATCATTGGAAACTCCAGAGAGAATTTTACAAGTGAGACAGTAAAAGATTTCAGATAATTATTTTCCAGTTAAAAATGCTATTTGAAAGACATGTACACATCATTTGAAATGAAAGTGAGTGAGACATTTTCTTCTTTAAAGTTATTAGAATAAGTAAAAAGTCCTTTCAATACACGTTTTCAAACATTTTTGTATTTTTAATGGAGTTTAAAATTTAAACTGATTTTGAATATCTTAATATTGGTATCTCAGTGGCTTTTAAATTTTCTTTTTTGTTTGTTTCTGGGTATGGTCTCAGTGACATTATTTTTTCTTTATTTGTATGTGAATGACAGTGGTCTCAGCGGCTTTTCATTTTTCTTTTTTCTCTGTCCGGGGTATGGTCTCAGTGGCTTACTTTTTCCTTTATTTGTGTGGCACTGGCAATGGTCTCGATGGCTTTGAAATTTTCGTTTTTCTCTGTCCCTGGGTATGGTCTCAGTGGCTTACTTTTTCCTTTATTTGTGTGGCACTGGCAATGGTCTCGATGGCTTTGAAATTTTCGTTTTTCTCTGTCCCTGGGTATGGTCTCAGTGGCTTACTTTTTCCTTTATTTGTGTGTCACTGGCAATGGTCTCGGTGGCTTTGAAATTTTCGTTTTTCTCTGTCCCTGGGTATGGTCTCAGTGGCTTCATTTTTCCTTTATTTGTGTGTCACTGGCTATGGTCTCGATGGCTTTGAAATTTTCGTTTTTCTCTGTCGCTGGGTATGGTCTCAGTGCCTTAATTTTTTCATTATTTCTGTGTCACTGTCAATGGTCTCGCTGGCTTTCAATTTTTGCTTGTATGTCTGTCACTGGGAATGGTCTCACTGGCTCAATTTTTTTCTTTATTTCTGTGTCACTGGCAATGGTCTCGGTGGCTTTTAATTTTTCTTTTTTTCTGTCCCTGGGTATGGTTTCAGTGGCTTAATTTTCTTTTATTTATGTGTCACTGGCAATTGTCTCGGTGGCTTTTAATTTTTCTTTTTTCTCTGTCCCTCGGTATGATCTCTATGGCTTTATTTTTCCTTTATTTGTGTGTCACTGGCAATGGACTCGGTTGCTTTTCATCTTTCTTTTTTTCTGTCCCTGTGTATGGTTTCGGTGGCTTAATTTTTCTTTTATTTGCATGTCACTGGCAATCGTCTCGGTGGCTTTTAATTTTTCTTTTTTCTCTGTCCCTGGGCATGATCTCAGTGGCTAATTTTTTTATTTTTGTGGCACTGTCAATGGTCTCGGTGTCTTTTCATTTTTCTTTTTTGTCTGTCTCTGGGTATGGTCTCAGTGACTTAATTTTTTTTTATTTGTCTGTCACTGGCAATGGTCTCGATGGCTTTTAATTTTTCTTTTTTGTCTGTCCCTGTGTATGGTCTCAGTGGCTTAATTTTTTCTTTATTTGTGTGTCAATGGCAATGGTCTTGGTGCCTTTTAATTTTTCTTTTCTCTGTCCCTAATTATGGTCTCAGTGGCTTAATTTTTTATTTATTTGTGTGTCACTGGCAATGGTCTCGCTGGCTTTTAATTTTTCATTTTGTCTGTCCCTGGGTATGATCTCTGTGGCTTAATTTTTCTTTTATTTGTCTGTCACTGGCAATGGTCTCGCTGGCTTTGAATTTTTCTTTTTTCTCTGTCACTGGGTATGATTTCAGTTGCTTAATTTTTCCTTTATTTGTGTGTCACTTGCTATCATCTCGCTGGCTTTGAATTTTTCTTTTTTTTCTGTCCCTGTGTATGATCTCAGTGGCTTAATTTTTACTTTATTTGTGTGTCACTGGCATGGTCTCGGTGGCTTTTAATTTTTCTTTTTTCTCTGTCTCTGGGTATGATTTCAGTGGCTTAATTTTTCCTTTATTTGTGTGTCACTTGCTATCATCTCGCTGGCTTTGAATTTTTCTTTTTTTTCTGTCACTGGGTATGATCTCAGTGGCTTAATTTTTACTTTATTTGTGTGTCACTGGCAATGGTCTCGCTGGCTTTTAAATTTTTTTTTTTTTTTCTGTCCCTGGGTATGGTCTCAGTAGCTTAATTTTTCCTTTATTTGTGTGTCACTGACAATGGTCTCGCTGGCTTTGAATTTTTCTTTTTTCTCTATACCTGGGTATGGTCTCAGTGGCTTAATTTTTTCTTTATATATGTGTCACTGGCAATGGTCTCGTTGGTTTTTCATTTTTCTTTTTTGTCTGTCCCTGTGTATGGTCTCAGTGGCTTAATTTTTTCTTTATTTGTGTGTCAATGGCAATGGTCTTGGTGCCTTTTAATTTTTCTTTTCTCTGTCCCTAATTATGGTCTCAGTGGCTTAATTTTTTATTTATTTGTGTGTCACTGGCAATGGTCTCGCTGGCTTTTAATTTTTCATTTTGTCTGTCCCTGGGTATGATCTCTGTGGCTTAATTTTTCTTTTATTTGTCTGTCACTGGCAATGGTCTCGCTGGCTTTGAATTTTTCTTTTTTCTCTGTCACTGGGTATGATTTCAGTTGCTTAATTTTTCCTTTATTTGTGTGTCACTTGCTATCATCTCGCTGGCTTTGAATTTTTCTTTTTTTTCTGTCCCTGTGTATGATCTCAGTGGCTTAATTTTTACTTTATTTGTGTGTCACTGGCATGGTCTCGGTGGCTTTTAATTTTTCTTTTTTCTCTGTCTCTGGGTATGATTTCAGTGGCTTAATTTTTCCTTTATTTGTGTGTCACTTGCTATCATCTCGCTGGCTTTGAATTTTTCTTTTTTTTCTGTCACTGGGTATGATCTCAGTGGCTTAATTTTTACTTTATTTGTGTGTCACTGGCAATGGTCTCGCTGGCTTTTAAATTTTTTTTTTTTTTTCTGTCCCTGGGTATGGTCTCAGTAGCTTAATTTTTCCTTTATTTGTGTGTCACTGAGAATGGTCTCGCTGGCTTTGAATTTTTCTTTTTTCTCTATACCTGGGTATGGTCTCAGTGGCTTAATTTTTTCTTTATATATGTGTCACTGGCAATGGTCTCGTTGGTTTTTCATTTTTTCTTTTTTCTCTGTCCCTGGGTATGATCTCAGTGGCTAAATTTTTTATTTTTGTGTCACTGGCAATGGTCTCGGTGTCTTTTAATTTTTCTTTTTTGTCTGTCTCTCGGTATGGTCTCAGTGGCTTAATTTTTTCTTTATTTGTTTGTCACTGGCAATGGTCTCGGTGCCTTTTAGTTTTCTGCAGTAATTGATTAGATAAATTTGTTTAGCTTTTATGTTTTTTTTTTGTTTGTTTGCACATTTGTTTTGTATACAATAGTTTTTTTTTTGTGTGTGTGGTTATTATCTCTTAAACATCTGACAAATTTTTTACAAATTTGCATGCCAAATGTGTATGAAATGAGAAAGTTGATTTTTAATGCAGAGTTTTAAACTTATTTTCACTTTAATACTTTTACAAAAATCTAAAATTTATAGTTTAACTGTTTCAAAATATCCAAATAAAGGGAAAATAAAATAAAATTTAGGTCCCTAAATGTAATATATTTTACAGTAAGATGCTCCTTGAAACATTCCATTGATATGTTTATTTTTTGCACGAAGTTGTTACCATTTTTTGCTCTTTTTCTCTTTTAGAAATCTGCATGCAGTCATAGCATTGTCTTTGTCTTGATCTTCCAGCTTTCTTTGCAAGAACGTACTTCAGGAAATAATATTCCTCACAAAGTTATTTGCCCCTTTGGAGACCCATTTTCAGTACCCTAGTTTTATTTTTTTGTAATGTCTGTCCCTTGTAAATCAATTCATGTTTAACTTGACCCATACTTCTGTCTGTAATCTGGTGCCATATACGTCATGATATTTTTTTTCATTTCTGTATGTTTATAAGAATTGTAGGTCACTTGTTTTTATTAGTTCTCATTCTAATAGGTAAAGATGCCTTTCAAAAGCTCAGCAAAGTATTAAGAGACAGCATAAACCTTTGGTCCTGAGTATGATGATAAACTACAACCAGAAGCAAGGCTTCTGATCGGGTGGTTTTGAGGAACATAGATTGCTGTTTTTCTCAGATCCACCTGACCTTATGAGGTAGGACCTGTTACAGCCCCACCTATGGGCATATAATGACCCTACCAAACTTGGGTCAAAGAATGAAAATATAAAAATACATTAGAAAAAATAAGGAGTTGATATGTCATTAAACAAACCAAAAACCAGAAAACCTTCGTCAGAATCAAAGAAAAGAGTACTGAACTATTACATGATATCTGTCCTCCTATATGTCAGTGAATGCTAGACAATCTCTTTAAAAACTTGAAGAGACTTGAAGCAACAGAAATGTGGTTCTACAGAAACATGCTGAAGATACCATGGACTATGGTTTGAGAGAAAATAGAAATAAAAAGGAAATTTATACTTAACATCAGGAATTATTAAAGTGAAAATGATGTTCTAAGCATAAATGTTTTCAAATTTATAGTCTCTTTTTAGGTTATATTTAAGGTCATATCTCAAAACTATGTAAAATGTAATCCTTTTTGTAAAGTTTCAAAAGCTAAACAACCATACCATGATATTGAAATAAATGTGATATTTGTTAATAAATTAAAATTCTCTTTGGTCCTTTCAAAGAAAACTTAAGTCAATCATGGAGGACAAGAACAATTTTAAAAACATCTGCTAATATCACAAGTCATCAGAAGAAACAATAATGCTGGAGAATGTTTTCTTCTTTTGGAATCTGATTCTAAAATTAAGAATGATAGGAGAAGGAATAGGAATGCTGTTTATGTAAGTAAACAGCTCAGGGAACTCAAATGAGATACAAGGAGGACAGCACCCATATCCACATCAATTTGAGCTTGTAATAATATACACTTTATTGTTTGCCTCTGTATCATTTTATGTTTTGAAAATGGGTAGACTCTCAATCAATACGAAGAATCCACAAGTTTCTTTTCTTCAAGTGAAAAACAAATGCAGGTTGGATTCATGGTTTCAGAATATGTATTTTTGTCCATGGCGTTTTTTTCTCACTTGTATTTGTATTCCTGAAGATTTAACACTACCCGATCCAGTTAACTAACTAATGTGTTCCTCTTTCTTTCACCTGTCATACTTGATTAAAAGACAGTCGTTCTCATTATCATTTCATCTGACACTTTATCTCATTACAAGGAGACAGTGTCCAGTATTATCATTTCATTTGACACTTTATCTTGTTATAAGGAGACAGTCTTTAGTATTATCAGGTCATCTGTCGCTTTATCTTGTTACAAGGAGACAGTGTCAAATATTATAATGTCATCTGGGCTTCTGGTTCCTTCTAAAATCTACTTCAACTATATACTTCTAACATCTCTATATAAACTTTGAAATTTTATTTATCATTTATTCATTTTGTTTTTATTTTTTCCCAATAGGATTAGATAGGTTCACCTCCCACCCAAGTCTTTTGGACATGAATAAGGGTTTATCCTTTGTTTCCTGTTTACAATTGGGTTTCCGGTTCTTTCTAAAGACTTTTTCATTTTCTTTCACTCCCATTAACCCCTTATATCTTAGTGGCATTATTGCCTTGCTTGGGGTGGATTAATTAAAAAAAAAAGTGACTTAAGCATAGATGAAGTGAGCGTTGACTGTAAAATTCTGTTTGTAGGGTATTACTTTTGTACACATGCATACATACACTCACACGTGTGTGCGTGTTTAGTAAGTTATTAGATTGATAAGAATGAATTAGTGGTGTAACAATTATCTCTTCTCCTCAGCTATAGATAAAATAGTAGAGTAGACTGAGTACTATAACCTTGGTAGGGCAGTTGAGCTCTCTGTAGTTTTGTTTCTCCATGATCCAAAACTTAAGATAAAACATTTGCTTTCCCACCAATTTTAAACCAAATCCACAAGAAATAAAAAAAACAGGTTCTTATACAAAAAAAAAAATCCTGTTTTACTGCTTGTATTCTTAGATGTTGTCTTGATTAATTTACTTTTTTTCTTGAAAATATTCTTAGGACATTTCCTCAATAGATTTTTGCAATTGCATTTTTCATGAATTCTTTTTTTTCTTTCTTATTCTTTAACTCTCTCTCTCTCTCTCTCTCTCTTATTCTCTTTCTATTTGTTTCTCTCTTCACACTCCAACTTATTTTCTTTCTATTTCATTGTTTCTCTTAGTAAATTACCTGAGGTCACTTCTCTTTCAGAAGATTCTATTTCTTAACCTGTGGCTACGAAAGTCCTTTCTTTCTTTTTTGCTGCTACCAAAGTTCATTCTTTCTTTCTTTCTTTCTTCCTCTCTTTCAGCTTCAACAGTCCTTTCATAATTACTTTCCCTTTTCTTTCTTGTCAGTGATCATTTCTTTCTTTTTTTTTTCCTTCTCAGAGATCAGTTATTTCTTTCTTACTTACCCCTCAATGATCAGTTCTTTCTTTCTTTTCAGTCATCAGTTCTTTTTTTATTCATCAGTGCTTCTTTCATTTCATTCATCAGTGCTTCTTTCTTTTCATTCATCAGTTCTTGTTTCTTTTCAGTCATCAATTCTTTGTTTTTTAATGACCAGTTATTTCTTTTTTAATGATCAGTTCTTTCTTTCTTTTCAGTCATCAGTTCTTTTTATCTTTCTTTTCATTCATCAGTTCTTGTTTCTTTTCAGTCATCAATTCTTTGTTTTTTAATGACCAGTTCTTTCTTTCTTTTTTAATGATCAGTTCTTTCTTTCTTGCCCTTCAGTGAGCAGTCGTTTCTTTTCAGTCATCAGTTATTTCTTTCTTTTTAATTATCAATTCTTTCTTCTTTTTTTTTTAGTCATCAGTTCTTTCTTTCTTGTCTATCAGTGAGCAGTTCTTTCTTTTTTTTCAATCAGTTCTTTTTTTCTTTTTAATGATCAGTTCTTTCTTTTCAGTCATCAGTTCTTTCTTTCTTGCTTTTTTTGATTCAGTCATCACTTCTTTCTTCCTTTTTATTCAGTCATCGGTTCTTTTTTCAGTTATCACTTCTTTCTTTCTTTCTTTCTTTCTCTTCAGTCATCAGTTCTTTTTTTCTGTGTTATATTCTTGCCCTTCAGTGAGCAGTTCTTTCTTTCTTTTTTCTTTCTGTTCAGTCATCAGTTCTTTCTTTCTTTCTTTCTGTGCACTCATCATTCCTTTTTTTTCTTTATTCCTTTCTTGCTCCTCAGTGAGCAGTTCTTTCATTCTTTTTTCTTTCTGTTCAGTCATCAGTTCTTTCTTTCTTTCCTTCTTTCTTTCTTTCTGTACACTCATAAGTTCTTTATTTATTTATTTCTTTTTTGCCCTTCATTGAGCAGTTCTCTCTCATTCTTTTTTCTTTCTCTACACTCATCAGATTCTTTCTTTCTTTTTTCTTTCTGTTCAATCATCAGTTGTTTCTTTCTCTTCAGTAACCAAATTCTTTTCTTTTTTTTTTTCATCTACCAAATTTTTTTTTGTTCATTCTTTCTTTCTACTTTCATAACACATTCGCTTGGAGAAATATACATTTTATCGGAATCTCTTCAGATTCACAGATTTACTTTGCAATGAGAAATCATCTCAAAAGACTCTTTCTTTCCCTGTCATCTCATTACTAATACTTTTTCCTGTCAACACCTCTCTCTCTCTCTCCAATTGTTTTCTGTCATGTCCTTTGCTTCTTGTTTGATGTCATTCTCTACAATTGACATGTTGTCCACTGCTCAACATTTGCACACTTCCACATGCATCTCAGCAGTCTCTGCTGTCACTTCTACTGCAGTGTTACACTTACAGCTTGCTTTTCTCTATTGCAACCCTTGATTCTGCACTCTCTCTCTCTCTCTCTAAATTGTTCTTTTCTTCATTCTCTCGCTACACAAGCCTTTCGAAAATCCAGAAAATGCTAACACAGAGGCTGCTGCCGCTGCTTTTACGATTTGAACACATAGTATTGCCTCTGATTCTACTGGAAATTCAGCTGGTTTCTTTGATGTTCTTATATTCTAACGTCTGTTTGTATCTTTATCTCGGCCTAGTTCCTCATATTGAGAATTACTAATCAATTTCTGCAGACACAATACAAGATGGTGCTCAAAGAGATGGAGAAAAAAATCACAGTGTTTTAGTTTCTTCCTTATATGTACTTGAAAATCTCCTGTTGATTTTTCAAAAACAAACACATCTGGTTACAGACATGTCTTTCCTGATACAGGTACCATACTTATACCTTGGGATATATTCAACTCGGGGTTTACATTTTTGCCTATACAGAAGATATGACATATAAAAGATCAACAGTGGGTAATTGAATGATAGAATAAAAAAAACAAACTTTTGTTACATCTTTCATCCATCAAAAAGACTTCTTCAGACAAATAATGATTTTATTGATGTAATCTTATTTATGTAGGAGGGATGAAATACAGAAAAACTATTACAATTCTACATCAAGAAATGATAAAGATAGGCCTGACCATAATTTAAACTTAAAGAATGCAGTTTTAATTAAATAAGAGAGTAATTAATTAAAGCAAAATTGTATTGATAGTTCACTAGTTTCATAGTCTTCTATGGTAGATTTACATGCAGGACCATCTTCATCAATGAAGTATTTACGCTTATGACACAACTATTTACTTCTCTATGTTTGATAGTATTTATAAAGTCAAATTGACAGCTGATCTCAGAATGGACTTTCAATTTGTTGTTTACTGGGGCAACAAATGTCACATTAACTTGAAAGGGCTAAAAAAATGGTAATTGTTCTGATGAACTTTCTTATATGATAACTAGACTTTATGAATTTAAGAGTGGTATGAGATTGGCGGCAACATCTCATCATTTTACATTTGAAATGTTCTATGTTAATAGTTTCTTCTATCACACTTCTCACTTGTGAAAGTCTCTCCCAGATTCTTGTTTTCCAGTTAACTATGATCTTCTAAAATTTTAAGGCAATGTCAATCATTATCTTCTGTCTTCTTAATTCTTGTCCTTTTATAATTCTCTCTCCTTAATAGTGTCTTTCCTCATATTCTCTAACACTCAGTAACCCTTTGCATCCTGGTGGCTTTATTGCCTTTCATCTTCAAAAATTTAAATGCAATATCAATTGTTATCTTCTGTCTTCTTAATTCTTGTCCTTTTATAATTCTCTCTCCTTAATAGTGGCTTTCCTCATATTCTCTAACACTCAGTAACCCTTTGCATCCTGGTGGCTTTATTGCCTTTGATATTCAAAAATTTAAATGCAATATCAATTGTTATCTTTTGTCTTCTTAATTCTTGTCCTTTTATTGTCCTCTCTCCTTAATAGTGGTTTTCCTCATAATCTCTAACACTCAGTAACCCTTTGCATTCTGGTGGCTTTATTGCCTTTCATCTTCAAAAATTTAAATGCAATATCAATCGTTATCTTCTGTCTTCTTAATTCTTGTCCTTTTATAATTCTCTCTCCCTAATAGTGGTTTTCCTCATATTCTCTAACACTCAGTAACCCTTTGCATCCCGGTGGCTTTATTGCCTTTGATCTTCAAAAATTTAAATGCAATATCAATCGTTATCTTTTGTCTTCTTAATTCTTGTCTTTTTATAATTCTCTCTCCTTAATAGTGGCTTTCCTCATATTCTCTAACACTCAGTAACCCTTTGCATCCTGGTGGCTTTATTGCCTTTCATCTTCAAAAATTTAAATGCAATGTCAATCATTATCTTCTGTCTTCTTAATTCTTGTCCTTTTATAATTCTCTCTCCTTAATAGTGGCTTTCCTCATATTCTCTAACACTCAGTAACCCTTTGCATCCTGGTGGCTTTATTGCCTTTGATCTTCAAAAAATTAAATGCAATGTCAATCATTATCTTCTGTCTTTTTAATTCTTGTCCTTTTATAATTCTCTTTCCTTAACAATGTTTTTCCTCATATTCTCTAACACTCAGTAACCCTTTGCATCCTGGTGGCTTTATTGCCTTTAATCTTCAAAAATTTAAATGCAATGTCAATCATTATCTTCTGTCTTCTTAATTCTTGTCCTTTTATAATTCTCTCTCCTTAATAATGGCTTTCCTCATATTCTCTAACACTCAGTAACCCTTTGCATCCTGGTGGCTTTATTGCCTTTGATCTTCAAAAATTTAAATGCAATGTCAATCGTTATCTTCTGTCTTCTTAATTCTTGTCCTTTTATAATTCTCTCTCCTTAATAATGGCTTTCCTCATATTCTCTAACACTCAGTAACCCTTTGCATTCTGGTGGCTTTATTGCCTTTCATCTTCAAAAATTTAAATGCAATGTCAATCATTATCTTCTGTCTTCTTAATTCTTGTCCTTTTATAATTCTCTCTCCTTAATAGTGGCTTTCCTCATATTCTCTAACACTCAGTAACCCTTTGCATCCTGGTGGCTTTATTGCCTTTGATCTTCAAAAAATTAAATGCAATGTCAATCATTATCTTCTGTCTTTTTAATTCTTGTCCTTTTATAATTCTCTCTCCTTAACAATGTTTTTCCTCATATTCTCTAACACTCAGTAACCCTTTGCATCCTGGTGGCTTTATTGCCTTTAATCTTCAAAAATTTAAATGCAATGTCAATCATTATCTTCTGTCTTCTTAATTCTTGTCCTTTTATAATTCTCTCTCCTTAATAATGGCTTTCCTCATATTCTCTAACACTCAGTAACCCTTTGCATCCTGGTGGCTTTATTGCCTTTGATCTTCAAAAATTTAAATGCAATGTCAATCGTTATCTTCTGTCTTCTTAATTCTTGTCCTTTTATAATTCTCTCTCCTTAATAGTGGCTTTCCTCATATTCTCTAACACTCAGTAACCCTTTGCATTCTGGTGGCTTTATTGCCTTTCATCTTCAAAAATTTAAATGCAATATCAATCGTTATCTTCTGTCTTCTTAATTCTTGTCCTTTTATAATTCTCTCTCCCTAATAGTGGTTTTCCTCATATTCTCTAACACTCAGTAACCCTTTGCATCCCGGTGGCTTTATTGCCTTTGATCTTCAAAAATTTAAATGCAATATCAATCGTTATCTTTTGTCTTCTTAATTCTTGTCTTTTTATAATTCTCTCTCCTTAATAGTGGCTTTCCTCATATTCTCTAACACTCAGTAACCCTTTGCATCCTGGTGGCTTTATTGCCTTTGATCTTCAAAAAATTAAATGCAATGTCAATCATTATCTTCTGTCTTTTTAATTCTTGTCCTTTTATAATTCTCTTTCCTTAACAATGTTTTTCCTCATATTCTCTAACACTCAGTAACCCTTTGCATCCTGGTGGCTTTATTGCCTTTAATCTTCAAAAATTTAAATGCAATGTCAATCATTATCTTCTGTCTTCTTAATTCTTGTCCTTTTATAATTCTCTCTCCTTAATAGTGGCTTTCCTCATATTCTCTAACACTCAGTAACCCTTTGCATTCTGGTGGCTTTATTGCCTTTCATCTTCAAAAATTTAAATGCAATATCAATTGTTATCTTCTGTCTTCTTAATTCTTGTCCTTTTATAATTCTCTCTCCTTAATAGTGGCTTTCCTCATATTCTCTAACACTCAGTAACCCTTTGCATCCTGGTGGCTTTATTGCAATGTCAATTGTTATCTTTTGTCTATTCTTTTAACTAATCTGGCAGAGTAAAAGACACTTTACATCCATTCAACACATCTTAAAATTTTGTAAAAACAAACAGTTGATAATTTTTATGAAATTGTTTTTAGTTTATATTAAGCACTTTTTGAAATATAAGGAAATAATTATTTGCTTTGCATAAACTAATTCGATGATTTTGTATTTTTATTCTTTAATCAAAGAATTTCCATCGATTAACATTTTATTCTGAACAGATCTTTTAATAATATATTGCTAGAATAAATGAGTAGGAATTTTGGTGACTTCATAAAATAACTAATTGTATCTTAGTGTCTTTATTACCTTGCTTGGTATGAAATGATTAAAAAAAAAATCAAAAATTAAAGATTTTGAAATTAAACCTAAGAACTCTTGCTTTTTTAGTGTATCATGATGTATAATTGTAATCGGAATTTGTCCTATTTCATCCCGCTTATACATATAAGATTCAATCAATAAAACCATTATTAGTCTGAATAGGTCCTTTCAAAGAACAAAATGCATAATGTAGTAGTTTTTCCACTTTATCATTCAGATACACTTGTATTTGGTTGGTGCAAAAATAATGTCGTTTTTTGACGTTCAACTTCAAGAAAAATAGAAAAATTGTCTAAACGTGAAAATATATTTGGTAACCAAGAAATTATTGGTCAAAAAAAGTATTTTAATGTAATTGAAGTCTATTCTTGGCTATGAAAATATTTGCTCAATGATTTCATGCCTTTTTTGCATTTAAATCTTCTGAATGATTCTGCTATAAATCTTGACAGCTGCAAAGGCAGATGTTTCGACACTTCATTATATTGAATGTTTGATTTTTATCCGAAAGCTTCCAAGTTGGAATATTTTTCCTTTACCAAAATTTTAATTGTTTCCCTTTAAATGCATTTGTGTCATCCATTTTTAACAACTAACCCTTACCCTAACCCTCCATTCCTTACTCAATCCTCGAAATTGTTTACTTCCTTGTGTTTCCTTCTTTTCCTCTCTTTCTTTCTTCATTTTCGAATATGTTTCCATTTGTATATTTCTTTCTTTATCTCTTTTTTATTTTTTTTCTATCTCTGAAACAACTTTCTTGGTTCCCCTTTTTGTATATTATCTCTATATTTTCATCATTGAACTTGCCTTCTTTTCCTCTCTCTCTCTCTCTTCATCACTGAACTTGCCTTCTTTTTCTCTCACTCTCTCTCTCTTCATCACTGAACTTGCCTTCTTTCTCTCTCTCTCTCTTCATCACTGAACTTGCCTTCTTTTCCTCTCTCTCGCTCTCTCTCTTCATCACAGAGCTTGCCTTCTTTTCGTCTCTCTTCATCACTGAACTTGCCTTCTTTTCCACTCTCTTCATCACTGAACTTGCCTTCTTTTCCTCTCTCTCTCTCTTTCTTTTCATCACTGAACTTGCCTTCTTTTCCTCTCTCTCTCTCTCTTCATCACTGAACTTGCCTTCTTTTCCTCTCTTTCTCTCTCTTCATCACTGAACTTGCCTTCTTTTCCTCTCTCTCTCTTTCTCTCTCTTCATCACTGAACTTGCCTTCTTTTCCTCTCTCTCTCTTTCTCTCTCTTCATCACTGAACTTGCCTTCTTTTCCTCTCTCTCTCTCTCTCTCTCTTCATCACTGAATTTGCCTACTTTTCCTCTCTCTCTCTCTTCATCACTGAGCTTGCCTTCTTTTCCTTTCTCTTCATCACTAAACTTGCCTTCTTTTCCTCTCTCTTCATCACTGATCTTGCCTTCCTTTCCTCTCTCTTCATCACTGAACTTGCCTTTTTTTCCTCTTTCTTCATCACTGAATTTGCCTTCTTTTCCTCTCTCTTTATCACTGAACTTGCCTTCTTTTCCTCTCTCTTCATCAATGAAATTGCCTTCTTTTCCCCTCTCTCTCTCTCTCTCTTTCTCTTTATTTCTCTATCTCTGAACCTACTTTCTTCATTCTCTTTTCTTCTTTTGGAAAGTTACCATCTTGAAATTTTCTATTTTTTCTATTATTTTACTAGTCACATTCTATGTCTTATTTATCTTCTAAATTTCTCCAAATTTATATATAAGCCCATTTTTATTGGCAACATTTCAAAAAACCTTGACTTAAAACTAGCAGTTATCATTGACTCTTGAAATGCTTATCTAAAATCTATGCCCTACTATTCCGAGCATTGTCTCCATCAACTTTTGTGTGATTTTTACAGTAGATATATGAGAATTGTTCAATAGTTTAATATTCAAGAGCTGTTTTTTATAGTTCAATTTCTGACAGTGGATTTGCTTATCAAATCCAACTCACAAAACTAAATACTTGAATTAACTGCAATTTTTAGATATTGTCTTCAGCATGTCAGTATTATTGTTTAACAATAAAATATACACATTGGCTGAATGAATACAGACATTGTCCGTGTACAAAAAATGGTCTCTTGAAATCCCAGAAGATTAGCAATGAGAATTGTTCATTACAAGAGTGACAGCAATCCTTTAAAAATGGAAACATCAAAGTTCTATATAAATAAACAAGACAATTACTGTCATCCAGGATAACTTTCACAAAGTTCCTCAGTTGGGAACAAAGAGATAAGAATATGATAAATAGTGCTTTGGGAGTAAGCTGCTTTTTTTTATTTTTTATTTATAACAATTTATGATTGCAAATGACATTAAAATTGCCATGTGCTCGACTAAGGTAATGTCATAGGAGAAACGTGTTTGACACGAATCAATCTGGTTTCATTCTGGTATGACATAGCCAGATGCTTTATATTTACTTAGGATGAATAATAGTTCAAGATAAAAACATGTTTGCCTGCATGATATAAATACATTTATTTACACTATTCTAGCCAAGATGTTAGATAAAAAACATGTTATATCAGTAATTCTTGCATTAATTCCTGACCACTGACAATCTCTTTTTTCTGATTTTCAATCTATAATACACTTTGGTAAATAAATAAGTTTGCAAGGATTTTTTTTTTGGACAACCAATATTTATTTTTCAATATAATCTGCTTCACTGACTCTATGTGAATATGAGTTATATCAATCAAACATTATACAGTGGAAATTTCAGATCTGACTTCAAAAGTTTTGATTAGCCTCCCCATCCTTCTGGTTGGTGCCACTGCTGAGCTTTCACTGGTCCAGGGACCAATGATGGCCATACTTAAGTGGTGAGAGGTTGGCTACTTCCCATTAATAAATAACAATAATTTTGATTTTTGACAGAATTTCAATCCAAAGCTTATTTCATGTACACATCTAAAGACAACGACTCCACTATATTATCTTACTTATTATAAAACGCAGATTGTGTGTGTGTGTGTCTGTACGTTTATATATTGGATCGGATTTCCTACATTTATCAACCGATTTCAACAAAACTTCACAGGACTACGTAAAATTACCTTGCGGTGGTTCTGACAGTGCCAAAAATGGGAAAAACACAATTGTTTTTGCATGAAATCAATTTGAAAACATGATTAAGAGGCATTAATAAAAGGGGGACAACTCATAACGAGTTATACTTATTAATATCAAGTTAGACTTATTATAAAACCCAGGTTGGTTGTTTGTGTGTGTGTGTGTGTGTGTGTGTGTGTGTGTGTTTGTTTATATATGGGATCGGATTTCAACTGATTTCAACAAAACTTCACATTTTTTTTGGCAGGTAGTGTTTCTTATTGTCTTGCACACTTTTTCTTTATTTTTACATTCAGAATGCTTTAAAAATTCAGACAAGACAGTTGTTTATAATAAAATTCTATTTAATCGGTAGATTCATAACGATTGAAAACAATGTTTTTTTGGGGGGTTTGACCAATTCGTAAGACAAAAAAACAAAAAAAAAGCTAATTAAGACATGCGTGTCCGTCAACCTTAAACAATAATCTTTGTCAATTTTATTTTTCAGTCTTTATGATGGTCGATACTTGATCTATCTCTTACTGTTACATCCCCGGGCAACGCCGGGCTCTACTGGTAGTTATATATAAGGCTGTATCAGAGGTATTTTCATTTTTATAGACTTTCATTCCAAAATTAATGTACACATCTAAAGACTATCTCTGATGCCATTATATTATTATTATTATTATATGATATTAATCACATATTTTTATTGGTTTAAAATTGGATTCAGTGAGCTGAATTCAAATTCTGGCCTAGTCTGTTGCATTCATTTTTGCACAAATGCTCTTTGGGAAGGTATGAATCCATATTGTCTTCCACCAGTGATGTGTTAAATAGTAGGGTAAACCCAGCTCTCTAGGCTTAAATGGCAGCCAGTTTAGGAGAACTACCTTGAATTCGAAGCTGTGCGGAAAGCAACAGGAAATAACACTGTTCTTTTCCAAGAACTTATGGCAACTCACAGATATAAAGAAAAAGGTGTTTTTAGAGAGCCATGATTGCCTTAATCCTGAGGAAATATGGCATGAATAAGAATAATTTCCATTTGACTCCAAAGTTATTAGCCTCCCCATCCTCCTTGAGGTCTTCAGCTACTTCTGGTTGTTGCTGCTGCTTGACCTTTACTTGGATCAATGATGGCCATTCTTCAGTCGTAGCAAACTGGCTACTTCCCACATATAAATAAGAATAATTTTAATTTTTGAAAGACTTCAACTCCAAAGTTAAATTCATATTCACATCTAAAGACTCTCGTGACACCAATATATTATTAATATTATTATTATGTATTAGAGTGTATCAAATTTAATTTAATTTTTGACATTTTTGACAATTTTTAATCCAAATGTTATTTCATTTACACATCTAAAGAATATGACTGTAGTATATTATTCATATTGTTTATACATCATATTAGGAAGCTCTTCATCTGAACATCGTTTTTTTCAAATGTTGTAATGGTAAATGCAAGTGTTTCTGGCAATTTTGATTCATTATTTTAAATTGAGCCT
Organism: Acanthosepion lycidas; assembly: GCA_963932145.1. Classification (NCBI taxonomy): domain Eukaryota; kingdom Metazoa; phylum Mollusca; class Cephalopoda; order Sepiida; family Sepiidae; genus Acanthosepion; species Acanthosepion lycidas. The sequence continues at coordinate 87,582,447 of OZ010585.1, read as the reverse complement.
TAAAGCCATTGAACATTGAAGTTTCTCAGAGAATTCAAGAAATGCATGAAAATGAAAGAATATCTACCCAAATTGTTTTAAACATTTTAAAGTTGGTGACTTGATCTTGAAATAAAGCTCAGAGGTAAACAATTAATCAATTTTAGATTCTGATTATCTTAGAGATTTCCTTTTTGTCTTATAGATTATTGTAGAGTGTCCATGGTTAAATGTAAAATAAATGACAGAACTGCCCAACAAACATAATTGACAAAGTTTACGATAAGAAAAAGAAAAGAACAGGACAAAAAATAATATAAAGCAAGCAAACAATATATTCAAGGCAAATTAACTGTAATAAGGCAAAGCAACAGTAATATAGCAAAAATGTTCACAAACTAAGAATTGGGGTTGAAATACAAAAGTAAATTCAGATAAGCAAATGTAGCATTCCAATTTCAAAACAATTCAGACCAGGACTGAGGTTATTTACCTTGCCTTCCCACAAGGCAGATTGTGGCACAAATCCGAGCCTGTAGGCTTGGGCAAAAATTTTCCGTAGACCCTGCATACACAGTCAAGCTTGTCTACCTCCCCAGATATGACTCTGCATTTTAGCATAGCCTCGTCTGGGTTCCTCTCTGCCCAAAGGCTAAGAGTTCAACAAGTCAGCCCAAACCACCTGAATCAGCAGATCGGGACTGAGTCAGAGTTAACCAAGAATTGGCCTATTTTAATCGCTATGAAAAAATCCCAGCATGCATTTGTTGCTTTTACCTATAAATTGTGGAGGGGCAAATGTTTTTCAGTTATTCCCCATGGGAAGTGGAACCAAAATTTACACTTGACAAGGCCTGGAAAATGCATTAAGCTGAAAAATTGTCAGCAACACCAATGGTACAAAATGGTATGGAGATCTGAGTGGTTGAACAGTTTCTGGGGGGTGAGGAGTTATCCTTATTTACATGCAGAGTATTGTCCTTATCTTTGTTGTTGTTATCAATATGTTTTGGCCATTGTACTCTCTGGCCTTCATTCTTGTCAATTCTAGTAATCTTCAGGGAATTTCAAACTGAACCTTTATTTAATCTACATGTGTAGAGTGTTCTCATTCTACTGTCCATATCTAGAGATATCAAGTTCTTATTTAATACTGTTCAGTTATTGCTCACCCCATTTCTAGTGAGTCACTGATGAAGACCACAAAGCTAAAAGTCCGAAATGTTAATAATAACAAAAATGAGGATATTAGTCTGAATGTAAATAGTATCCAAACAGTGTTCGATAGATGATTCTAGATTTGAAAATACAGAAAACTAGAATAAGTTGAAATTTTTTAGAAATTGCTTATTTATGTAACCTGTGCTATTAGAGGGATGATTTATTAGGTCAAAGTTTTCATTCTCCCTAATTTTTACATAAAAATGTGACAGATTTTATTGGTATAGTAGAAAATAAAGTAGTAATCAGTTACTATCTGCATTTGACTATATTTGAAACCAAGAAATAAAAGAATGCTATTGTTTACCAGTAAAATGCCCAAGAGCCACTCAAGGTAGGAGGTTAATAAATTGATTTGTTTTATGTACTTAAAAAAATTAGATTATTAAGATATGTAGGATAGATAATGGTTGACATTGAACTTGAAGAGGATTGTAGTGGTCGAAAAGTTTACTTATCACTGCCCACAGGCTTTACAACTACTCCATCACTAAACAAATTTAATTTTTTTCTGCATTATAAATATTTCTTGCAGTAGAGAAAAAACTGATGGCTAAATGATGAACTGTGCAAGATTAGACCTGAAACTAGATTGAACCAGTTTTAGCACTCAATTTCAAAGTTATGCTTTCAGAAGGCAAATATTGTTATTCTGCAATAACCAGGAATTACTGCCAGTATTACTGATAAAAAAAAGTTGTTTCAATAAATTTTAGCACTCAGGAAACCAGGGAATTATTTCATGAATTATCAATTCTAAGGAGTTAAAAAAATAGTGTGATTTGATGAATAATCAATGATAGCTACAGTGTAGATACAATACTCATGTTTTTAATGTAAAAATACATTGAAAATCAGAAAGAAAGGGATTGTCAGTGGTCAGGAATTAAGGCAAGTAGTATTATTGAAAACAGTAATATAATATGGATAATATATCATTTCACCCCAAACAAGGCAATAAGGCTACTAAGATATGGGGCGAGGCTTACTGAGTGTCAAAGAATGAGAAAAACTACTATTGAGGAGAGAGAACAAAAAAAGAACAAGAATTAAGAAGAGAGAAGATACCTCTTGTCATTTAAATTTTTAAAACTCAAAGTTGACTGGAAGGCAAGAGATTTCCACAAGTGAGAAGTGTGAGAGAAGAGACTGTTAGCATAGAACTTATGGTTACATCTAGCTATTTCAACAGTAGAATGATGAAACATGGCTGCCAATCTAGACTAGTACTGTGCTGAAATTTATAAAGTCTAGTTACCATAGAGGAAATTTCATCAGAACAATTACCATGAAAGCATGGGGAAAGTGCCTGAAGCCAAGATGCCAGGTTAAGACCAGTGACATTGCAGATTTCCTTTGGATTTTATCAAGCATCTCTAAATATATAGTGGGATTTTCTAATGATTTTATTTCAGAAATGTATGGCTCTCCACAATTTCCTGTTCTTTGTAGCTCTTAATAATTTTTGACATTTTGTTATCTCTCCCAGAACCTGTCCCACCATCCATTTACTCAAGCTTGCTGTGTAGGTTATGCAATGTTTCCCTCTTGCCTTTAATCTGCCCTGTGAGTATCAAATTTCCAACCCCTCTTTCCTCATTATGTGTCTTAGAAATTTCAACTATCTCTTTCTAATTCTAACTATAAGTGTCCTTTTTGTTTTCATTTTCCCTGAAACTTTGTTCTTGCTCACATGTTAAGTCTATGGTATTTTCAAAATCCTTCTGTAGAACTATATATCTGTTGCTTCAAGTCTTTTCATCTGTGGGGAGATTATCCAGTATTCATTGCCATATAAAAGAACTGATATTATGTTACAGTTAAGTACTCTTTTCTTTGTTTCTAATGGAATTTTTTTATTTCTTAATATTTTTCTTAGTTTTGGAAGGCATCTTTCACTATCCCAGTGTCCCAATGGATTTCAGTGTTGCATTTTCCATCCTAGTATTCTTAAGAATGTTTCAAGGTAAAAAAAAATCCTTGTTTATTTTGAAGCTTAATATAAGACCATCTTCAAACCTTCAATTTCTTCAGTTTGGTTTTGAGCTCATGTAACTCCAATAAATTTCATATGTAATCTTAAAGTGTCTTATGTAAATAAAATATATTAAGCAGAAATCTCTCTTTTTCCATAATTATATAAAATGTGTATCGTTATCATTTATAAGAATTCAGATATACTTTGAAGAAAATGTTTTGAATTTATTTGTTCATGAAATGTTATAGTTTTTTTTTTTGTTGAGGGTGAAGGCATTTCACAGCATTTTGTATATAATTGAATGAATTGTGTGCCTCAAATAAAATAAAATTATGATATTTATGTTTGAAATAAAATTTTGAAGGCTGACGTTCAAGAAGAATACAAAACATGAAATCTTTTTCTTCATAATTAAATATTTGTAAGAAGAGGTCAAGACAAGAATGTTTAATCAGCAAACGTTAGAAAATATTGATAGCAGTAAGATCTCTCAATAGCAGTTACAGATCTGCAAATCTATGAACTTTCAAGAGATGATAAAACTCCATGCTGAAGATTTAAATAAAAAATTAGACCAAATTTCTTAAAGAATTATCCAAATAATAACAAATATGCAATTCTGTCATGAGTGATTTTTAACAATTTATTGTCAGCATTTTTCTGTATATGATGAAAAAAAATGACAAAAATATTTAAATTATTTTTCTGTTGCATTTGGTAAATTTTTGTGCCATAGAATAGCAAAAGATGTTTTCCAAAAGTCAAAGAATTAAGAACCAGGAAAATTTTGTTAGAAATAAAGAAAAGAGCACTGGAGTACTTTGCATTTTCAATTGTCTTAGATGGCAGTAAATGCTGGACAATTTCTTCACAGATGAAGATTTGAAGAATACTGAGAATACCAAAGATGAAACAAGTAAACAACTTTGAATGAGGGCATGTATACCAAACTCATGGAATTATCTTGGCTTCTTCCTTAACCATATACAAGTTTTTTTTTTTAACCTCGTTCTCATTGTAGAACTGCTGTTTTTTGAGTGACATCTTTACAGAGCAACACAGATGAAGGTTTGAGGGTGCCAGGTCAAGACTTCAGAAGTTCTTGCCTTGCAAGCACCTGCTTCTCTTTCTATCAGAATTCTGGAAAACCATATATATCATTTTTTCAATTCGTGACCTTATTACACCATCATCCCGCATTTTTCTTTTTCATTTTTATGTACTCTGAAAAACACTTTTTTGGCAATATTGAGTCCTATTTATTATCTGTTCTTATTCTTTTTTGACCTGGTAACAACTTGTCAAACACCAATTTAATTTTTCTTGTGAACCTCAATTCTGCCAGGGACAAGCCTGTTGGTGTATTGGGATTCGGTATTATCCGGCATATATTTAAGAAATTTCGTAATGCTTCTTTGCTCACTTTATCATTACTTGATTTTTTCAAAGCTCTCTTAAAAGTATCCATAAATCATTCAGCTTGTCTGTTTGTCTTTGGGTGATATGGCAGAGCAGTAATATGTTCAATCAAGAACATTTTATAGAATTCTTATAATCATAAGCAGTGAATTGTGTACCGTTATTCAAGACTCAAAAAATTCACAAGTTGGTATTTTGCACTTACAAATTTTAGGCCACTTAGTAATGCAATCCAAGATAATGTGATCAGTTTATTGAACCTGTGAAATCTATGTGCAGTCTTGACCACAGCATATCTGTCTTTGGCCAAGGTTGTAATTTCGTAGTAGGTGATTTTGCTGCAAGAGCACAATGTCTGCAGGCTTTTACTAATTTTTCAGTGTCTTGGTCCATTTTGGTTCAGTATACATAGTTTCTCATCACAGATTCCATCCTTGAAATTCCCAGATGTTCACTATTAAATCCATTTAATATCTGCTTTTGTACTATCCTTGGTATTACTACTTTTTGTGCAAAAATCAGTACTTGTCACATAGCGAGTAAGCGTTCAAGTCTGGTTTGCATTCTAAAAATCATCTATCTTTCGTACTTTCTTTTAGTCATTTTTTTTATTTTCAAAATAAATGTCTTTTTTTGCTTTTACTTTTAATTGGTAGTTTTCATACTACATTGCATAATCTATTTTAATTTCTATTTTTACTTGTGAAACATGTGCAATGGCCTTCATGTTAACATTATTATATTTATGTAGAATTACCGTTCATATATATCATAGTCACTAGCATCTAAAACCAATATGATCTCTACTTTTTGATCATAGTGTGCTAATGATAAGTTAGTATTTTCTTGAGTTGATTTCTTCAAACGCCTTCTGACACTTATTGGCCCAGTTCTACTTTGTCTTTTTAAGCAAATTGTTCAATGGAGCTCTCGAATTCCGTATATTAAGTCCATAGATGTGATAATAGTTTGCTGGTCATAGAAGTGCTTGTACCCTAGTAATGTTTGTTGGAGGAGGCATATTCTTAATTACACTTGCTCTCAATGGATCTGATTGACAACCATTTTTTTCAATGATTTGTCCTAGGTACTTGATTTTAGGCAAAAACAATATGCACTTTTCCTCACTGAGTTTGAACCTGTACTCTCATATTTTCTTTTTTTGTTCCTTAGATACACTCTAAATTAATATATCATCCAGATAAGTAACTGTGAAATCACATCCTGCAAGCATAGTATCCATAGCTTGTTGAAAGATAGCGTGAGCCCCTTTTATCACAAAAGGAAGTCAGTTAAACTTATAGAATCCCTATGCATATTTAAAGTTATTAATTCTGAACATTTCTCTTCAACTTGTATTTGCAAATACACTTCAGGAAGTTCCAGCTTCAAAAAATTTTTTCCACTGTTTAAATTCGCAAAAATTTCCTCTGGACTTGGTGATGGTAGTTATAGGATTCTAAACATTTGTTTAACCCTGTCGAAAAATCAGCACAAATACAAATTTTTTTTCTTTACATACATAGCTGGCACTGCCCATTTTGAATGGTCAATTTTTTCAAGTCTGTCTAATTCTTTGTTGACTTGATCCAATGCTGTGAATGGTACACTATGTTTTAGTTTAAACACTTCTGTCAACCCTTTTTTCACTTGAAATTTTGCTTTGACTTTGAAACACTGACACAACTCATTTGACAACATCTGGAAAACATTTTTTCAATTCTTCCTTTAAAATTTCACACTGGTTTTTAAAACTGGTAACTTGTCCACTTATATTTTTGTAATAAATATTTTTAGGTAAATCCCACAACTCAAATAATTCCATTCAGTCAGTACTGAATAAGTTTGTAGTATTTTTTAACATGTAAGCCTTAGCTTTTACACACTTGTTACAAAATGAGATGTTACAAATCATTTTACCAATAAAAAATAATTTCTCACCTGGCATTCCACATGTAATATTTTAAGTTCTTTTTAATATAGATTTTCTGTTTGCTTTCCATGTAGCTTTGTTGATTATTAGGATATCATTACCTGTGTCTAGCTGTATTTTTATATCCACATTATTAATTTTCATATACACAAATTTTCTTTTGTTTTCTGTAATTATTTTTTCCATCGCAATATTGTGTATTCAGATTTTTTCTGTGAGAACTTTTCCTTGCCTTAGTTTTACAGTGTGACTTTTTATGTCTTATATTTCCACACTTGTAGCACTTTGAATTCTTAAAGGGACAGTCACCTTTGAGATGTAACCTTCCACATGTGAAACATGGATTACTTTTTCTTTTTCCACATTTTTCATTAGATTGTATGTATGCACCTTCTTTTTCTTCAATCTCTTTTATGTCTCATCACAGATTTAGGATTCTCTGACATTCATTCGATATTTCTTGTAGTGTTAGTTTTTGATTCTGTTCAAGTTTTGTTAGAACTCTAGCCTGTATTTGTACATCTTTTTTCGCCGTTAAACCTTGAACAAAAACTAATCCTTTAAACATATCTGGAGCCAGTTTCTTTAATTTGAATCTTTCACACTCCTTGTTAACGATTCCTTTATATGTTTCAAAATCTTTATCTTCTTTTTTAGTTAGATTTATATGCTTCTAACGAGTATTGAATAACTGACTTTTCTTGCAAAATCTTTTAGTCAGAATATTTACTGTTTCTTCAAAGCAAATTTCTCCTGTTTTTTTTCGGTAATACAAAATTACATTATTTTTCATGTTCTGCTAGTGCTGATTCTCAACAAAAGTCTTTTTTTTCTCTTGTTTTCTCAGTCACTGCATTCTTCGCTGAAAATTTGCTCATATCATCTAAAATAAGCAGAAAATTGGAATTGTATGTGAATTCAAATATGACATTTGCCACTGTGTCTGGAGTAAAAGAACTTTAGGAATATTCTCTTGTCTTCTGTATTATTTCAATTAAATTTTGCTCTTGTTTTTTTACCACTTGGGCCAAGAATTCTTCCATATTTGAAGAATATCTGTTTTTTTTTTTCTTTTTTACAGATACCAAAGAAAAAAAATTAAACCAACATTGTTCTAGTTTCTTGTTGCCACTGTTATCATGTACATAAAAGTAAAAAATACTTTTTCCTACTCTGTATGAGTTTTGATTCTTTGTCACCACTGTTATAATTCACTCCTCACAGTTATAAAATTATGTCTTAGAATTCTCTCTGACTCCAAAAAACTTCTACTGACTCATTTGGAGTCCTTTATTTAAGGCACCATACCTAGTTCAATTGTGTCACTGGGGTTGTCTTATTTACTCCACAACAGAATGTTTACATCACTTTCTGTTTAAAAAAAAACAACAAAAAAGCCCAGAAAACTTTGCATTCATTTGGGCAACCATTTTAAAAAAGGATTATGGGTAAAAAAAAAAGAAGGCAACTCCACAAAGATTTCCATTTGTTTTCTAGACATTTTATAAATAATAACCCCAAGGAATTCAGAGTAATAATTTTAAAATCAAATGAGTGTAGGCATTACTTTTTGACTGACCATTGTGGTTTAAATGTCATTTTTTACTAAAATTTCATGAGACTGCTTGGAAAACTTTTACTAAAATCAGTTTTTTTTCAAATAAAATGAGAGATGCTTTGAATTAATGCCTCCCTTTTTATCACATTGGCACATGACATCAGAGGCACCTGTTGATGATATGGAAGTAGAAGCTGACTCTTCCTACTAATAACTTGTAAGTTTTTTGCTTTGCTACAGGAAACAAAATTGTGGCAAAATGATATCTGACATGAAAATGTATACAAGTAGAGGTATTTTACTGAAATTTTTCATATAGAAACAATTTCACTTATTTATGGAAACCAGACAATAGATGTGAGTACAGTTAGGCAGTGTAAGCTAAATACTAGGCCAACCTTACAGAGCAGTCAACTCACAAAATGATGAGATTTATAGTTAATAGTAGTGACTATGAGGGAAAATAGTGTTTTTTAGCTGAAAATTTACTCTATTCGACAATGTTATTGTGCTCTCTGTATCTGTTATAATTTCAATTTAAGTAAATATGAAGCACTCCTGTATATTTGTGAATGTGTAAAATAGGCAGGCCACAATATGGCATAATTCATTCAGTAAAAATAAAAACATTTTGGGAATAAAAATAAATGGGCATGTCTCTACAGGTGCAGATTTTTACAAGTACTCACCCTTGTTCATTGCTATTATAAATGCAGAGCCAATGGCGGTAACTACAGGGAAAAAATAGTGTGACGTACCTGGTATGTAACTGCAATTTTTTTTAACTCAAACAGAAGTGCTCACTTCGATATCCACAGCTCATAAGACAAAAACAGACCTTAATTTTATCTAGCACCATGCACTCACTTCTGGAATACTGCTCCAATAATACCAGCATCATAAAACATCTTTCTGTACAATCGGAAATCAGAAAAGGCTTGCACGGTTTTCACAGCAGCCATTTCTGAGTCACTGGCTGACTATAAAGCCAATGCTGATTTCACCTACGAGGACAGATAATACTAGGCCGACATTAGTGATGGACGTAATGAAAAGCAAAGCTAACCATGCCACTAGCAGTGACACCATCAATAAAGATACCTTTGGTCAACAATAAACCACAGTAGAAACTAATTCTTGACTATTACAATGCAATAATTTGCATAATATTTCTCCCACATGTCTATCTCGACTACTAACTTGGATTATACCAAATTAATTCTCAGTCTCCCATGATTGATATATGATACCCCAGAACAAACAAGTGATCAAAGTTTATAAATTACAGGAAAATAAAAACTCTTATTTATCACAAACACATCATATATCTGTAGGTTGTTTTGTCACTTAGATTTTTTTTATTATTATTGGTTAAACCACCATTACATGTGTTCTGTAGTTGAAAAGATGTCTTATTCAATGGTCGTTGAAAATAAACCAAATATCCCAGATTTTATTTAATTGTATTATTTCTCAGTTGTGTTTGTTTTTTTTTTTAAAAAAAAAAGAAGAAAGAAAAAAAAGAAGAAAGAAAAAAAAGAAATGCTGGCTGCAGAATGTCAAAAGTTTCTTTTTCTACAGATACAACTTCAGTTCAATTAAAAAAGATTTAAGAGCCAAAGAAATAACAAGAAATAATAAAAAGTGCACTGAGTCTAATGGTTACACAATGTACCTTGGGACAGTGAGACATGCAGAGGTTTGATGTTGTCTGGTTAATACCCAGGGCCAATTCCTTGATTGTATGCCCCTAAGTCTCAAGTAAGTGGGGCCTATAGAGCCTTGAACTGAAAAATATAAGAAAGGAAAACATTTTAAATATGTAAAAACAGATGAAACATGAAATATACACCTTATTCAAATTAAATATAAACTAAATTTTTATTTCACTTTTTGATTGGATGCCCTTCTGATATAGATGCTCAGGGTTGTTGCACCCTCTGTCCCTACCCTTCTGCACGTTACTGGCTTGGGAAGTAAATTTAGCCCTCAATTTGTGTGGCCATTTGGCAGATTTAGCTAAGTTTAGAATATATCTATAGTTGACCATCACTGTTAAAGCACTGAATCTTGTTTGATCACTGATCTCAATGACAAGCCTGATCAGTTAGGAATGCCAAGAATGCTCATCAGCTTGTGGCCTTGTTCCAGACTAAGAAAAGCATGATAACTATAGAATACAAAAAAATAGCAGTTACTAAATGTAGTCAGAACATCAGCCGTATAGGTAAAATTAGTAAAAATAATAATAACTTGTGGGGAGGAGGCAATGGGCCACCCACCTGATGTGTTTATGTTAATGGGCAGCTAAATGGGGAGTGGGGAGGATAGTAAACAGACAAGTATTACTAAAAGCTATAAAGGAGAGGGATTTGTGGTGAGCTATGATCTCCCACATCTTGAATGAATGTGGCATCATTGATAATTTTTTCATAGATAAGTCAATATACTTGTGGTACAATGATAAAAAAAATATTTTTACATAATAAGCATTTTCCAGTATATTCTCCTCTATTGGCAATGCACTTAATTCATTGGTGAATATTAATAATATCAATTTCACATTATACATGGTGCGATTGTTAAACTGACGGCATTTTATATTTTTAATTTTGAGCGAGCGTGTTGTTTGTTTTAGATTTTGTCAACTGCAGTATAGTAGGGTCAGTTGGGCACTGTCTAGGAGAAAAAGAGCACCATGATGCAATTTCACTCCACCAGAAATTTGGCAATGGCATGCTGTGCTGCTTGGCATTGATACCAGAAGCTCCAATATGAACATTTCAGAGTCTTTGGGTGCCAATCTGAAGACACTATATATATATATATATATATATATATATATATATATATATATATTATGGGTGTGTGGTCAAGTGGTTAGAACGTTTGCTTTGGGTTCAAATCTCACCATTGTCATTTTGTCAGGATGAAGACTTGTTGATGTTACCAGACTGGATCAAGGTCTATCCCAGTGTGCAGCACCTTTGGAAAGTGCCTGAAAACCATACCACAGGTTGACCCAAGCCTTGTAAGTGAAATTGGGTAGACGTAACTCTTGTGGGTCATCAATAGCTGTGCTAGGACGAAGCCATAAGTCATCATGGTTGAGGGCTTGAGCATGCTGGCCTCGTTCAAATTGGTGATCGATCAATTGGCCTGAAAAAGGAACTGACTAACTGCCCTTGTAGACAGGTATCCTCAAATTCAAGTGGCTAAGTATTATTATTATATATATATATATATATATAATGAAATCTATATGAGCAGCAATCCTTGTTTCATATTTGTTTTATCATATATGATGGATAAGGAATATTTTATAAGTTTTTTATTCAGTTTTTCTTGTGTTCTAACCATTTTATGATGATCAAGAATGTGTAGAAACTGTAGTCTTTATTGTCCCAAACATATTCAGTAATTATTTTAGACATTGGGGTGAGTAATTTTCATTGTTATTTTATTTTGTTTCATTTCTTATATTCTGTTGTGTGAGAGTCAGAGGAATTTCAGTCTTACTGGAGTTCTTGCTTCAAAAAACAATAGACTTACACTTAACATCACTTGTTTTGAAAAGAGCCAAGGTATCTTTGTTGTGTTCGGAAACTGAACCAAATCTTTCAAAATATTTCATATTCAACAAAACATGCATGATCAAATTTATATCAATTATACATTTTGTATATGTGTATAACACTTTCACAGATACTACATCTATCAACCTATATGTAAATAACTGCTATTTTTTGCCATACTATGCTAGTATATATATATATGCATATATGCTCACACACACATATATACATACATGCATACATATATATAAATATATATAATGAAATTGATTCAGTCCGACAATTATTTTAATATAATTTTTGTTTATACATTATTTTTATAGATACAAATATTTAAGTAAATGCTCTGTTTATAATAAACAGTATAAACAACATTTACCAGCCGGAATGTCTGAGAAATCTCAAAGAAAATATGTGTCCTCTGACAAGAATCAAACCTGTATTCTACACAGAACCACAATATAGCCTGATGTGCTATACTATTTAGCTACAGAGGAAGCGCCTGGTTAGCAAGTCTGGACGTTCAGGCTGGTAAATGTTGTTAATACTGTTTATTATAAACAGAGCCTTTACTTAAATATTTTTATCTATAAAATTATTTATGTTATATAAACAATATATATATATATATATATATATAAAAGTGAACATTGAAGTCAGCACTGAGAGGCGACAGGCTGTTTCATGCTAGATGCAATCGTCAGGCCACGACCAACATTCACAGCCTGACGATTGCATCTAGCATGAAATAGCCTGTCACCTCTGAGTGTTGACTTCAATGTTCACTTATATATATATATATATATATATATATATATATATTCACAATTAATGGATGTTTAAATCTGACATTATTTCTTATTACTATACACCTATTTCATGTGTCCATTGTTTGAGTAGATAGACCCCCCTCTTTTAAATCCATCAGGAACCATTTAATCTCATTGTTTAAAAAAAACAGGGCATCTGGACTGAAACACATGTACCTATTAAATATTTTTTTTTATAAGCATTTCACCCCAAGCAAGGCCAGAGTACCACTAGTACACAAGGGGCTACAGAAAGTAAAAGTAAGGGAAAAGACTGGGTTTAGGTGGGGGGGATTGAGGAAAGGATAAAAAGAGGAACAAGGGAGGATAAAAGGAAGAACGGGGATCAAGGCAACAGAAGATGTTGATTGACATTACATTTAAATTTTTGAAAATTATAGTTATCAAGGAAGCAAGTAAGAGGAAAGGAGTCCCACTGTTGGGAAGTGTGAGAGAAGAAGCTGTTGGAGTAGAAGAGGCGGTTACATTTAACTGTTTTGACAGTAAAAGGATGAGACTGAGATGCCAACCTAAGAGAGCATGCTTAAATTCATGGAGTTGGGGCACCAGTGAAAATATCTCGTCAGAGCATTTGCCATGAAAATATTTGTAGAAAAGACAGAGGGAAGCCACATCACGTCTGTGGGAAAGTGACTGGAGTCGAGATCCCAAGTCAGGACCAATCATATTGCATTATCCGTCTTTGGATTTTGTTGAGAACCTCAAGATGAACAGCAGGGGCACTAGACCATATATGGCAAGATTAATAAGAAATATATTTATTGAAAGGAAAATAATATAATATGCACAAGTACACATTTTTTCTCCATTAAAATGTTTTTAATGCATGGATGATATTTGGGTCATTTTGGGGGTTGAGGGTGAAGGAGAGTTTAGAGGTTTTCAGATTAGTTGACATATTTTTTCACTGCTAGGAACAAATTTTTAAAAATTTCAAGAGAGAGGATTTTGATCTAATATGAAAGGAATGATCCTATATCAGACTATGTTCAGATTTGTGATAGATATGAACAGACTGAGATAGATAGATAGATAGATAGATAGATAGATAGATAGATAGATAGATATGAACAGACATAGATAGATAGATAGATAGATAGATAGATAGATAGATATGAACAGACTGAGATAGATAGATAGATAGATAGATATGAACAGACTGAGATAGATAGATAGATAGATAGATATGAACAGACTGAGACAGATAGATAGATATGAACAGACTGAGACAGATAGATATGAACAGACATAGATAGATAGATAGATAGATAGATAGATAGATATGAACAGACTGAGATAGATAGATAGATAGATAGATATGAACAGACTGAGATAGATAGATAGATAGATAGATATGAACAGACTGAGATAGATAGATAGATAGATAGATAGATATGAACAGACTGAGACAGATAGATAGATAGATATGAACAGACTGAGACAGATAGATATGAACAGACATAGATAGATAGATAGATAGATAGATAGATAGATAGATAGATAGATAGATATGAACAGACTGAAGTGGATAGATATAAACAGTCTAAGATGGATAGATATGAACAGACTGAGATAGATAGATAGATAGTTAAGAAAAAACTGAGATAGTCTGTTCCTATCTATAGCAGTTTCTTCCTATCTATCTATCTATCTCAGATACTAACAAACCGAGATTGATAAATAGATAGGAACAAATGGGCATAGATATCTTTTTTTCGACCATACTGATACAAACTGATGTTCAAATGAAGATAAGCTTTTCCAGACACCCACTTGAGGTTTGTGACTTATATTACAACATTTGGCTTAAAAATTAAATTAATAAGAATGAACATATGCAAAAGTGTTTAAAACTTGTAAAATCAGTGAACATTGTCAAGAAAATGAAGTAGAAAATTGTCAATATAAAATGCCATCTTTTTTTTTTAATGAATTAGTAGTGTAACATCTTTTTTGAAAGAACCCTAAAGAAAATTGAAGAGGTTATTTATTTATTTTGTTGGAGACAGAGAAGGCATGTTTATGTCAAGATTTTGTAAGTTTTACATATTTCAAAAAATAAAAAAGAGAATTCTTACTGTGATTTTAAGAACATCCCATAATGAAGCTATTATCTAATTTCTTTTTAATGAAAAATTTAATGAGAACTGGTATTATTTATTCTGAAATTTTAGTGCCACACAAATCACAAAAATGGTTTTCATTGCTTAGAAATTCAAATTTTAATTTAATTTTAATTTAATTATAAACAAAAAATTTGCATAATCACAATGTTCAGGGAGACAGAATGGATACAAGCATTCTATATTTTTTATTGTAGATGTGAATGGAGAGATGGATTTGAAAATACAGAAATCTATAGAAATGAGACTCTTATAGACAGATATGAAGAGAATGATAGATAGATAGATAGATAGATAGATAGATATGAAGATGATTTGATAGCTAGATATATATGAAGAGAATGAGATAGATATAAAAAGAATCCAATAACTAGATAGATAGATATGAAGAGAATGATAGATAGGTAGATATAAAGAGAATCCAATAATTAGATAGATAAGAGAATGAGATAGATATAAAGAGAATCCAATAACTAGATAGATTTGAAGAGTTAGATAGATATAAAGAGAATCTGATAGATAGGTATATAGATATGAAGAGAGTGTGATAGATATAAAGAGAATCTGATAGATAGGTATAGAGATATGAAGAGAGTGTGATAGATACAGAGATAAGAGAATGAGAGATATAGATATGAAGAGTACATATATCTATCTATCTATATATATATATATATATATATATATATATATATATATATATATATATATATATATATATATACATATATATATATAGAGAGAGAGAGAGAATTAGGTAGATAGATATGAAGACACTTATGAAAAGAATGGGATAGATAGAAGAGATTAAGATAGGAAGATGAGAGATAGGTAGATGAAGAGATGTGAAGAAGATAGATAGTGATGAAAAGTTCTCGGTTCAGTCAGGAAAAAGATTGCAAAGCATCTGTGATGTCTGCTTAGATTGCTGGAAAGTTGGTTGGGCTGAGAACTTTCAGATCGCCACCTCAACAAAATTTGTTTGATTCTTTCTAATTTCAGTTATAAAAGGTCAAACTGAAAACGATTCTCAGTCCCGATTAAAAGTTTTATGTTTTGTTTTTTTTTCAAAATATTTTCCAGATAAAATATTTCTAAAAATAAATTTCGAAATGTGTCTTTGAGTTTTAAAACAAGCTCAAGTAATATTTAGTTCCATATTTTTGTCAATCTCCCGTGTAGAATTCTACCATTTTTAAAGTTCGTTGTTGTTCGTGTGCCAAATGATGAGTATTTTCATATTTAGTGTCATCTTGGGGAATTCCTTGTTCTAATGTCACAAATATCCATAGCATTAACTGTAACAACACCCTTTCATTCGCCAGAACAGTGACCAGCAGTGCCTTAACCATCGGCAGCACTAACAGACAGTGGCAGTGCGACAACTACAGAAGCTCTTGCCTTCCCTGACAGAAACACTTCTTTGCTTCTACTACTACTACTACTACTACTAGAAGTAGTTATTGCCACCACCACAACAAAATATCTGGGAAGAAGAAGAAGAAGAAGAAGAAGAAGAAGAAGAAGAAGCTCTGTACTTCCTTCTTCGACTTTTATTATCGTCATTGACGATGATGACGACGATATTGAAGTGGCAGCCTCTAACTACTGCTGCTTTCACTTCTTGTGGCTGCTGCTGCCGCCACTGCCACTAGAACCCGAGTCAGTAATATTATGGATTACACTTGCAGACGGTACACACGTTATAACTCTTGCTACGGTAGGGATTTCCAACTGTTGTGGAGTGTTTCCCTGATGAGAGACAACACCATCACATCCCAATCTGAAGCCTTTAATACTACACACACCCAAGGTATATGTTTTTCTTTCTTTTTTCTTTTTCTCTTTCTGTCTTTTCTTTTTATCTACTTTCCTCCTCTTTTTCTTTCTGTCTGCCCTCTCTAAAAGTCTATCAATCAATCTATCTTAGTCTGTATCTATCTCAGTCTGTTCATCTATCTATCTATCTATCTATCTATCTATCTATCTATCTATCTATCTCTAATTCTCTTCAACTATGATATTTGTTTGTCGGTCGGTCTGTCTGTCTGTCTATGTATGTAATTCTCAAATCTATCTATCATTTTCACTACTCATGTTACCCGTTTTGAGGTGGAGGTTGGGGGTTAAAATATGCAAAAAAAAAAAAAAAAAAAATGAATTGAAATCAACATGTTTTAAAATCCCCCTCCCCCGTAGTAATCCGATCATTGGGGCAATTTCTTTTTAAAACATTTCCTCAATTTTTTGACCTATTTTCATTTTTGCATATATTTCTTTTTTAATTCGTTCCTTGTAGCCAGCAAGTCCCCTACTCCTTTTTCTTTTTTTTAATTCAAATTCTTACTTTTCATTTTCGAAACAGTTGTAAAAATTTCACCTCTCTCACTGTCAAAGGTTCAGTTTTCTTTTCTTACTTTCGATTCTGCTCTTGAAGATCTTGTTTGCCAGGAACCTTAAAGGTAGAGAGAGACCTTTAAACCGGCTTTTTTTTTTTTTTATTCGCGATGCCAATTATTTTAGATTTAACAAAGTACAAGTTGTAGTACTCACATGGCAATGTCGTCATTCTGTTTTGAAATTATTATTATTATTGATTTACAAAACATATTTACAATAATCAAGTAATACTGAAAAATATAAGTGTCCCTAGCAAAGAGAAAGAGACTGTTGTCTACACACGGCTCAGAAGTTTAAAATTCTTATTCATTCTGTGTAGAATCGTGATTTGCATCTCAGCTTCCTTCTTTGAATGATTTTTTTTCTATTCATTCACTTTATTTATTTATTTATTTATTTATTCAGTATTTGTTGTTTAGAGGCAGCAAAAAAGTATGACAACGTGATTCAATGTTGTTTCTATTTATTTATTAATTATTATTACTAATTACAATTAGTGGTGAGTGATTATTTCTTTACTCAATAAAAATGTTTACTAACGAATGACTGAGAAGATGAATTACTGACTGATACAGTACAAGTCTGGCGACTACAGTCATCTTGACTTTTGTTTGATCAAATTGATTTTTCTCTCTTCCCAGTGATAAACCAGGGAAAAAGTGAGTAGAAAAAAAAAAAAAAAAAAAATATGAAGATTTGTCGTACGTAGAATATTTATTTTAAAATCATTCTTTTTTTTTTTTTTTTTTTTTTTTTTCGATAATATCTCGATGTGTGCTTCCTCCTCCTTTTAACACAGATGGGGGTGAAAGTGTCTATCGCACATGGAATAATAAAAGATTGAATTTTCAGAAGCAGTAACCGACTTTGTCAAATGATTGGTTATGCGTGGGTTAAAAAACTTCTTAGTAATATCA
Organism: Acanthosepion lycidas; assembly: GCA_963932145.1. Classification (NCBI taxonomy): domain Eukaryota; kingdom Metazoa; phylum Mollusca; class Cephalopoda; order Sepiida; family Sepiidae; genus Acanthosepion; species Acanthosepion lycidas. The sequence continues at coordinate 87,564,514 of OZ010585.1, read as the reverse complement.
CTCAAGAGAAAATCCAAGAACTTATCTTTTATTTATTTAAAATGAAGACCTCTTCTACTATCTATATTAGCCGAAGTTCTCAGCTTCGTCTCGCATAGGGCTACAAGTGTCGGGTATACAGTGAGAATCGAACTCACGCTCATCAGCAATCTGAGAGACTAACATGCAAGAAGCAGTACTCTACGACGAGGCGACTCCTTAAGTTCCATTTTATTTTAGAAAACAAACATGCATTGTCATCATTCACTTCTCTCCTTTTTTAACTCTTTTAGTTCTTGTGTTTCTTATTCTTCGTCTCTCTCCTATCTATCTCTCCTCATTTGCAGCAGCTGCTAGTCTGAGACCTGTAACTGATGACGATGGTTCGATTCACTTGTAGCCGCCACTAAACTGATGTGTTCTTCTTTGCTTCCTACATGCACACATTGCTAAACGCATCTAACACTAGCAGACAGACACGGGCACCTTTTATTTACCTCTTTCTCTCTTCTTCTTTCCTTTGATTTCTTCTTTTCCTTCTCTTGAATTTCATTTTCATTTTCGACTTCTTTCCTCTTTCTACCCCTTCTTTCTCGTACCCATGTCTTTTCTTTTTTTTTAGTTTTAAATTTCAATTATTGCTCAATTCCGTGTTATATCCACGTGTTATTCATTGACCTCTTTCTTTCTTTTTTTCTTTCTTTCTTCATTGTAATATCTTCTCTTTGAATGAAAGGAAACCACAAAAAATCATTTCTTTTTTTTTTTGGCCTTATGTTTCATTTTTTGGTTCATTTCTCTGTTTTAACTTTTTTACTTTATTATTATAAAATAAATATTTTTTAATTTAAACTTAATTTTATTCAAATATTTAACATCCAAGTTTCTTTTAATTTTTGTTTTTGTTTTTTCTACATTTTTTTTTTCGTTCATTCCGACCCCAACCACACATTCAAAATCCTCGGCTTGTTCCCAATAAGAATTTAAAAGTTACTTGCATTTTTTATTTTTTATTCATTATATTTTTTAATATTTCAAATCCATTAAGGCAAAATAGTTTTATAATTTTAAAAACTAAGGCTGAAATGCCTTAATTGTTTTTCCTTTGCTGACTGAGATCTTAAAAGAAAATGGGTACCAAATCAATGAATAAGAGACTTATTAATGATTTTTAATAATTAGCGAAACCTTTCCCTTTTTATTGTATTGTCCTTCGATTGTATTTTTTTGTCATTTGACGTTCCAGAAATCACCTTTTGTTTCTGTTTGAAAAGCTGAAAAATTGACAGACGTATGTGAAAAAGAAAGACCATGAATGACAGTGAAGAGGTTTTTGAATGATTATCATTATTATTATTCAACACTTTTTCATCCTGTTTTTCTTTTTAAATCTGTGCTCGTTTATTTTTCATTACTTACCTGCGAGTATACCACGAATAGTTTTTTTTTTAATTCATCTTCTTCACAATATATCACATGTACTAAGATGCCTGTGCCTCACGTAACAACAATGTTGCTGCTGTCAGTTGAAAAGCAAAGAAGCACCTATTTTTTGAAATAAAGCTTTTTTCTTTGTTTTTCTTTTTTTATTTTAGCGATCGATTATTTCACTATTTTTATTTTGCCCGCGTATATTCAATGTAATTTCAAGTCTTAATTATTTTTTTTAAATAATTTGACCAACAACAAAAAAGTAATTTATCATAGTCAAGTGCTAGTTTTTTTGTTTTTTTTTCTTTCACAGCCGAACTGATTTTTTTTTTTAAATATCGTGATCGCATTTCTCCTTCATTCTCAGGAAAGCTTAACGTTACGAACCCCTCAACCAAACTATGTACTCTAGTGAAATATGATTTTGAAAACTTTGTCCCCATATTTAGATAAAAGTCGATATGAGTACTTTAAGAAAAGATCAGTTGGCGCGAGTGGCTGTTCTTGCTTGCTGGAGGCGGAGGCGGCGGCGCTTATTCCACTCCACCACCGCCATCCTATTATTGGAAAGAAAGAGAACAAGTGCGTGTGTTATATGAGTGCACAGCTCAAATCTAGTAAGATCGCGTAGTTTTAAGATGTCATACTGATCAAATTATTCGAACGAACGATCATAATTTGAACAGTGATTTTCTAAGAAATTTCCTTTGTCGATTAAAAAGATTCAACGTTCTTGTGAACCAAAAAATGATTTTGTTTGACATTTTCTGAAAAGTAAAGATACGTATTCTTCAAGCTTTTCTTGAATTCAAAATGGCATGGTAAAGAAAATAACTAAGAAGCAGTTTGAATTACTATTCTTATTGTACTACTATTATTAAACTCAGAAAACTAGGTTTTCATTTAAATTATTGATGTCATTTTTTGTTAATGAATGTGTGAGTAAAAAGACTATTTTCAAAAAGAGTTGAATGAATCTCATTCATACTGAGGTAAACATAGTAACTCACTGCTAATAGTGTTTTTACAGTTTAAGTGTTGAGTTTACAAACAGTATTGGATTAAGTTTTTGTTTCTCAGTGTTGAATGTTTACTATTTTATTTATTTGTTTGAAAATGTTTTTGCATTTAAAGAAGCAACTGTTGCTTTGTTAAAGAAAGTATGTCAAGAAAAAAAACCAAGGGTTCTTTTGAAAAAGGTTTTAATTTTAAAAGAATGCGATTCATTTTCGTGTGTGACACAAGAAAGAGCATGTGCTGATTATTGATACAGTGTAACCCGGATATAAGAGAGTTGTCGGGACCGGAGAAGAAGTCTCTTATATCCGGGTTTCTCTTATATCCGGGTTTGGTCTATTTTATGTACATTAACACAGGTTCTAATTTGGGACCAGAGAAAATCTCTCCGGGTTACACTGTATGACCTGTTTTAACTGTGCGGTTGCAATTTCAACCCATGAGCAAATAAATTCAGTAAGAAACTTACTACAGAGTAGTTATCATTAAATTTGTTTCACAGACTACTGTTGTTAGTTCGATTTTCACTCGTTTTTCATACCTTCCATGTGCCAAAATTAAGCTAGTCACCCTTCTTACCGTAAAGTAGTGGCTAGAAAGATAGATTAACAGACAATTAAATGAGTTTGATCCTAACTAGTGTCTCACTCGTGTCAAACAAATTGAAGCTTTACTATCACTTTGGGTATATTTCTCTGGAACAATGAGCAAGTCCATAGAATTATTCCTCTAGGGAATTCAATCTTCACTGGGTGCTCCATACTTATTGCCCTGTGCCAAACCAAGCTATATTTAGCAATATCACTTTGAACACGTCACTATGAAGTGGTATTTATTTTCATAGAACATCACTAACTGTAGTGAATTTGATTCTTGCTGTATAATTGTTATCCTTGTGTCTTACAAAGGCTATGTTGATATCTTGAGCAAAGTGTAAACAGGCAATCATACAACAACAACAACAACAAAGAGCAGTATTATTGTTTAATGCTCAGTTAATGACTTGACTAAATTAAAAATAATACGTAATATTTACCATTTTGATAGAAATAATGGAATGTTTAATCTGGGCACATTCAAAAGTAGCAGAACTGTGTTGCATTGTGGAATGTACTCTGGAGAGGATACTTCTTTGATCACAACAATGTTAACCTCTTCAAGTCATGGATCAACCATTATCTATCCTACATATCTTCATAATTATACACCTCTTGCAACAACCTCATTTTGTAACACTATCTAAAGTGGCTCTTGGGCCTTGTATTGGGTGAACAATATTAAAATAAACATTATTTAATATTATAAACTAAAATCTTTATTGTCAAAACAAAAATTAGAAAGTAGATTTTTGGATTCATTTTTTTTTAATTAAAAGAAAAATACAAGAGATTTATAAAATCATTTTGTGTTAAATAACTTAATACATAAAATTAGAGAATTTTTCTCTGAATAGATGCCACAGCAAAAATGTTATATGTCATCAAAGGAATTCTATAAATTTGTTACACAACTGGAACCAGATGCACTCCAATTACAATAAAGATGAGTAGAAAATAATACAATGATTAATTATATGATAAAGTAAAATAACAGCCATTGATAAACTCCTCCAGATAGCAATAACTGCTTCAAAGATTCATCAGATACCACAAAATTAAAAAAAAACTTTTAACCTTGTGGTTACCAATAACATGTTTTCACAAAAATATTTAGCAAAAGATGTAGTTGTATACCAATTTTCTTGTCCAATAATAAAATAAAATATCCATCCACACACACACACACACGTTATAGCAGTATCTGAAACAAAAATGGAGATAAAAGGACAAAATGAAAAAGTTTTTAATGACATGTTTCACCAACAATGTGTGTTAGGTTTGTTGTCGTCAGGATGGTATCCTCAAAAATACCAATGCATTTTCCTTACACACTGTTTTGTATTTCATTCCTACCTGTAGGTGGCAAACCTAATGCATGTTGTTGGTGATATGTGATGTTAAATATCTTTGTCCACTTTGTTCCATTATCTACACACACTCCCCCCCATATAATATACATATATGGTGCTGCAGAAATGCCTTCCAGAAGTACCTCTTAGATTATGGTAAGAAATTAGCTTGATGAAAGCATCATTGCCACTAATGTGGTAGGTATTTCTGCCACACCCTGTATAAGGGTTTTGGAAAGTCCTTGGTCTGGGCAAGAAGGGTTTCCTTTCCTCAAAATTCTGAAGTTGTGCTATTTTGGGGCAGATTTTCTTCAGTGGGTTAAGCTCATAACTTTTCACTGCCTCCTTGTGTGTGTGTGTGTGTGTGTGTATGTATATATATATATATATATATATATATATATATATATATATATATATATATATATATATATATATTTGGGCAAAAATCCTTCTTTAATACATGTTTCATTGAGTCAGTAAACCTTGGAAAATTTTTTATATTGATTAAGTTCACTTGTGCACATACAAGAAAAACAATAAAAAAATTAAAAAAATGTATCTCACAGATACAAAACAGATATAATATGCAGGCTTATAAGTCGTGTGTTGTGTAGCAATGTCTCTCTAATATATGTTTCATTAAAAGATTGACTAGGTTTTTCTTTAAAATTTTTCTTGTGTGCAAACAAAAAATTTCTTTGTGTACGTAGAAATTGTGCAAACAATTGTTCATTATAATAACTTTTGACTAATTTGCTAATTTGTTAGCTATTTTCAAGGATTTAGATTTTGCTGTTGTAAGTGGTGTTTAAATTGCAAAAGAAATCCCACAAAGAAATCTTGTTTGCATGCAAAAAAAAAAAACACAATAAAAAAATATCACATCAGTTATTTTTAATGAAACATGCACACACATATTTGATATCATCATTTTATATATATATATATATATATATATATATATATATATATATATATATATATATATATATATATGTATATATAGACAATTGTGTTTAGCATGAAACAGCCTGTCGTCTCTGAATGTTGACTTCACTGTTGACTTTTACATATGCTCTGTCTCTGATATTGAACATTTTATCCCATAAATATAGTACACCTTAAAACTATATTTTTTCATATATATATATATATAGAGAGAGAGAGAGAGAGATGATTAGTTGTTAACAGAATATTTTAAAAAGTTTCTATTTAGTTTCCTCTGATAGTTTGAGTCATAAAAGTTTGATAACAAACTATAAACTGTTTTTACTAATTCATTTGATGATATAGTTGAAAAGGGAAAACAAAATGGTCTTATTTGCCAAGTAAACAGAATTTGTTTCTTTAAAATCTTAGAAACTAAGTATTTTTCAAATATCTATTCATCTACAAAATATTCCAAAGAATTCGAAAGTAATAATCTTTATTGTAAAATGTTATTTTTTTTTAATTCTTTTGCATAATTTTCAAGATGGATGACATGTTGTTACTTTGTCATTGAAAGTAAGAAACACTGAAAAGTTGCGTGTCTATATGTAATAATCACCTTTGTCTATTTTCAAGAAATTAGAAAATATGCCATCGACAAAACATTTTTACCAGCATTGGTAATTTGTCACAGTTAAATATAGTAAATAAACTCCCATTAATTTGGATACAATTTTACATTGTAATTCATTTACATATTTACAACAAAATACTTTTATGTAGAAATCTATGTCAGTTTATTTTCTCTGGATGGATCTTTTCATTGTAAACAGTTGTATTTAATATGTCTATAGAAATGGCTTGTACTTGATATAGAGAAAGTCCATACATTTTCACAAATGTCACACTTTATTCAGAATTTACAGGAAAAAAGAAGTAGAGGCATATTGACTTTGAGAGGGATACCATGTAGTTTTCATGGTTAGTGATTCTTTTGGCATCTAGCTGCTTCATTTTTCTCTTTGAGGAAAGGAAGTCACTTGGTGTAGATTTCTGCAGATAAGCCCACATTTTTTAATTGACTGACCATAACCTGATGCAAAGTTTCTATCTATTTTTAGTATATACAAACTGCAATTTACTCAAAGTATAGTCATTGGTTGAAAATTCTTTTTTCATTCCTTGTAATCTATTTTTGACTACTTCTGCAAATTTTAAATCTTACTTCAGATGTTATTATTTTTTTAGCATTTCACCCCTAGCCAGGCAGTAAAGACACTAAAACACTGGAAGAAAATTCCACAAGTGCAAGAAAAGAAAGTGTTAGCATAGAATTAACAGTTACATCTAGCCATTTCAAATGTACAATGATGGGACCTAACTGCTGATTTAGTACTGCACTTCAATTCATAAAGTTTAAATACCAAATAGGAAAGTTCATCAGAACAATTACTATGAAAATATTTATTAAAAATATGGCACAAGGCAGCTACATTATGATGGCAGGAAATTTTTGTCAAATTTTTTCCTGGATTGATGTTGATCTTTTTTCCTGGGACTTTTTGACATGGCTCTGAAATCTTCACACACTAGCAATTTTAATTATTAAATTTTGAATATTACAAGACATTTTCACAGCAAATTCCCGTGTTGACAAAACATCCCCAGGAAAAATAATATGCAGAATTTTCGATCATAATTTAAAATTTTCTTATTATTTGTAATTTATTCATTAATTCTCTAAGATGGAAAAATGACATTTTTCTTCAAACCTTTTGATCCAAATTTTGCATAAATAATTTTTTTAATGGGTTTTTGAGATCCACCATGTTTTTAAAAATGTAGTAAATTCTTTTTTTTATGAAGTGGGACGAAATGTCCCAAAGATATTTTTAAAAACAATGGAAATGGTATTGTTGATAGAAATTAACATATTATTTTGACAAAATATATGTTCATTGGATGTATATATCACATTAGAATTGAAAAAGTTAAGTCTTGCATTAAGGAAGGCATTATGGTTCCTTTTTTCCTTCTAGTTTTTGGAACAGTATCTTTATTTAACTGAAACTGAAATATTTCTATCAGGCAGACATTTGTCTCTAGCAACTTAAAAAGAAAGTACTTCTCTATGAAAGAGTAAAACCCCATTTGGAGTGTAGTAATATTATTAGTCAGGTGCTTTTGTTGCAGATGAAGTTGTGCTGTGTTTTAGACTGTATAATAAGAGAAGACTTTTAGCCAAGCAAAGTTCAGTTCCATTTTTAAGAAATGCACACTTCTCATTGGGATTCATCA
>OZ010585.1:87326425-87546425 GCA_963932145.1 Acanthosepion lycidas | reverse complement strand
TCCACACTTTGGTCTTTCCATCACTTTGGTAGAGAGTAATCTTAGTCTCATTAGCTGACAAAACATTCTTCCGGAACTTTTGATATTCATCTCTGTACTTCCTTGGAAATTCTAAACTTGCCTTCCCATTCTTACTGCTGATGAGTGGTTTGCATCTTATGATATGACCTCTATATTTCTGCTCTCAAAGTCTTCTTCAAACAGTAGATTGTGAAACCTCCACCTCTGCACTGTGGAGGTTATTGGTAATGTCACTGACTTGTTTTTGGATTTTTCCTCACAGCATTCACAATATTCCTATCATCAACTGCTGTTGTTTTCCTTGGCTGACCTGTTCTATGTCTTTTGCTCAGTACACCAATAGTTTGTCTCTTTTTCAGGACATTCCTGACTTCTGTGTTGGCTATGCCCAATGTTTGTCCAATGGTTCTGTTCAATTTTCTTTCTTTCATCATCTTGAAAATGGCTTGCTTTTCTCTCATAGACATCTCTCATCTTCATGTTGTTTCATCCTTTTTAGCAAGAAATACAGTCTTTATAAATTAAACCCAAGGCTAAAACCATGAGTAAGTCATTCAGAGCTATTTAATGTTTAAACAATCTAAAAGACAACACCTAATGCAACAAGAAACACCAGTCAGTTACATGTTCCAGTAGTTTTGCTCATATGAAAAATGGGTGGGTTCAAACAAAAGGTGGTATGCCTGAGTTGTTTAACACATATAAATGTAAATACTAGGAAATTAAAGCTGAAATTCTGAACTCTTGTCTCATATTCTTATTTTGATCTTAAACCCAAATGTCTTTAGTGAACAACAAACAAAGGAATTGGTCTTGCTGCTCCATACTTTTGGAGAGGACTACAATAACAATCCCAATGGGTATTGGAACCAGAGTCTCCGATTATCAATTCCAAGCCATTATCCATTAAATCACCTGCGCATCCAAGCTGGCATTCCCAAGTGGTAACCCATCTCGGTACTGACCAGGCTGAACATTGCTTAACTTTGGTGATCGTATGGGAAATGGTGTTTCAACATGATTATGGGGAGAGAGAGCAAAATAATGATAAAAGAGAGGATACAAAACTATATTTGTGTCATTTTAATTTCTTTTTTTACTTCTGAAACGAATCTGTGTTTGTTTAACATCTAGATAAAAACATGTCAGTGAAGATTAGAAGGGATAAGGGAGTGAATGAGACAATACAGGCCAGGGGTTGTGAGAATAGCAAAGGTATGAGGTCATGAATAATCTTGGTACAATTAGGTCCAGATGTTAAAAATAAATTAGTTTCAAAGAAAATCAGATAATGCACTAATATATACTAAACATATCAATGTTTTTTTTTTCTACATGCTTTCTGGATGCAGAAGACATGGCTCCCCACTAATTTCTTTTCATTATTATCTGTCAAATTGCCATGACTTACTTGCAAAAGGAGTGATTTCCTGTTGAATCTTCTATGCAGTTTAAAACTGAATTTTCCTTATTTTATTTTGTATACCACACAAGGCTAAATAGCCAGTCAACCCTGCTATTTTACACTGCTTGAGATGTCTATAAAAGAGAAATGTTGAAGTGGCATAAGCAATTTTTTAATGGATTCCTAAATTCCACATTAAACTCAGACTTGTATCACATTTTGTACAATGGGGTCATACAAATAAATATTTACCCTGCTATTTAACCCATAGCTAGAAGGAGAAAGATTATTTGTGCAAAAATAAAGACTAAGCTAAAATTTGAAATTTTCTTGCCTATTCCACTCTCTGCATTGATAACTATCATACTACCCCCACATCTGCTAAGCATATTGATGTTACAATGCAAAAAATATGGATAATAGAAATTCTCATTTTTTATTTAGACATTGTTTTTTCAATTGTGCTCACCAAGACTGTTCTTTTTGTTAGTGTCCAACCATTGTCTTGAAATAATTTTTTTTGAATTACATCTTCAAAAAGCTTACTTAAAACAGAAACACAAATAAAAGAATTTGTAATTCTTAAGAATTAGATTCACTTTCTGTCTAAATTTCTAAGTGATGTGGAATTATTATTTGCACTCATTTATCCTCATCTTTGTTATTATTATCAAGTGATTGCCTTCTGTATGGTGAGGTGTTATCATTATTGAATCTATTTACACTCAGACTAATGTCTTTGTTGTTATTATCACCTGGCTGCCTTCTGTCTGACTTTCTAGGATGAGGAGTTATCATTATTTACATTCAGACTAATGTCCTCATCTTTGTTGTTATTATCACTTTCTACCTGAATTTCTAGGATGATGAGTTAGTATTTATATTCAGACTGTTGTCCTCTTCTTTTGTTATTATCACCTAAATGCCTTCTATCTGAATTTCTGGGATGAGGATTTATCATTATTTGCACATTTTGACTGTTTTATCTTAGTAATCCAACTGAATACTTTATTTTATCTACAGGCGGATGGAGTAGATTGTTCTTGTTTTTCCATTCATATCCAAAGATAACATCTCTTGTTCTTTTTCAATACTGCTCTGTTATAGCTCAATCCATTTCCATTGAATCTGAGTTTGTACTACCAGATACAGGGATTGAACTCACAATTACTCTGACAACAAATTCACAAACCGTTGCTTCTATGTAGATTAAATAAAAGGTTTAGTTTGAAATGCCCTGAAGGTTATCCAGATTGCTAAATCACCTGATTGCTTTCTACCTTAATTTCTGGGATGAGGAATTATTATTCTTTACATTATTTTCATTAAGACTATTGTCCTCATCATTACTGTTATTATTGTTATAATGTATTACATTATTAATGTTGTGTCAGTTATGACCTCTTCAGCTGGTCTGGGTGACCTCTAGGGAATTTCAAACTGAACCCTTTATTGAATCTGCAGGGATTGATTAGTCTCATCCTGCAGATTCATTTCTCTCCTTATTTTTTTCTATCTTGGATAACAAAAATTTACATTAGAAATATGTAAATACTTATATTCACATTTTGTATTTATCTTTTTCATTGTATCTTTCTCAGGGTCTCAAACTCCAAAGTCAATTGTATACAAAAATTCATTCTTTGGCTATTTTTGTTTGAGCAAAGGTGTGTTCATACCTTTGTAAGGGTATTGGTGTGAAAGCAAATGCAACAGGCTTGGCTAAAGTTTGAATCCATTATGCCACTCCCAATTTCCACAGTGATACCCATTATGTCATGAGTACTACGAAGCTTAAAATTCTTATAAAAGAAAATCTGATTGTCTGTCACACATACGCTCAATGTGTAATTTTGCATATGAATTTTTAATGTATATGTATATGTCTGTGTTGTGTGTGAGTGATTTCCATGTGCTTGTAGCATTTAATATGCACACAGATATATGCACAATTTGACTGAATTTGAAATAAGACATTGGAATATATAAAATTATTTCACACTGTCTTGTGCCAGACATTTTTTTTTCCGCTAGAATCCATGTGGCACGTTTATGAATCTGTTCATCCATGCATTGAATATTGCTGCTATATATGGTGTGGAGCTCCTGTTATATCTCTTGAGATTCTATACAAGATCCAAAGAGGAGTCTGCAATGTTATTGGGCCTGACCTAACATCTCAACTTCAGTCACTTCTCCATCATCATGACATGACTTTCTGCTACCTTGTCTATAAATATTTTCATAGCAATTATTCTAATGAACTCTCCAACTTGGTACTTTAACTTCATAAATTTAAATGCACTAATAGATTGGTAACTAGGTCTCTTCATTTTACTGTTGAAATGGCTATTCTAATATTCTGTGTATTTCTCTTCCAGTTTCTCATTTCCCTGCCACCTATGATCTTCAAAAATTTTAATGGAATATAAGTCGCCATCTTCTGTTTTCTTGAGTCCTGTTCTTTTATTGTCCTTTTTCCTCACTAAAGTCTTCTCATTCTCTTTCACTCCCAGTAACCCCTTATGTCCATGTGGCATTGTCACCATCTTCTGTCTTCTTGAAACCTGTTCTTTTATTGTCCTTTTTCCTCACTGAAGTCTTCTCATTCTCTTTCATTCTCAGTAACTTCTTGTGTCTTAATGACATTATCACCTAGATTGGTTTGAAATGATAAAAAACAGATTTTCTTTTTATTTAAATTTTGTCTGTTAATTGAAATAAAATTTACATGCACACATGCAAACTATATACATACACACATTTTCAATGAAATTGAGATGGGCATCTGTGTATCTGGGGTTAAGTTTCCCTTCTGTCAGGCAATCAGACTGTGGGTAACATGACAAAAGTATAAGGCAAAATGTACCCACCCTTTTAAGTCATTTTTATGATTCCTGTATTTAAACTGAATATATTTTCAATTAAATATCCTATTTTAAAAGGCAAACAATTTACATTTGAAATTGGGTATATTGCCATCAGTAAAGTGACTTAAATGCTATTAAATTATTAAAATTATTTGGAATCATTTTTATTAATGATTTGTGTATTTGTGCAATTTTTTCATGCTTTGAAAACAACAAGATAAAGATTTTAAAAATAATCAACCATATTCACATTTAATATTAGAGTATTATAGAATTAGTCTATGTTTAACTGTTCATAAGTCAATGTTTACCCAGACACTTTAGACTATCAGTGACCTCAAATTCATATATAAAACCCAGGAAATATTTTTGAGACTTTTAAGAGTGAGAATCTAATATGGTTTCATATACATGAAATAAGTCATTTGCTTTTAGATAATTTCATTGTTTCAATAAAATTTAAAATTTAAAATCAGATTTTTCTTTTAGTTTGAAGAAATCTTTGTTCACATTTTCAGTGGTGAAGACACAATCTTAAATTATGTTGAAAAGAAAGAAAGATTTAGTCCACAAGTTGAAGCATTTTAAATGTGCAATAATTGATGAATTTAAAAAGAAAAAGAAAATTAAAAAAAAAAATCTGTTGCAGTTAAATAAAAATTCTCCATCAAATCAAACCATGCATCCTATTTGCCAAAAATCAAAAAGTAATTTGACAATTTATCCTTCCTACTCATTTTTGCTTTTTCTTTTATTTTTTCTTCTGTCTGTTTACAGCGTTCATTAAGAAAATGGAATGTACTTAAATCAAAGAAAGCAGAAGAGAATTGAAAGTAAATTCTTTGGTTCTCACTGTACATGGTTGAAATAAGAAATGACTGAAAATTAAAAAAAACATTATAAAATAAATCCAAAACATCTCTTAATCATTTTATAATGAAAACACTGACAAAAATGTTCAATTAAAAAAAATGAACATATTTTCCCATTTGATTTTATTTCTCTGCTGTCTATCCTTATTTAAAAAGAAAGAAAGTAAAGAAAAAAGATTTTTTTATTAAATAAAATCTATAAAGAATTGATTTCTGGATTCATGAAAACTTTCTCAATCAAATTAGTTAGGCATTTCTGTTGAGATTTTAATTTCAACAGATTTAAATATTAAATCTTGAGGGTGGGGTAGAAAAAATATATTTATAGATATATTAATATAGACAGCAGAGACATAGGAATAAACACTGCATAATGATTGTCAGTTTCATACTTCAATGTGATTTTCAGACCAAGCCTTCATCTGAAGAGTGTACAGAAGAGTGAAACTGACAGTTGTGTTGATTCTTATCTCAACACTGTATCTATAAATCATCTATATGTGATATTGAACATTTTCCCCTATAAAGATAAATTTTAAACTATATATATATATATATATATATATATATATATAATTTTTATGGATTTCACCCCAACCAAGCAAGGTAGTGAAGCTACTAAGGCACAATGGGTTACTGGGCATGGGAGACTTAGGAACAGAGATATTACTAATGAGCAAGAAGAAAAAAGAGTAACCAGGAGGATGGACAATAGATAATGATTGACATTTTATATATATATATATATATATAAATTCATGCAATGTCTGAAACTACAACAGCAGTGTCAACAACAAAGCCCCTATCAGATGATGACAGGGTTTCCGTGCTACAACATTATTACCACTAGTGCGCTGGGCACCCAAATAGTACTTTGAGATATCACATGGCATTATTTGTTCTCTGTTATATTACATGAGTACCAGCTGCAAGTAAATATGCACTCTACTCAGCAACTTGAATCCAGTCTTCTTTAATATCAATTGATGATCAATCATATATATATATATATATATATATATATATAACTTTGGTTAAAGTCCAGTGAAAGTTCTTTGTTAAGGTTTTTTTTTGTTCAATGTTTGAGTAATAATATTAGGTTGGTGCAAAAAGAATGTCGTTTTCTCACATATGTTACTATGTGAGAAAACGACATTATTTTTGCACCAACATAATATATTAGTATATATATATATATATATATATTAGGTTGGTGCAAAAATAATGTTGTTTTCTCACATATGTTACTATGTGAGAAAACGACATTATTTTTGCACCAACTTAATAGATTTCATAAACCATTATCAAAGAGGTTTTGTTTTCGTTTTTGTTTTTTTTTTTGCTATGCTAATTTCATCGTTTTCAAATATTTCTTATTCACTGATGTTACTTAACAATTCTTATTATTGCTTTTATTATTATTATTATTATTTTCTTATTTATGAAACATTTAGTATACTTTTTCCTAAATTTGATGAGATTTTATTGATGTTCAGTTGTTTATCTTTTAATGCTTCATGTATTTGTAGTCATTTTTTAAAGTTCATTTGAAATAGTATTTCTCTGTTATTGGTAAGAATTTTCTTAGATTACTTGTGTTTTTCTATATATATATATATATATATATATATATATTAATTCAGAAATATTTATTTTTCCATTTCTTCTTGCATTATACATGGTCAGCTTTTATTAAAATCATTGAAATGGATTTCCATTAGTTTATGCTCAATACTAAAATTTAAAAAAAATTATCCTACTTTTATAAATTAGCTTGATTTGTTGTACGTTTTTCTGTAAAATTACTTAATAATTGATTAATTTTGGATGTTTGATTTTCTTTTACTTTTCTACTGACATACACACACATTGCAATGTTTCTTATTAAAACTTATCCATTTACAATCTTAAATAACTTGTGTTACTTTTGAATAAATGAAAGTCATTACAACCAATAAAGTTAGCTCTTGATGATGAAAAGATTTTAATTCAAAATCAATTGTAAAGTTTTTCTTTTCATTTAGATTAAAAAGTTTAACCAATTAAGCATAATTCTTTTTTTCCTTTACACTAAATCCAAAAGTATATTATCAAAAAAAATTATATTTTAAGAAATAGCCTATAACCAGAAACTTCCCAGTTGACTGGATTCAGATATAGTCTTCATTATAAATCTTGCTTCATAAATTTATTCTGTATAATTTAAATCAGTTTTTCCTTGTATCTTATGATAAACAGAATAATCCATTCTTATTAGAAATATTGAGTGTAAATTATTTGCTTCATAATATGAGTCAGGGAAATTAATTTTATGTCATATTTATAATACTGACATAAGGCCAAATGTGGCTTTGTGGAGTCAGTAATATAATCTTTCAAATGAGATAGGCTTGCCTTGAAAGATCCTGGCATTTTATCTGCACCATCAAATACTTGCACTCTTGACAAAAATGCAAGAATCAAGCCCCTGTTATTGTCATGATAAGAAAGCAAGCATGTAAGGAATGTTTTTTTATCGCCTGGAAAATTGTGTAAGACGGAGTGGATGATTTGAGACTTCAAGAAAAGAGGTTTAATTAAGAAATCTTACAATATTAAAATACAAGAAATATCAAAGATATTTTATTTATCATACAAAGTACCTAATAAATTGGCTTTTATGAAGTTACTTTTGACTAATGGGCTGAGGCATGGAGACACTCACAAGATATATTGAAGGCAATAGAAATAGGGGAGGGCAGAAACAAGATGAGTTTGAGTTTAAATAAATGGCAGAACTACAGAGACAATGGGGTTATAAATGAGCTTACTTAGAGCTAAAAAAAAGCAGGAACTTGTGGAGGGTCATGAATACCTGTATCTTAAAAGGATATGACACATAGAGAGAATTGAATGTTTCTGAATAAACATAGTATCATTTCTTTTTTACAACAATAGCAATTTATGCTATCTTTTTTTTTAAATATATTCTTCATGCAATACAAAGCAGAAGAGATACTCAAGGTAAAAGATTACTAAATGAGGGTATTATAAGGACATACAAAGAGGAAGCAAGAGGTACATATTATGAGGATATGTAGGATAGATAATGGTTAACAATAGACTTGAAGAAGTTAAGATTGTAGTGATCAGAGAAGCATCCTCTTGGGAGTTTGTTCCACAAAGTAACAGTTCTATGAAGGGAATGGGGATGAGTCAACTCTGTATAAATAGCATGTTGAGTTATCGCTGTGAAGGTCTGAACTGGTGGAAATAAGGAATGTCACTTATTAGAACATTTGACATAGAAATAGTGAAAAATAGCAAGAGGCTAGCAAGGTTTCAGCTTTGGGAATGGGGTTTCAGGTTGGAAAATAATTTGTTACCCACAGGGCTATATAAATGCTTTTGAACTCTGTCAAGACTGAGCAGATTCTTTCTTCTATGACAAGCACTATTATCCTATGATATTGCTAAAAAAATGAGTTGTTTCCTGTAACACTATTTTTTCTTTTTAATCATTTCACCCTGGGCAAGGCAATAAAGCCACTAACACCCAAAAAGCTACTGAGTGTAAAAGAATATGAGAAAAAGAAAAAAACATTAAGGAGAGAAAACAATAAAAGAATAGGAAAGAAGACAAGAAAAGGGTTGATATTGCACTTAAATTTTTGAAAATCAAAGTTGACTGGAAAGCAAAAAGCTGGCAGAGAGTTGCACAAATAAAAAGTGTGAGAGAAGTACAGATACATCTATCAATTTCAACGGTAAAATGATGAGACCTTGCTACCAATCTAGTTTTACATTTAAATTCGCAAAGTCTAGATACCAAAGACAAAAGCTCATTAGAACAATTACCATGAAAATATTTATAGAAAAGGCAGAGGGAAGTTATATTACAATGGTGGGAAAATGGCTAAAGCTGAGATACCATTTAAGCATTGATAGCATTACTGATTGTTCTAAATACATAGCAAAAGCACTAAAGTAGATGAGACAGCAATATTTGATGCAAGTGATTCAATATGATTATATTGAATCACTTGCATTCACCTTCATGTCAGTACAATGAGCTATTATCAAGAACTGAGTGGTAGACAAGATTTTGTTGGCTCCACCTTAGCAATTTTTTAGGATACTGAAATGTGAATTCATCTAAAGTGACTTCATGTGTAAAGCTGAAATGGAGCAAGACTACACTGCATGAAGTGACATTTAAGTGTCCTGTATTCTCACTAACATTACTTTGTTTTAGATGTTATTTTGGTAGCACCAAGATCACTGGAAATAAAATACTTAATGAAAATTTGGAGTTCATAGTTTGTTTTTACATCTATTTAATTATCTTCCATCAGACATGTACTTGAAAAAGACAGAAATGGGTTAATAATTAAACGTGTATTTGTTGCATAAAAAGGGGAGTTAATCATTTATTGATTATTGATGATCCTTGTTCTGTCGAGTTGAAACCAATCAAAGTTTTCAATCCAGTCAGGTGCCAAAGTAAGTTTACTTTTGTATATTCTAGGAAGGAACTGGTTGCTGTATCATGTCCACAACAAAGAAGTCTATCAAGTAGCCATAAATGGATAAAAAAGAAAAAGTTCTTTGAAAAATGTTAGAATGATTATGCCGTCTGAATAGTAAGAAAATCATTGGCTTCAGAAAGCACAGCAGACATGAAAATCTACAATAGCTGTTGATGAATTCTGCATACATAAAATGATAAATGAGAGGCAATTAAGTTTTCTCAAAGACTTTGCTTGAGTCAAAAGCTTTATCCTCTAAAAGCAGGTGAAGCATATGACTGATACAGAAATCATAAATAGATTTTTTTAAATTAATTTTATGAAAAAAAATAGTTAATTATTGCACCATTTTTGTTAATCTGACCTTCAAATCGAGAATGATCAGCAGTATTTTCTCAGTACATTTTATAATATTTTGAGGGTCAGAAAACATGTTACAGCATTTTTGTTAATGATGGATAATTAGAGCATCTTAAGCATAATGATGTTGAAAAAAAGCCATGCAAAAATACTTGGCCACCAACAAAAAATTCACCTTTCGGCTCTTTACTTTGGTTAAAAATGAAATTTTCTTTTATTTCCTCCCTGACCAATATATGAATCAATTCTCACTTGGTGCAAACCGTTTTTAACATTTAGTAATAGTATAAGTATTTATTTTGCCTCTTTGAATTAAAAAAAAATATGTAAAGCAATTAAAATCTATATCTGGATTCATTTTTGTTAATGTCATTATGCAATGATCTTTATATTTTTTTGATATAATGGAATATGCATACAGCTGTGTTCCCCCTCACTGGAATATGATTGGCTGGTGTCCGTCATAAATACCGACAGACGTGTAGGACAGTCAGAGAGCCTTAGTCTGAGAGCTAAGTCTATAACGACGCCCATTGGACTATGCCATTGATCTACACTTCTTACCTGCGACTATGACGCATACCAGTCGATTACTGCTACCGTATTCTACTTGGTTATAGTAGCCAAAACCACTTAGCTACTTTGTTCAAATATATCCCTTTCCGCGGCATATCATTTTTTAATTTACTTTTTTTGTTTGCATACAAAGAAATGCAGGTCTGCTTCAAATAAATTGTCCAAACATTTTTTACACATTTTTAGGACACATACTTTTTGAGATATTATCAAAATCAGATAACCTTAAAAGTTAATGAAAAAATACAAACTAAGCATGTTGTCTGTTATTTAACAAAATTTTCAGTTTCCCCTTTAAAAATTCTTTATTACTCATTATTTATGAATTTTGATATTTAAAGAAAAAAGAATGTCTGTGTTTTTTTAGATGCCTTAGTTGATTCTATACACATTTACTACCTGCATATTAATGAGTTTGAATTCCTGCCACTTGCATGATAGTTATTATGAAAAATGTTACCAGTATGTTGCATTGTTGTTTGATGAAGTACTAAATCACTTTGAAAACAGATTTTCTGGCATTGTCATTATTGACACGTTATTATTATTGCATTGTTCTAGCACTGTTGCCTGGCTGTACTAACCCATTTTGGGAAAAATATGCCATTTACTGAAAATAAAAACTATAAAATAGGCATGGTAGCCTTTATTTTGGTTTTGATCAGATACTCTGCTGTACAGACAGAGCTAAGCAACACACACAATATATATGTTGACCACAGACAATGTAAGTTTGATAAAGACAGCTGTTTTGAATATATATATATATATATATATATATATATATATAGAGAGAGAGAGAGAGATAGATAGATAGATAGATAGATAGTTAAATATATATATATATATATAGTTAAATATAACAGACAAAAAAATGTTTTATCATGAGCCTTTCCAAGCATCATTTAATGGCTTTAGTTTCAAGAGAAAATAAACACAGAAACATGGTTCTGTTGATAACATTTCTTTCTCTCACATGGTCATGTATGATGTCACAGAACCGCATTGCAAACTTACAACCTGCATCTGCTATTCCACAACAGTTATTGTCGCATTGCAAACTTCTATGTAAACCAAACAGGATGTTATCTTTGACAGTGAACATCTTTTTTGTTATGCCCATATAACCACTCTGATGATGGCTCATGCAAGCCAAAAGCTTAGATCAACAACAACAAATATAATAAACAAATAGCCAAATATTGGACAGTTTTTGTTTTTATTTTCTCTTGAAACTAAAGCCATTATACGACACTTGGAAAGGCTCATGATAAAACATTATAGACATTAATTGTCTTATAATTAATAATATATGTTTGACTAATGATCTGCTGCCCCAATAGACTAAATATGTGTGTGTGAAAAGCAGGCAATATAGTAAGTTTAGTAAAGATGCATATCTACAGCTGCAGATGTGTTAAACATATGTAATTAAACTGGAAGTTAGAAAGAAAACATAATGAAAACATCAACCTCACAATCAAATGTATCCCAATTACAAACAAAATGAGAAAACAACATGGTCATCAAAAGAATTATTCATTAATACATATACATTTCTACTTGCTTATGATATATATAAAAGATCAGTAATAAATATAGAAGCTTAGTTATAATCTATAAAAAAAAAAACATGAACATTCAGTCTCACCATTACTGTAGTAATAAAATAAGCATATCCTATCTCCGTTGTTACTTGTAACCATGCATCACAAATAAAATAAACGCTTTTCAACACTAATGATGACTGTGTCAAATAAAGCTTCATAAGTTTCTACTTAGTTGTTACTATATTACAATTGCGAATAATTTTTGTTTTTAGTCATACCAATGTCAGATACAAAAGTTTTTGCATCTTTTGTTAGGAGATTATGTTCCCTGGGATGGGCAAACATCAAATTTGTATGTTAGCCATGAAACCACCAGTTACTACCCATGAATCCCATAGATAAACTTGCCATTTATCTAATCAAAGTACTGTTTGTGTTTATATTGAATGTAAGCTGGAGTTTCAAAATAGAATTATACATTAACAGTCATCCATGCATTGAATATTGCTGCCACATCTGGTCTGGCACTTCTGCTGTGTATTTAGAGATTCTTCATAAAATACAAAGAAGAATCTGCAATGTTATTGGTCCTGACCTGGCATCTAATAAGTTCTATGCTAACAGTTTCTTCTTTTGCACTTTTCACTTGTGGAACTCTCTTCTGGCTTCCTGCCTTTCTGTCAACTTTGATCTTCAAAAATTTAAATGTAATGTCAATCATTATCTTTTGTCTTCTTTGTTTCTTTTCTTTTACATTTATTGTTCTTGCTCCTTAATAATGTTTTCTTCTTCTCATATTCTTTCACATTTAGTAAACGCTTGCATGTTAGTAGTTTTATTGTTTTGCTTGGTGTGAAATGTTTAAAAAATATCTTTTCAATTGTTTGTAATAAATGTGTAAATTTAGTCACAATGTGAAAAAAATAAATAAAAACATTTAATCTTATCATTACTAATAATCTTTATTTTTAGTCATACCAATATCAAACCGTGTTGCATCTTTTCTGAAGGTTATGCTCCCCCAACCAGTGGACAAACATCAAATTTGTATGTTGGCTATAAAACCACCAGTTATTACTTCTGAATCCCATAGCTATTTGCCATAAATCAAAGTACTGTTTGTTTATATAGAATGTAAACATCTAGGCATGGGAGTCTCAAAATAGTCTTTATTAATATACCTACATTACAAACATCAAAAAGATATTTTGAAGCCTTTGCAAAATAAAAAATGAAACACAATATCATCTTTGGTTTGAGCGGTGACATATTCTGCTCAGTGAAACATTTTGTTTCTGCTTCATAAGGTGTGGATACACAGAATTTAAACTGCAAAATGATTAACATTCATTGTTTATCTTTGAATACTTAAATTTTAAAGTCACTGATTTTTATAATAGTTAATTGTATGAGACCTAAAAACATTTGATAAACATGCAAAAACAGATAATGCTTGAAACTTAAGAATTTAATGATGAACGTAAAATTACTTACGCATAAACTAAGTTTCAGTTGTCTCTTGCAAAATAATCTCTTGCCACTTGTTTACAAACTGGCTTGCAAAATGTAATGCACACAAAGAATATTGGCATAAAGGCCATACTGCATACACTTTGAATGCATTGTCCAAATTCTGCAATCCTTTGAAGAGCATCTGATGACTTTCTTGAATAGAAAATTCTGTTTGGAAATGGAAAGAGATTTCAGCTTTTTCTTTCTTTCTTAGCAGTTCAAAGAGAGGGCCATAGAATGGTTAGGCCAAGATGATCTTATAACAAAAGCAAACAAAATAAGTTCAGCATCTTAATCAACTCTTTAGAATGATAATGAGTCACCTTAAAATGACTGAATATGTTTTATACTTATAAGTATAAAAACCAAATATAGATACTGTATATTACCATCAGATATATTTCATCCATATTTTCTTTATATTTCTATTTCAAAATATGGAGGGGGTATACCATTATTTCGTAATTATCCTTAATTCCCTTGGCAATAACATTTTAGTGATCACAAAATAATACTTGCAGGAATGAGTACAGAATGGTTCAAAATTCAATTCCTGTTTACAAAATCTGCCAAAAAACAAAAATTTTTTGAACCATCAGAAAAACATAAATAAGGTTTTTGTATATAGACATTTTACAATAAAGTGATCCTAATAGGTCTGATCTTTTTCTAAACATTTCAAAACAAATCCTATCAATTTATGCACTTGACATATCATACAATCTTCAAAATAATTTTGATAAAGTTAACAACACTAAAAGAACTGCAATAAATTAAACACATGCCCTAAATTGCCATGTAGCACATATGTGCATCATGTAACTTGTGGCATTTTGTTTGACACACATCTGTTCATTCTATAAATTTTATTTCTCTAAATGCCAAGATAGAACCTTCACAGTGTTATTATTTTTTACCATGCTACAACACTATGCCAAAATTTTATTAAGCAAGTCAATATTTTCTCAATAAAATCAGTATTAACTGACTGATGTTGATAACATTTTCAGTTTATACATATATCATAAATATACCATATAGATTTCATATAGGACTTCATCAGACTAAAGTGACGTTTACACTTATATACCTACACATTCAAACAAATGGGAAAAGATGCCAAAATTTTAAACTATTAAGTTTAATTTTTTTTTTCTAATATATGTTTGGATCTATAATCAAACCAATTTTATTTAGTGACTTGTTCCTTTTGTTTATATTTTTATCACTTTTGTCATTAAGTATCTAGTATTGTAATAATAGAAGACCTTCCAAGAAAAGTGAAATGTTGTAAAGATCTGAACATTTTCTATACATTTTCGCCTCAAATTTTCTCTTTTAATTGCAGTAGCATTTTTAAGAACATTCTTTTGTTTGTTTTTTATCACTTTTGTCATTAAGTATCTAGCATTGTGATAATAGAAGATCTTCCAAGAAAGGTCAAATGTTGTAAGTACCTGGATGCAAATTTTCTCCCATTAAAAATATATACAATAATTTATTTTGTAGTGAGCGATTTTATGAGAAATAGGTTTCTCAAATCCAGTAG
The DNA here is from genome assembly GCA_963932145.1 of Acanthosepion lycidas. Classification (NCBI taxonomy): domain Eukaryota; kingdom Metazoa; phylum Mollusca; class Cephalopoda; order Sepiida; family Sepiidae; genus Acanthosepion; species Acanthosepion lycidas. Next base: position 87,531,202 of record OZ010585.1, on the reverse strand, counting down.
ATATTATTACTCTTTCCAGTATTGATGGAGGTTTTCTTCCTAACCTTTTTGTTTGAAGCAGTGTGGCATGTCAAATATCATTACTTTCTCTTTGAGTTACATTTGATATCCATTCTAACTGTTGTTGCAAGTCCTCAAGTGATGTGGTTTCTGTTTTCTGATACAGTTCTTGGTTTGTGATTCTGTAGTGCCAATCCACAAGTTTCAAAGAAAGATGGTTCTTGCTAAGACCTACATGTTTCATTTGCTGGAATCCATTTTTCATGAAAGTCTCAATCTGACAAAGCTATTGAAGAAAATGACTCAAGTTTTCAAGTTATTGTTTTCATTTTGTAGTAATTTGCAGTGTTGGGTAAAACTATTAGTGCAGCCTATTCTATGTTCAGTTTCCTTTTCTTCTCTACTAAATTTGTTATCAATGATCCATTCACTGAGGTATTTTAAGTGTTTGGTATTTACAAAATACTGACATTTGATTGCATATAGTTATTTTGACTGCATGAAGCTTAAAACTTAATAAAACATAGTAGTAATGATTGTTAGCTGGAAATGAAAATATTTTATTTCTTTTTTGTCACTATACTAGTTTGGTAAATTTGTAAAACCTTTTAAAAAAAATCAGGGTCTTCATATTAACTTTTATTGCTAATCCCTAAGAAAATGAATCTATTGCTATGATTGGCTACCTTCTGAAATGGACATTGCACTAAAAAATATTGTTTATGTTATGTCAAGAAAATGATAATAAATGTTTGGCTTCTTCTTCTTCTTCTTCTTCTCTGTACTGTGTACCTTCAGGACATGGGCAATCATGGCTCTGCACAACTTCCTATCCTTTGTAACTCTGAGTAAGTTTTATCATTTTACTATCTCTTCCACTCTCTGTTCTCTTATCTAGTTACACAAGCTTGTTAGGTAAGTTACTTAATTTCCTCTGTCCTTTTTGCTTTCAATATGTCCTTGTAAGTGTCAAATTTTCCAAGCTCTCTTTCCTCACTTGTCCTAGAAATTTCATATCTCTTTCTGATTCAATGTATAAGTATCTTTTTTCGTTCCATTTTTCTTGAAATTTCCTAATTGCTCAAATATTCCTTCCATCATATTCTCAACATCCTTCTGTAGAACCATATTTCTGTTGCGTATAGTCTCTGTAAGGAGATTGTCCAGTATTAATTGCCATACAGGAGGGATGATATTATATAACATTTCAGCTCTATTTTCTTCATTTAAAAAAGTTCCTTCCATTTAAAAATTTCTAATAATAAAGATATTTTGAATGTATAAGAGATGCACCGAAAGTAATGCCTTCCATTTATTTCCACGGAAACTATTAGGTTGGTGCAAAAATAATGATGTATTAATGTTGTTTTTTGACGTATTTTTTAACGTCAAAAAACGACATTACTACGTCATTATTTTTGCACCAACCTAATATACCAGGTATGAGGAGCACAATAGCACTACTGAATAGAGCAAGTTTTCAGCTATAAAATACTATTTTCCCACATAGTCAACACCACTGACTATGCATGAATGTAGTCTGTGTTCATAAAATCAGTACCAGCATCTGTCCATCTGTCATTATCATGAACAGATGAAAGTTGGGAATCACCAAATTTGGACATCAGTCTAGACAAAAATTTCAATATGATTTATGCTCTTGAGTCTGGTATCAGACCTGGAATTGGCATGTTAGAAATTAAAGGTTTGCTTGAATCTAGAAATTCAAGCCTTCACCATAGTGCTTTGATATAGATATGTACAGAGTTGATGGTTTTCCCATTTTCCAAAAAATCTGGAGGATAATATTTTTTCTATCCCAAAAGACAGTGTATATATTTCTCTCTGCTGGTGCCTGTATTTTGAACTTGTTCTTTATTGTAGAATTCACGTTGCCATTTCATAGACTCTTGTCAACTCCAGTTGCTTGTGGCAATATCACATCTCATCCCTTGTGATGATGCAGTCTAAATAAGTGTCTCTCTTAACCTCATTGTACTTCAACAGATTTTGACAGATTTTTATTCACTGGTCTATCTGTTCTTATGTAAGTATCCGTATGACATGCGTTGCACAAACTTTGCAATAACCCAACATAATTTCCACTGCAATGAAGCGAACATTCAGCTCTGTACACACTGCCACTAATCACTGTCTGCTGAATCACAAAGATGAGCTGATCAAGGTCTTCTTCATTTCATGAACTGACAACAATGTGTTGCCACATGGAATATGGCTTGTCAGATACATCACTGCCAAAACATTATCCACCGTCTAAGTGTGTTTACATCCATTGTTTGATCTCTCTAAACATTCAACAAACATTGATGATTGTCAGTGGGTGCAATATTTTACCATATGGATAAATTTAATGATTCAAACTATATTTACATGTGCTTTCATGTCAGACGACATTTTGCCAGACTGCTCTCTGTAATAAGGCAAAAAAAAAATATGAGTCAGTGGTGGTTAGATTCAGCTTCTACTGCCATATAACCGACATCCGCCTCCTGAAAAATTTGAAAAAATTCTTTTAAAATACCACTTAGAATATTGTATTGCAAATATCAAAATTTGAATTTCTTTTACTGAATAATTATGCTGCTGCAAATACTCTTCTAATGTTTGTATCCAAAATACTGTAGTTGTTAGTATATAAGACTCTACTTATTATGAAGTTAGGTTAGATACAAGTATTGGTAACCTGTAGCATCTGGGTAAACATTAGCCTATCAGATATATTAGCCTAAAAAATGTACATCTAAAGATCTCGAGATAATTTTTTAGGCATTTTTTTTAACAAACTGTTTTTATGGCATCAAATACAGTACTGCTTGATTGAACTCTTGCTATTGATTATTGATAATTCTTGATTAGATATTTGTTGGACTGGGCCAGCTTTTGCTGAAAGGCAGGTTGTTATCAAACTTCTATTGAAGATTGAGTTTATTCTTAATAGCTTGCAAATCGAACAGTCTTCTTTTTCTTTTTACTTGAAACTACAACTCTTAAAGAATCAGAAATATATGGAGGTACAAGTGGCATAATGGTTAAATCACGAAAAATGCAACCAGGGAAAAGAGTTCAAATTTAGGTTGAGGCTACTTATGTTCACTTCACACAAATGACCCTGATAAAAGCATGAAACCATTTCTCCCTATACTCTATCTAATTGTCAAATATCTTGACAAAATGATTGAGGCTGAAGAAAAGTTGGAGGGCCATCATTTGCATAAACTGTACTGAAAAAAGTAGGTGGGATATGGAAGGGTAATAAAAAGCTGTTATCTTCCAGCATCAATATTCACAGAAGCTGAATTAATAATTTTATAGGTAATTTTGGAATCAACATCTATAATTTTGAGAAGAGTCATTATCATTCTGTCAGCTTTTCAGACAATCAAACACATTCTTTTTTTTTGCATCTACCTATAATTTTGAGAAGAGCCGCTATCTTTCTGACATTTTTTCTGACTATCAAACACATTCCTTGATGTTTTTGTATATTATTTTGATGAGAGGCCTTATCCTTCCAATATTCTGACATTTGAACAATTTTTTTTTTTTGTGTCCTCCTATAATTTGTCATTCTAAGAATTCTTTACAGTATTATCTTTATTATTACCACAACATTTTCAGTAAGGCATTTTGTAGTTTGGGTACAAGAGCACTCTATCAATCATTATGGATTGTGCACCTGAAGGATGCTGGAGAATGGTTTTAAAATAATACTTTTAGCAATTGGAACTCACAATTGAATTGCTTCTAATTCAGTTTTATCAAATTCATAATTGTTGGTTGAACGTGAGATCTGACACTTTAATGACCTTTGATCCCTCAAAATGCCAATCAGTTAAAGCCAAACTTTTTAATTCAAATATTTTTGTTGTAAAATATAAACTAACATTATCTTGAATTTTATAATTATTAAATGAAATATTGTTGACCATTGACTCGCATTACTTCAGTAGTACAACTGCTGTCATGATAGGATAAGTTCAAGTCTCGTTAAAAGCTTATACTTTACTCCTAATCTGTACAATTTGCTAACCCCTATAGACTGGCAGTTTGAATAGTTACAATGCAAATCAAGGGAAATTAAGATAAAATAAATTCTAATAAAAAATTAATAATAAAACATGATGTAATTATGTTTTTGATACTTGCTTAGAAGAAAGTCATTCTTTTTCTTTTCGGTGCTTTCAGGATATAGGCAATCATGGCTCTTCCTAACGTCCTACTTTTGTTACTCTTGGAAGCTTCTGACCATTTATGATCATTCTTTATCCTTATTTTACCATCCATTCACTCAAACTTAGTTCACACACTGTTTCCTCTCTTGTCTTCACTATGAATAAGAAATTCTCTATGTCCTCTTTCTTCATTATATAAATTTATTATTATTAATAATATTATTGCTGGACACAGCTGCTTCCTCAGATTGGTGGTTAAAATGGCTTCAAGCTGGTAAAGATTGAAGGTGTTAATGAGGACTATCCTTCTTCAAACTTCATGGACTGATGCTACAGAAGCAGAAGCAAAGAACTGCCCTAAATAACAGAAACCACATCACTTGAGAACTACCAACAGCAGCAACAACTAAAATGGATTTCACTTGTAACTGAAAGAGAAAACAATGACATAATCAAGATGTTGATGTTGCACATTAGGTTCAGAAGGAATTACCTATAAAAACTGGAAAGAACAATTTTACAGTTACAGGATTTGAAAAAACCTGTTTTTTTGAAAAATTGTTTTAATAGAAATTATAAATTTCAACCAATAGTAGCATTGCCTGCTCGGTCAATAAATGCTGAATGTTTCCTTATAAGGAAACGACTAACATTACCATTAACATTACCGTTTTTCTTTGGGAAGTCTACCATATTATGAAGATTATTCTTCATTTTTGATTTATATAGTTTATTGATAGCTCTTGAATGATGGTATGAGTGGTTTCTGTGAAAAGACACTGAAATTAAGATGAAAGAAATAATGTTTGACAGTATTTCATCTAATGATATTAAAATTACAGAATTGTGATAAAAAGCAACTGAAGTTATGATAACAGAAATATCTTTCAAAAACTGAATAACTGACAGTGCTTTGTATCTTAATAAAATTCAAGATATTACAACTTATACCACAAGAGTTTTTAATATATTTTTTTGTTCATACGTTAGTTTTATAGATACAAATATTTAAGTAAATGCTCTGTTTATAATAAACAGTATTAAATAACATTTACCAGCCTGAATGTCTGAGAAATCTTAATAAAAAATTTGTATCCTCTGACAGGAATCAAACCTGTATCCTACACGGATGTCATATAGCCTGACATGCTATACCATTTAGCTAGAGAGGAAGCATCTGATTAGCAAGTCTGGACATCCATTATATAAGTGTTATGGTCCGGTTCCTTGTACCATGGTAATAGTCCAAGGTAGAACCAATAAAGAAGAACTCAAAGGCGGATATGGAATAACACAGATATATTACAAACAGGAATATATACAGAGAAGAAAGTGTTAGTACGAACAATCAGGTTTAGTAGTAATTGTCTGAACACGACTCTGTTTCGGACTGCCTTTGACTCGCTGACTGAATCGCTCGCTCTGACTGACTGACAGACTCCTGACGGACTTCACTCCAGACTTCAGGCTGAACTCCAGACTTCAGATGGAACTCCCTGCTTCCTCTTGAGGTGCAGTATTTATTATGTATGGAATAGTCCATTATGTTATTATGGGTAAGGTCCCCTAACAATAAGAATAATGTATGAACAAAAGATATTAAAATAATTGTCGAACAGTCCATTTCATAATATACCACAAGAATTCAGGGAAATACAGAATAAAAATGCATAATATTATTCTTTAAAAATTGGGGCCAATGAATATTTTGGAACAGAATCTTGTCTATCTCATCTTGTAGATCAATTTACTCATTTCAAAAGTAGAAAAAACATGCAAAAAGAGTGTATGTCAACTTACGTCCTTTTAGAATTACACTAGATGACATGAATATCTTTCAAGGATTAATAATTGATAATTCAATCTATTAAGAAAATTAAAAATATTACAATTAATATTACTCGTGTACATAAACAAGCAGCATAAAAATTTCAGGGAAAATGAAGAACAAAGCCATATGGTTAGATTGCAGTTTTTGTAGCAGTTACCTTTCATATTTCTCTAGAGGTAAGCGATGTGAATTTGTCTTTTGCCGAGAGCTTAATTATTTTATTTCCGATCTCATCTGTTCACTTGCGGCTGTAGAACAATAGTCAGAGTAATCACAATTAAAAAACAAATGAAATTAAAACAAAAGAAATACTAGTCAAAAATTAATAATGGCTGACATTGTTTCATCTAATAATAAAATTCCTGATAATATTACTGCTACAAATTCTTCCATATGCAATGTATCAGGACATATCTGATCATGGCTCTCCACAATTTCCTGTCCTTTGTTGCACTTATTAAATTTTTTTTCTTTGTTATCTTCCACCATCCATTTACTCTAACTCGTTAAGTATGTTCTGTGTTGTTTTCCTCTGCTCCTCTTACCTTCAATATATCATGCAAGTATCAAATTTTCCAAGCCTTCTTTCCTCATTATATGCCCCCAAAAATTCATTTATCTCTTCCTGATGCTAAGTATAAATTTCGTTTTTGTTTCCGTTTTCTCTAGAACTTTGCTGTTGCTCACATGTTCAGTCCATGGTATTCTCAGTATCCTTCTGTAGAACCACATTTCTTTTTCATCTATAAGGAGATTGTCCAGCATTCACTGCTATATAGGAGGACTGATATTACATAACATTACAGCACACTTTTCCTTGTTTATAATGAAATTCTCCTGTTTCTTAATACATTGCTTATCTTTTAGAAGGCATCTTGCACAATCCCAATGCACCTTTTGATTTCAGTGTAACACTGTCCATCTTTTATTAAAACACTTCCTAGATATTTAAATTGTTGTACTTGTTTAATTTTGGTATTTCCAATTTGTAATTTGCATGTTAAACTGTTCCTTTTTCTAATAACTCTGAATTCTGTCATCTTGCAATTGATGTTTAGTCCTTTCTTCTTGCTTTCCAACACTGTGTCATCTGTATATTTTGTGTCTTTTTTTATAATTTCACCCCAAGTAAGGCAATAAAGCCACTAAGATCCAAGAGGTCACTGAATGTGAAAGAATATGGAGAAAAAAATATTATTAAGGAGAAAAGACAATAAAAGAACAGGTATTTTGAAGATGGAAAATAATGATTGACATTGTATTTAAAAGTCTTAAGATCAAAGTTGACTTGAAAGCAAGAAGCCAAAAGTAAGAAGTATGAGAGAAGAATTTGTTAGCATAAAACTTACATCTAATCTGTAATATGATGAGCTTTGCCACCAATCTAAATCTGCACTTAAACTCATAAAGTCTAGATACCAAAGAGGAAAGTTCATCAGAACAATTACCATGAAAGTATTTGTAGAAATGGCAGAGGGAAGCTACATTACAGCAGTGGCAATGTGATTGAAGTCAAACTGTCAGGTCCAATAGCATTGCAAATTCTTCTTTGGATTTTATCAAGAATCTCTAAAAGCATTAGGTATCAGTAAAAGAAGCAGTGAACAAAAAAAATTGTAACAGAATGTTAAAGTATTGAATAAATGCAGTTTTGAGTCTTTTTCACATTAAATCTTTCCTTGTCTGCAATTCAATTTGACTTATTATGAATACATTGATCAGTTCCTTAATCTCTGATCAGGAACTTCCTGCATCTTTATCCCATTATTCATTTATTTTCCTTGTATAAACTTCAAGAAGCTTGATCAGTTAAATACATTACTCAGATATCTACAGTATGTCTAGGATAGATTTGACATATTTGTCTGCTAAACAGTATTTGCGTCAAGTCTATACAAATAGCTTAGTTGCCTTTTTGAATTCTATATTTGGATGGAACAGGATCTTGTACACAATTACAGTCATAAATATTGATGGGCTTTCTTGGTTATATATATATATATATATATATATATATATATCATGGGTCCTTATCTATAACTACAGAATGAACTCTTCCTAACACTATGTATACTACGCCTCTCAAGAGAGAGGGACGAATCGAGTTGAGCCGATAGTAGTTCACTCCAACCCAGACTGACAGTCATACTAACACCTTCCACATCTTGTATTATTATTTTGTGTAATATACCTTCGTTATTTCTACTCTTGTGTTTGTGTTGTTCTTCCTTGGTCCTAACCTGGACTATAACAATATATATTCTTTTTTTAACTGAAAAAGGATTCAAAAACTCTGATATTGAATCATATACTTGGTAAATTTATATAAACAAGTGATGTTAAATCAAATTTTTATTACTGCTTTGATTCCTGACTGATTTATAATTACTCTGTTTGGCAGCTTATAATTCACTTAATTTCCAAGGTCATTGGGAAGACATCTGCTCACAGAAATACATCTGTACCGTATAGTAGTTCATTTTCCAATCTGATAGCACTTCTCCCTATCACCAATTATAATACTGGATTCAGTTTCATTTTCTTTGCATTTAATGAAATAAAAGATATTCTCCCACTCAATAAATTGCTCAAAAAAGATATTTGATAGGTTGATTTTTATCCATGTTGATATTTAAGTAGGTTGATTTATACCCATACATCATCAACTGCAATGGTGACTGTGTAAACATCAAAACTAGAAACTACCCTAACCCTAACCCCTGCTTAAATGTGTAATCATTTCATGTAAAATAGATATGGTATCATATTTGTATATTGTTTTTTTTTTTGTATTTAAATATACATTTTACATGTTAGTCAGTATAATCATTCTCTTCCTCTCAATTTGGTCATTTCAAATGGATTCCAAATGTCCATCATAGAAAAAAAATCATTATTGTTTTATTATCGAATAAATATTTCTCAGCATTAAATAAATGCCAAAAAAAAAAATAACTTTGTATTACGAACAATAGAATCTATTTCAGAGATTGCAAAGATTCCTTTACAAAAGCATGTGGTATATCCCTAAAATAGTCTTGTCTTTCCTATAGTAATAATGAATTTATTAGTATGGAAGTTATTGTCTGTAATTTTGAGAAAAAAACATCATTCAAAGAGGTGTTTTTGTTATCAATGATATTAACAAGTTTCAAACCTGTTCAGGCACAAAAAAAAATCTGTAAGGAAAGAGAAAAGGGTTTTCTCCCCCTTTTTAATAGAATTAAGATAGACAATCAAAAATTATATAAATGCCCAACCTCATATGAAGAAAATCAAATTTTTATAGAAAAACCTGAAACCATATACCCTTGATTTGACCAATATTAATTTGATAGTCTAGAAATGAATAGACAGCTATTTTACATATAAAAAATATAGTCTTATGTTTTTGTTTAGACAATAAATTTAGAAGTTAAACCTTTATCTTGAATAGGATTTAGAATTCTGATGTAATGGAATAACCTGTCACCCCCATGAGTGACTACACTATAGGTAGTAACTACCTATAAGCATCTGTAAGTCAATGGACTACATAGACTAGCTGGTATCTGTTGAGTACAACTCAGCCTTATGCGAGGACTACCAACCTTCCAATAGTAGCACTCACTACTGGATTGACTTGCAATGACCTTGTGCATAAGTGTTACTTTTATTCTTATTGTACTTTTTTTTTTACAATAAACCTTTACTTATTTTATCCACCTTGTTTTTCAAGTATATATATCCCTATTAGCATGAAATATAACAAATTCATTTTATTAAAAATGTTTATTTTTATTCACATATTTTTATCCTTTTACATTTCTAGATTTACTTTTTTGCTTCTTTTTTATTGACTGAGAAAAAAACAATAAGTGAGTTTCATTAAAATCTGTTTTCTTTTCATTGCTATAACATTTAATATATCAAATAATCTCAGTACTGATTTTTGAAGTTGATCTTGTTCATAAAGACCTTTTCTCCTTCATCCATTGGATTTTAAAATTTGTTCCACTTGAAAGAAATTTTAATAAAAAAAAGTTTACTAATTCAACTTGAAACAAATTTTTCTTTGAGTAAATTGCAAAATTATTTTTTAAAACAAGTTGATGGGGAAAAAGGCATCTGAAAGAAACTAATTAATTGATTAATTAAAATAAATATCTGAAGAATAGAAAAATATTTAAAATTACTTCTAAATTAATAATATGCAGAAATTGATCCACAAATATCAAAGCGCATATGAACTAATATTACAACTATCATGATTTTCCTTTCTTTCTGACGATGGTTCTTTATCTGACCTCCCTTAGATTAATGTGATATCTCCTCCCCTGTCAAAAAAATGACTAGCCTTTTTTGTTTTTATTTTTGGATTGGTCTTTTTATGAAAAGACATTAAAAAAAACTCCAAAATTATGTTCTTTTCAAAGTGATGTTACTGTGGCAAATATTAGGCTTAGCTAAAAAGAATTATGAAAAAGAAAGTGTATTGGCACATATGATTCTAACAGTGAACATAACTAGCAGACCTAGTGTAGAAGTAAGTACAATATAGAAACCACTACAGAACAAAATTTGATGATAAACTGAAAGTAATGGGATAATAGCAGCTCATAACCCTCTGTATAAAACTAAATTTAAACAGAACAAGACTGTACTGGATAATATAGTCATTTTGGGATGGTTGGAGAACATAGTAAATGAAACATTATGTGGAAACATCAGTTATAAAATATTTATTGACTAATCTGATCCAGTGGGTTTCCCTGCATGATTGGCTTAGAACACTCATAAATGATTTTATCTGGGTCCATAGCATGGCAGCTTTTTATGACTATATATACAATAAAATCTATGAAGTAAGATATTTATTTATGATCGAAATGAAATAAAATATATACCAAAATAAAACTTTCAGGATCAAGTGCCACTTGGCTGGAGATTAGGAAGTTTTGGTAGGAGACTAATATAAACAGTCACAGTTAAAACTGGAGTAGTTTTGACTCATCTATTGGCAAGATACAGAGATTGGCAGAGAGGTGGTAGGAGATACTTTGTCCTCACTGGCCAAAGTGAAGATCTGGTCTGTCTGTCTGCCATGCCCTATGTAGCAGAAATTATTCCAAGTGTCACCTAACTATTCCCTAGACATTGCCAAGTAAATCTCTGAATAAAATAATTTATATAATGGAAATAGGATTTGTGTTTTCCTTTCTCACTGTGGTGTGAATTTTCCTTTCTCTTCTTTTGTGACCTTTCAACAGATCTTTCCCAATTTTGGACACCATTACTTGATGTGAATCAAAACACTATGGGCTGCGGGTGGTGATTACCCCATCAGTGAAAGACTAAGAGAACATACTGGGGTGTGTTTACAATAACTTATCTAAAAATTTAATATATATCATGTATATAAGAATTACTAAATTATTTTTATTGAAATATTAGGTTGTCAGATAAATTTGTTCATTTTTTTTCATTTATTTTAATCTTGTTTTTCTCTTTTGTTTAATGCACATGGTACCAATTCACCATTTACCCACTAAGTAAGGTCACAGTTGATTGGATCATGAAAGCATCCCATTGGCTGGGCTAATTCCCTTGTGGATTGGTGCAGACCTTTGTGGATAAGCACGTTCATTTGGTCCTCATTGAACCGAACAGGTTAGCCAGAACTGGGAGACTCTGTTAGGTTGAAATCCCCCTTCTTGAAGAATGAAAACCATGTCTGTGTAGTTCTTTCTGTAACTGTACCTTCTCTGTACATGGCACAAATGTCTTGAGCAGCTTTGGTAGCTTGGTTAAAAGTGTAGAGAAGCAGGTGTCAAAAATGCTCATTTTTGTTTATTTGGCAATCCATCATATCTGAAAAGAGGAAAAATTCAATCAAATTTCAAAAACAATAAAAAAAAAGTTGGAGAGGAAGAATAGAATTACAAAAAAGCAAAACATAAAGCATTACAGTAATAATATTTTGCATGTAAAGTTAAATAAAATTGGACAAAACAAAAAATTGATCTGCCAAACCAATAATATAGACATGCTTTATCAACAAAACTTGGTTACCTTAGTTGGGATATAAATCATAAATTGCTAGTAAAAATGAGGTCCAAGAATGTAGGCTACTTGCTGATGTCCTCTGTCTTTCTTGCCTTCAATATATCCTATGAGTGTCAGATTCTCCAAGCCCTCTTTCCACATTATGTGTCTTAGGATTTTCAACTGTCTCTTTTTGATTCTAAGTTCATGCATCCTTTTTGTTTCCATTTTCCTTAAAAGTAACTCTGTATTCACATACTGTGGCATTCTCAACATCCTGCTGTAGAATCACATTTCTGTTGCTTCATTTCTTCTTCATCTGTGAGGATGTTGTCCAGTTTTCACTACCATATAGGAGAAGTGATATAAAATAATATCATAAAAGCAATAAAATAAGTTTTGATAGAAATTCACCAACACAATAATATTTTGAAGTTTAAAGTATTGAGAATTTACACATTTATTGTTTTGTTACCAGCTTTCTTCCATCATATATTTGTTTTTCTCTTTTTTTTTAATTATAACACTCACTTACAACCTGAAATAGAGAAATAACATCCAGTGAGGCTTGAACCCATATATAAAACTTTGATAGCTCAACCTTCATGGCGTTAACCATAATTGTTTCAACCATGAGAACTTTAACAATTAAGTAGAACCCAAGTTTCTTGTCATTCTAACATTTTTTTTCTCATAATTCTCAGTACCATTTTAATCTTGTTTTGACAATTTTGAATTTAGCGTTTTCACTTTTATTTTCTATTGCAATAAAAAATAAAGGATGGAATAAAGCTAATAGAATAAAAATTTATATGCATTTTTATTTTTTTTGGCAATGTTATGTTTCATTCTATCATTGTCTACAGATCATTAAATATTCAGTCAGATTTATCCTCTTCTCAAATTAAAACTTCAGTTAGGCTTATTCTGAAGAAATTTGTTTTTTTACATGAAATTAGATTCTCATCCTATTATTTTTAATGTTTGGCATTTAAGTAATCAATGTGTTACTCACACAAGATCTACATTATCAATATTTTAAGCTACTCTTTTACAAATGATTTTTCTTTGTGAAAATTTCATGTCTACTATGAAAAATTTAGTTTCCTGTTGAATTACTTGTTTCTTGTTTACCGAAGACACAATTGAATTACCCCTGGTTCACACTTCTTTCTGGTCTTTCAAACAGGAGATTTATCCCTTGTTTCCTCTTTAGGATTGGGTTTCCGGTTTCTTCGACAGTCTTCCCCTTCTCTTTCACTCCCAGTAACCGCTTACATCTTAGTGGCTTTATCACCTTGCTTGAGGTGAATTGATTAAAAACAAAAATAAAAAAATAATTAAAGTTATTCTCTATAAAGGATTCCAAGAAATGGCACTCAAGATAAACCTTTCTGAAAGAGAAACTATGATCTGGAATTAGAAGGAAATCAGTGATACCACTGTAATAACAACTTGAAAGTGTGATAATACCTCAGAAAATTTTATTGACCTTGAATGGGGAGGCATGGCTAGGCCACCTATTTATAGTATCTATGTGAGGGAGAGTTCTTCTTTCAAAGGAGTCACTCATTATCAATAGAGGTAACTCCTGTTGGTCTATACCACATTTTCTATCGCTTTATTTCTATATCTCGGACTTAGGGTCCTCCAGGTCTGGAAACATAATTTGATGGTTTGGGTTTAGTCGTTCTAACATAAAAGTGACTCCATGTTCTGAGTTGATATATGCACTGCATCACTGAGGTTTTGTCGAGGCAGGGAAATGGGAATTGTGAATATTTGTCGATGACAGTCAGGAAATATTTATTCCTTATTTTGGATGGTTGAGGGACTTTAAAGTCAATGTTCAGTTTCTCAAATGGTTGGGTAGCTTTTATCAGCTCCCTGAATCTCGGTTTGAAGAACTGCGGTTTGTGTTCAGCTCAGATTTGACAGGCTTTTTTATTTTTTTATGTTGTCGCTAGAATATAGTAAGATTCTGGTCTGTACTATATGAGACATCCTCATTATGTCTAGATTTCATTGTGTAGGGCCCAGAGTTCATCTGTGCTAGCCATCAAGCTACACACCCTTGATAGTGCATTTACTGCAGCATTCTTTTTACCGTGACAAGATATTATGTCACCAGAAAAACAGGAGAGTTCAGTTTTCCGTCTTGCTATTTTTCATTTTTTATTTTATTTACTGTTTTGATGTTAAACATGAATGCGACAGATTTTTGGTTGGTAATGAGTCTGAAATGGCCCCCAATTAGGAAGTGCCTTGATTTTATCAATAACTCTACTATGGTGTATACTTCCTTCTCGACTGCTGAGTGTTGGGGTTCAGACTGAGACAAGGTTCTTGAAAAAAAATCAATTGGATGGCCAAATTGCTTTAATGAGATGGAAATGGCACAATCAAATGCTTCTGTCTTCACCACTAAGAGGACAGCATGGTCTGTGGCAACAATTGTGGAATTGGCTATATTCTTTTAGAGATTTTTAAAGGACTCAATTGTCACAGATGACAGAGGAAAACTATTTGTTTTTACTAATGGTCGCATTTTTCTTTGAGAAGGATACAATCCACTGAAAGTAATAGGCAAATGTGCCCATAACTCATCAAAGGGCATGCATATTAACCAGAATTGGCAACTTCAATGGAAGTTTTAATCATTTGGAATCTAGTGTCATAGAGCCCTTGTTCACAGTGTACCTGAGTAAGTTACAGTCCTTGCAAACATTATTTAGTGTGAAGTCATATTTGTTTACCACCACCATAAATCTTTTAAGGTTGCAATTATGATTGGAGTGGTTGTGGTGACACACTGTTAGATTGTTGATGTAAGGAAAAGTGCCTTCCAGTTTTTCATCACTAATAATTCTGTCAATAATTCTTTGGAAGCTTGCAACACTGTTACTCTGAAGAGTATCCGTTGAAACTAGTAGAGACAACCATTTTCCTTGAAAGCTGTGTAGGGCCAATCTTCTGGTTTGATTGCCACTTGGTGATAGGTATGATCCTATGATCCAGCATGCTGTATACACAATATTTTTCAATTTCACTTACCTTCTCATCAATACGCTGCAATGGGTACGTATCCAATAGGGTAAACCTATTTATGGTTTGTGAGTAATCAATTAACAGCCTCTTCTTTTGGTTCTCGGAGAATGTCATCAATAACTGAGGCCCCCATGAGGACTCATTTGGTTTGATGATTCCTTCACTGAGCATTTATGTAACTTATGATTTTATAAACTGTTTGTTGTTAGGTGAGTACCTTCTAAGTTTCATTGCTAAAGACTTGCAGTCGGGTACTAGATTATTGAACAGTGACAAGTACTGAACATTAATTGTCATTAGGAATCTCAATACGTGAATAATGTCAAAAAAAATTGTAGCCTAAAATCACATCATGGCTGAGATTCTTCATCATGGAAAGTTTGATGTTGCTATACAAGATTTTCTTCATTTTCAAGTTGACCAAACAGTATCCAGGTACATGCAAGTATAGGGACACATTTCTCATAGTTAACTGACTAGAACAAGGAAATATCCACCATTTATTCACCTTCATTATACTAGAGTGTTCATATAACTACTGAAACTACCAGTGTCAATGCATCCATAGGAGTTCTATCAAATTTAATTTTTATAATAGTTTTTGAAAGGGGTAGCAGTTTTAGTATGACCAGTTTTAGCAGCAGTAGATTGACAAACCTTTGAAAAATGTCCTCACTTTCCACACGTGACAGCTAGCCTTTTGAGCCAGGCAAGAAGCTCAAGGATGTAGACTGGGCCCACAAAAGTAACATTTTTAACAGGCTGAATCAGCTGTAATAGGCAGCTTGGAAGGGTTTGCTGAGGTACTAAGAGATTCTTAATTTGGCAAAGAGGGTACAGAATTTGTGGAAGTAAGCACATCAGTGAAAAGTCAGAACAAAAAAAGAGTGTGTGTTCAAAGCTGCACTAATAGTTCCAAACTTTATATAAAAGACAGATTGTTCTTGAGCAACTTCAAATGTATAGACCTGCTCATAGGCCATTCTTAAATTGAGTGTCCTGTTTACTTAACTGAGCATTCTGAAGCCCGTTAATAAATGTCTCCATGATGTGTCCATGTTTTGATTTCTTCACCAGTCATTGACCAGAAGTTGCAGTCCTTGCTCAGAGCTCATAACTCTTACAGATAGTGTTCCCAAGTTTTGTCATTTTGCTGTCGTTTATTCATTAATATTTTAAAGGCATTTTTCTTGTGATGTCAGAGAAATTTGAACAAAGATTAAATTCATTTCATTCAATTGTCTTTTTTTTTTAGATGCACAATATTTGTGTTAAATCATTTTTCTCTTCATAAAATATTGTTTTATATTTAAAAACATACCCTAAATATTTACAGTTTACAAAAGACTGGCTGATTTTAACAAAATTTCCCTGTTGAAATTGTTTGATTCTTCTTGCCAATTAAGAAATGCAGAGAAAGAATGAAAGAGGATTTGCAGCAAATAATCTGTCATCTGTCAGAGTTTGTAGATTTTTTTCCTTTTGTTATCAAAACATCTTTCTGTTTATATTTTTAATATTGAACTTTAAGCTATTTGGACAGCAATCAATTCATTTTGATTTTCCATTTTATAGAAAGTTGCTACAATTCATTGTTATCTTTTGTTTCTGTTGAATGTTGTCAATTTTCATTCAAAAGGCACGCATGATATTTATCATCAAACAAGTAAAACTTTTCCTATTTCACAGATCTGAACTTAGCATCAATTTATTGAACATTTAATAAACCAATCCATTGTCTCATTGAAACCAATATCAGGTCAATAGGTAATATTTTAAAATAACTTCTTTTTTAAATAAAATAATAAATAATAAAGTCAAAAACAAAATTTAATTATTGAACATTTAATTGGATGATAAAATGGAAAAAAACTCCTATGTTAAAAAGTAAGAATTAAGTAGCCCAGAATAAATACAGGTGTTGTAAACAGAATCCGATTATTGTATGTAAGATAAAATGTACAGATCTATATATCAGTCTAATAGTGAGGAACTGGATGACAAAATGAAAAATTCTCTAATGTTATGTTTCATTCATAACCTGAACATCTTCAGGATAATAATGGTTTCCTCAGTGGAGTCATAAACAACAGAGTTTCCCTTCACAAAAGCAACATCAACTTGCCAGACAACAGAAAACTCTTTGTGTCACAACACATCTACAAATGTAATCAAGGTAAATTTAAATTATGCCAGTATATCAAAACGACAATTATTCTTAACTACAAATACAAGAAAAAAACTTCATAAACAAATTTAAACCAGCAGTAAACAGATCATAATTCCACACACATAAATACACAGCAAACACACATAATGGCCAAATACACTGATCAGACCACACACATACATGCACACACACAAACAAGTATCTATGGAGAACAAATATATATACACATACTGGCAAAAACAAATATATGCTACTCATATATGCTACACACATGAACCCTACGCAACACAGAAAGTGTGAGTGTGTGTGTATATATATATATATATATATATATATATATATACTAATTCCTTATAATAAAACAGTATATATGTATGGAGAGGAAATATACATATGCATACTAGCAAAAACACATGCACACACAATACACAAAAATGGAAATAGATCTAAGGGTCTCAGGGGTCATAAAAAGATAAGACGGCGACATCTTCCTCACCTTTTCTTGGATCAATCCTTAAGGTTTTATTACCCCTTAAGCAGAAGAACACATTTACCACCAGTCCAAGAAAAACATTGGGATTACTACTACACAAAACAGACAATGGTTAAACATTGAAAAAAACATAAGGAAAATTGATTCCTTTCAATAATATATGGAAATATCTATACTTTGTCTGAAGAAGGTAGTGAAACCAGAAATGTGTGTAGGAAAAATATGGAAAATAAAATATAATATATATAAAAAAAATACCAAAAACATTTGTGGTTTCTCTCTTCTTTTTAAAATATATATATTCAGTTGTATGGATATTAGTTTGTGACCCTGGGTTTCACACTTTTGTAATCATCAGACAAAATGGTTTATTTTTTAAAAATGGATCTATTTATGTTTGTTTGATTATGTTTGGTGGTGAGAGGGGGAAATTTCTACCACTGATATTGAGCACTTTCAACTAAGTACTGCACATATGAAATATATGAGAGAGAGAAAGAGACTTCTATAGAGATGTCATATATGATGCCAAACCCATTCATTAATATCTAAACTATCAGTTGTATACAACTGCTTTCTAAGACCACTGGTCAAAAATAGTTTTAAATGAGTAAAGCCTGTGGTTCTTAGTGAAGACCACACTTATGGATTGGTGCTATAGAAGTACAAAGAACTGTATCAAATAACAGAAACCACATCACTTAAGGACTACCAATTGCAGCAACAACTAAAATGGATAGCACATGTAACTCAGAGAAAAAAAATAATGCCATTTTGATAGATGTTAACCTTCCATGCTACTTTAAACAAAAGGTAAGTAAGAAACCCCATATCAAAACTGGAAAGAACAATAAAAGTGGACTTGAGATACATATTTTCCTGAAAAATGGTTTTAAGAGAAAGATTTCATAAATTCCAACTGATTGTAGTACTGGTTACTCAGTCAGTAAATGCCAAATGTTGCCTTATAAGGAAACAGCTACCATTATCATTGAATTTCTTCTATTCTTGTCTTTCCTTAAACATTAAAGCTAATAAGTCACGAGTAAATGATCTCCTATATATTAAAGAAAGAAAAAAACTGCCATGTGACAAAATCAATGTTTAAAGCATTAATTTCAGAATAAGTTCAGAATTAGGTTTTCCTATCAGGAAGGTTTATGTTATTTGCATATTCCACATCTCCCTGACTTCTATAAGGTCTTTAGATTTAAAAGAATCTGTCATAGTTTCCTTCTTACTTTGTTTAAGTTACCTTGATGTCTTTTTCTCGTCAAAAATTATTCTGATCACATGCGGTGTTTTGCCTGTAACTCTTTTCACTTGTTTCACATCTGATTAAAATATTTCCTCTGGGTGTTTCCAAGATGCCATCAAGAGATGTAAATTGAGCAAGGAAGCCAAAGTCACAATAAATACCTTCTGCAAATATTCAATATTTCTTCTGGGTGTTTCCAAAAATGTCGGATTCAAAAATAGAATTCATTAATTCTTTAGAAATTGCTTTGTTTATGTTTCGAATATGAAACTGAGTGAGCAGATATGTGTTTAAAAAGAATCTGAATGAGTGAGTGTGCTTTAAAGCTAAAATGGAACTTTGATTTAATGTGAAGCTTTCTGTAGCTGCACTGTAAAAATACGTCATAGATGGTGGTTTCTCCTGTTAAGGGGGATGCAGGTTCAAATCCTACTGGCGACACCATTTTCTTTATTAATTTATCTCAAGTATTCAAGCCAGTAGAAAAAATAAATACTTTTTTAATATAAAACAGAGGATCTACTCAAATACAAGTATCCACTAAAATGTAATTGAAGTCATAAAAATATTTTGGATTAAAAAAATAAAATACATTATTTCTTTAAAGATAATTTCTGTAAACATTTTCTTTATTGCAAAATTATGTGAAATCATTAAAACCTGCTGAAAAAATAAATTAAAAGATAGTTTTATTTGGCATAAAATATTGAATGGATTTTTCTGATCTAGAAAATTTTGTAAGTTTCATAACATTTTCCTGGAAATGTATGAATGAAAGTTTTCAGTGTTGTATGTGACATAAGCTGTAATTCTTCTATGCATCAAGAATCATGTGCCATGACAGAAGAGTGAATATACTAAGTAGAAAGAATCCCAACATTGCTTTCTTTGAAGAAACATTCCTACTCTACCCATTGCCTGGGAAACCTTAGGAAAAAATATCAGAAAATCACAGGACATATCAATGGCTAAGCAGAAAGTTTTTGAAAGAATCAATAAGAGTGATGACTTCCACTTGGAAAGGCCAATTTTTTTGTGTGTGTGTTCTGTTCTCTTTGTCTCTTTCAATAAATATCAACAGAATTAAATAGGAATATCTTTCTACTGATATTATATTCATGGATGTGACATTTTTCTTCTTATACTGTTTTTTTTTCTCAATATAAAAGGTCTTATTCTTCTTAGTAGAATTAATTTCCACTTGATGAATCAGGTTAAACAATTTATTCATTGTTGCATCGCCCCCTAGTGGGGTGGTCTTAAGCAACAGTGTTGATTCCATAATAATGTTGCATTTTTCTCTCACAGCTGGTGATCGCTAGCTGTTTTGAGTCAAGATGAAAATATAATAATATAGAGAGTGACTCCACTGGCTTGTTAGAAGATGCATACATTGATGTTAATAATCTAGATAAGTTTAAACTTATCTAGATTATTAACATCAACGTAGACATTCGTTGATGCTAATAATCTAGATAACTTTAAACTTATCCAGATTATTATTAACATCAATGTAGACATCTTCTAACAAGCCAGTGGAGTCACTCTCTCCCTCCACTGGGGAGACACAAAAGTCAACACATCTACATTTCTTGACATATAAGAACCAACTCCTTGAAAAACCTTTCTCTATTTATCATTCCCACACTAGTTCAGCCAATCAAAATCGACTTCCTTTATTTTGTCTTGTATCTGATCGCTAAGATCAACCTGAGGAAGTCAGAGCAGATATATACTTCCCCCTTAAAATAATAGTTTGCTAAACCTTCAAGTTTGGGGCTACTTAAATTTACTGGTCTGCCTGTAAAAAAAAAAAAATAGAAAATAATTTTGAGAATAATCTTTGTATATTAGTCTTCATTAGACCATCCTCTACCCACAAAAATTGTCAAATATTAATTTTTGATCATCTTATAAGGGGGGGGGCGTCCTGTTTGTGATATAAATACACTTTCAACTTGCCCCTTTAACCTGTACTTTAGGTTCACTTGAAAGTGTCAAATTTGAAAACATGCTTATATCACTGATAACTGCATCTAATTGATGTTGCCCCCTTCTCCCCAATTCATAATAATAATCCAAACAGAAATGTTACTATCATGCCTAGAATATTACTGCCACATATGGTCTGGTGCCCCTTCTACTTACCTTGAGCTCCTTGATAAAATCTAAAGAAGAATCAGCAATATTATTGGTCCTGATCTGGCAGCTCAGCTTCAGTCACTTTCCCACTGCCATAAGTTTGCCGCTCTGTGTCTTTTCTTTCAATACTCTGATGGTAATTATTCGGATGAGCTCTTTGCTCTGGTACCTAGGAATTTTGAATTTAAGTGCGGTACTAGACTGGCATCGAGATCTCATCCATTTACATTCAAGTTGTCTAGATGTAACGGTAAATTCTATGATAACAGTTGTTTTCTCACACTTCTCATTTGTGGAACTCTTTTCCAGTTCCATGCTTTCCTGCCATATTTAATCTTCAAAAATTCAAATACTGTGTTAATCACTATCTACTGTCCTCCTGATTACTTTTTCCTCTTCCTGCTTATTCCTAATCCTTTTATACTCTGTAGCCCTCTTTGTGTCTTAGTAACTTTACTGCCTTGCATGGGGTAGTACTGAAAAAAAAATCAACTAAGTGAGGATACTAGTCCAACTGATTTATCAATTCATGATGACACAAGATGACTTCAAAATTCAATATAAAAAAAAATAACTGTGGAGTTTATGAACATGTAAACATGGATGTAAAATTGTTTTTATAATCGATATGAAGTCTCAATTAGAAGGAAAGTACATTTTGTTATTTATTGATTTATTTATGTATATAATTTTATCTTTTTTGTAAAAACAAAAAAAAACTTACTTTATTAGTCTTGGAACTTGAGGTGTGACATGTCAAATCAATTCCAATTCTATTGATTGGGTTTTTGCTAATTCTTTTGCAGTATCAGTTTAATCACAGGCAATTTTCTCATCAGCTTATACTTTTCCCTAATGAAGCTATTGTACTAATGATGAAGTGGTGGTGCTGACAAGGGTATTCATGGGTATAACAGGAGTTCTTCATATGTATGACAGGGAGGCGGTGATGATGACAGAAGGTCATCTTAGATATTCATATGTATGACAGGGAGTCAATGGTGATGACAGAAGGTCTTCTTAGGTATTCATATGTATGACAGGGAGTCAATGGTGATGACAGAAGGTCTTCTTAGGTATTCATATGTATGACAGGGAGTCAATGGTGATGACAGAAGGTCTTCTTAGGTATTCATATGTATGACAGGGAGTCAATGGTGATGACAGAAGGTCTTCTTAGGTATTCATATGTATGACAGGGAGTCAATGGTGATGACAGAAGGTCTTCTTAGGTATTCATATGTATGACAGGGAGTCAATGGTGATGACAGAAGGTCTTCTTAGGTATTCATATGTATGACAGGGAGTCAATGGTGATGACAGAAGGTCTTAGGTATGACAGGAAGGCAGTTGTGATGAAAGAAAGAATTCGTAGTTTGTATAAAAATTATCTTGAACAACAAAATGCCAACATTCTGTATCAAGAGTTCCACAAATTCAGATTCCAGATAAACCTTTCAAAAACAGAAATCGTGATCTGGAATTGGAATGAGAGTAACAATGGTATGAAGCTTGATTCCATCATAAGAATTCAGAATATGGAGTTAATAAACTCTAAATGCTTCAAATACCTTGAGATATGAATTACTTATAACAAATTTAGTATAGATGTTCAGGGAATTGAATATAGGATAGATTGTGTGAGTGGTGCTTTTGTTTACTTCAAAGATGTTACAAAACCAAAAACATTAATCTGAGATCTCAAGTGATGTTCTTAAATAGCTTCATTAGGTCTAGACTCTGATATGAATGTCATGTGTGGTGTTCAACTCATTAAAAAATGTCTAAACTATCATCTGTATATAACTGTTTTCTGATGAATGATTAAAAATGACTTCCAGGTCTTAAAGAAGGCGATCCTTCATCAGAATATATTGGCATTACAGAAACACAATCAAAGATCTTTGTCAAATAACAAAAAGCACATCACTTGAAGACTTCCAACAACAACAATAGTGGGTTGCACATTTAAATTGAGGATGTTAAATTTCCACACTTATAAAAACAAAATGATTGGGAAAAAACTCCCATCAGTACTAGAAAGAGCTATAACATGTAGCTCATTTGAAAAGTTTACTTTTCTGAGAAACAGTTTTAATAAAGAGATTTTATAAATTTCACTCAATACTAACTGTTCAGTTAATGAATGCCAAATGTTTACTTATAAGGGAACAGTTAATTTCACAATTACCATTAGCATTCTTAAGTCCAGAATAGAAATGTAGGTTGGAGTAAAAGGGTAGGTCTTAGAAGAGGTTAAAATAAACAGTTTAGTAAAAAAAAAAGTGGGGGGTCTGGAATAAAAGTGAGGCACAGTTAAGTAATGGATAGTGGCTCAGATTGAAGAATTGGAGAGCCAAGTTGGAATTCAATTTGAATCCATTACATTCACTTACATGCTAATACACTTGGGAAAGGTATGAATCCTCTTCTTCTTCCCCCAGCTATGGGTAAATAGCAGGACAGACCAAGTTCTATAGCCTTGGATGGCAGCCAGTCTACCACAGAAAGAAATGCCAACCTACTGTGGGAAAAAAATATCGTCAGTCATGTATCGAAAGATAGATGATCGCCTAAGCATGTATCCTGCATGACACATTACTGATCGAGGTTGTAAAAAACTCAAAATTTTAAATGGCCATACAGGTTTGCCTATTCCAGATGCAAGAGTATATTGCTTCAGTTTTATTATTAGATATGTGGTGGATATTTTCTCCATTTATTGGAAGCATTACTTTACTTTTAACATCACAACAATTTGTTGGTTTGTTTATTTTCAAGATGTTGTAACCTAGGGAAGGTTACTGAATAGAATAATCAAACAAAGGTTGGTAATGAACGATAATATTTAGGACAAGAACAACACATATAAGATTCGCCAGCGGCAGGTAGAAGAAGTAGTCAACTTCTAGAAGTGAATCAACTGCATTCCACAATAAATCTCCAACTGCAGACCGCAGACTAACACATACAGTATTCACTACTGTATTTATGAGAATGGTGGCATACCCATTATCGTCTATAGTTATGCAATAACACCCTCCTTTTTGGATTTACTCTTTACAGAGGCAATATTGTTTTTCCTTTTTCGGGTTGACTTCAATCCTTTCTGTCTCCCTACTTTTTCTTTTACTACGTCTCTTTTGGACTTTTATCTCCAGAGTTTTCTGAGGGATGGGCAAATCGAAAGTATCAAAATCACAGTGCCTTATCAGTTGTTTTCAATGAAAACACACACACACACTGTGGATAGAAATTTGATATATATATATATATATATATATATATATATATATCATATATATATATATATATATATCATATATATATATATATATATATATATCATATATATATATATATATATATATATATCATATATATATATATATATATATCATATATATATCATATATATATATATATATTATATATATATCATATATATATATCATATATATATATTATATATATATATATAATATATATATATATCATATATATATTATATATATATCATATATATATATATAATATATATATATATCATATATATATTATATATATATCATATATATATATATATATATTATATATATATCATATATATATATATATTATATATATATATATATATTTTTACGGTGTGCTATATTTATGGGATAAAGTGCTCAATATCAAAGATAGAGCATATATAAATATAAAAGTGAACAGTAAAGTCAACACTCAGAGGCAGCAGGCTGTTTCATGCTAGACACAATATGTTGTAACCTAGGAAGGTTACTGAATAGAATAATCAAATGAAGGTTAATAATGAACAATAATACTTAGGACAAGAACACATATAAGATTTGCCAGCGGCACATAGAGAAGTAGTCAACTGCTAGAAGTGAGTGAAGTAAATTCCACAATGAATCTCCATCTGCAGACCAACATACAATATTTACTATTGTATTTATGTGAATGGGGACATAGGTATGCTACAACAAAAGAATTACAAAGATCCCAAATAATACATTTGGGATTATCAGTGTTGACTACCAACCACCTATAGTTGCTTCATTCTGGTTGTTCTATCTAGATTTACTTCCATAGCCTTTTCTACAAGACAGCAGAAGTTTAAAATTTGGGTTTTCCTTTCCCTAGATAGACTACCTCCCTGGGTTGTCAAGCTCCATCTACCTGAAGCAGCTGAAGTGTCAGTGGTCTGCCTTTGCCCCTTTACCGGCTTGCAGCTGGACGTAGTTGTCAGAGGTTTTTGAGACTCATGCCATGGAATCATTTTATCAACAGTGTGAGTTTGTCCTCATTATCACCCCCCCCCTCGGAACATATATCATGTATGTATATAAACATTATCTCCATTATATTTTCACCTGTAAATGATAACTAATTATTCCAGAAATTCAGACAGAATTTTCGAGTTTTTACTTAAAATTTACCAATTCATGCAGTTATTTTCGGTTCCATTTAAGAGAAAAAAATAATAGATTATTATTATTATTATCATTTTTATTTTCTTTGCTTTCTGGCATTTACACATTTCTTTCCGGGTCCCACCCAGTGACCTAAGGTTAGAAATGGCATCATGACACTTTTCACTGACAAAAAAAAAAATAAAAAAAAATAAAATAAAATAAAAATTACATAGATAGAGCCCTTCGCAAAGTGTGGGCTGTACTTGTCAGAACAATTTTTTGTATCTCCTTGAGGCATGGGCTTCCAGGAATCCCTGCAATTAGTCTACTGCAATCTTTTCCAACCAGTCCTAGGGCTCCAACTACAACAGGGATTGTTGGTGTTCCCATATGCCACATTTTCGAGATTTCTAATTATTATTATTATTATTATTATTATTATTATTATTATTACCCAATTCACACTCCTTCCCTGTCTTTTGAACAGCAGTAGAGGTCTTTCCCTTGTTTCTTGTTTAGGATTTGGTTTCTAGTTCTTTCTCATTTTATTTCACTCCCCCATCAATAACCCCTTGTATCTTAGTGGTAATATCTTCTTGCCTAGTGTGAAATGATTAAAATAAGTGATATTTTATGAAATATCTTGAAAAGAAAATGATGAGATAACATTTCAAAATCCAAGAATTCAAGGTAGACATTTACCATATATGACGCGATTGGAAGATACATGAGCAGAAGAGATGTTATGTTAGGAATATTCTGGAAACACTAGTAGTCTTTGGTGTTAAAGGAAACACTAGAAGTCTTTGGTATTAAAGGATTTCATTTTAACATATAGTATGAAATATAATGTTTTGTTTCTTGGTCATTTTGTTTGAAAAAAGTACATTCTATATGATGTCAATTACAGAGATTGTTACTAGTAGCACTATCCTAATTTAACAAGTATTTTCAGGTTCTGGGATTAATTTTATTTTTTGACCTGCCTCTTTCTTGTTTTTAACACAAAACCTTCTACACTCTCATGTCTAATATGCTATAATTTACTTCAGTTAAGCTCCAGGATTTTTCTTTTTAACACAGCTTTTCTGTTTTGACTCATCGTAACAATATTTGATTTTACTCAGTCTTTTTTTCAATTTTTTCTTTTTTTTTTGCACTGAGAAAAGTTCATCTTCATATTGCAAGTTGATGTTCAGTAATGAAGCGTTAAATTACTTTTTTTATTCATTCTCTTCTTGATGTTAAATTTCTTCATCTTCACTTTTATCTGATTTTCTTTAAGATTCTTTTTTTATCATCCATTCATTTACTTCACACTTTTCATTTTTTTCCTTCATTTTCGTCTTCATTTCTCTTTTGTTCTCCTCTTCTGTCTATTCCTTCTCTTTGTCTCTCTCTCTCTTTCTCTCTATCGTCTTCATCAAAGAGTAGGTGACACCAAGCCACCTCAGTATTATTATTCTGATTTGAAAGTGAATATAACTTTTAACACCAGGAATATTTGTTGGCACTTATAGTCTTTCAAATGTATCATTGTGTGTTTAAAAAAGGACAATTTAAGGCTAAGAATTAAGAAGTACCTTAACTAACAAACATCTACACAGATTGTTGGAAATATATTGTATTCTTGAAATATGATATATTTCACAGGGTCAGTTGACAGTTACAAGTCCTACTAGACAAACATCAAAGTAGTAGGGTGTAGTGGAGTCTTTTCAATGGTCTGTGAATTGACTAAGCAAATAGTTTCTTCCTCCAAAATTCTTCAGTGAGGAAAGGAAAGTCGTCCCACTCACTGGGATAGAAAAGTTCTCTCACTCACTTTTATTCTCTCTATCAGCAAAATTTCCCTACTGGGTGGACAATAAAAGTAGCCTATACAGACTATATGTTGTGCTATATATTAGTACAATAAAACATTTCTCTTGATGAAAAGACAGCTGATTTAACTTTCAGTAAGAAACAGAAACAGTGTAAATTTGAAGACAGCCATGAAAGCTAACACAGTGACGCAACCAGAACAATGACTGTAATCATCCAAACACCAGTTTGAGTCACATATGATTTTTTGACAATATCACAGAAAAAACTGCACATTCATAACGTTGAAAATCTTGAGCAATCCTCAAATTTATATTTTCATAACAGAACTCCAGCAATTTACAGAATATTCTATTTGATATTAGTATCATTGTCACTTGTTGGTGAAGATCTTCAGGACTGTTTCAAGTGCTCCTGTAATGATGGATACAACTATATATTTTTCAATTCTCTTGCAAAATCTATATATCTTTTTAGCGTTACACTTTGGAACAGTGATATTCATTGTCTGGCAAATTTATTTTTGTTTAGAACAATTAGAACAGTTCTGGCCAGGATCTGATTTCTTTTCAGTGTCAGAGATTTTTTTTATTCTCTGAAACAACATCTGCTGTGTTCATATAAAACAGATTTGCATCATTAAATTCAAGTTTATTATTTGTATACAAAGAGTTTTCACACCTGTGTTTTCTTTTGTATTTGAATGTTCACACGTCTACTAGTTATCCTTCAAGACTGACTGACAAGAAGTCTCCTAAAATACCAGTCAATACCTTCTTCAGCATTCATACAAATAAAACTGTCAATTCAATCTTGCAGACTTCAACACTCTCATAGTCTGAAAAACTTTGACCGATTTTCAATTCCTCTGATCTTGAGTGTAGCATTTTTGGCATCATTCCAAATTCAATAATTATTATGAATATGACCCAAATATTCATAATCTAAAATTTCATCAGTTTCTGGGCAAGATCTTAGAGTTTTAATAATCTATTTATTTTGATTTCTTTTGTTTTTACCCTATGGTCCTCTGGCACAATTACGTCTATGATTTGTCAGACTTTCTTTTCTTGTTTATGGCTATCAATCTTCTCTCTTGGATGGAATGTTAATCTGAATCTCAGAGTTCCAAATTATCTTAATTTATTTCTTTTCTACAACAGTCCCTGGTTTGTACTGATATCATTTGATCATGGTTGAAGCTAAATTGTTTGCACAATTGTCAGTGTATCAGACTTTATTCTCTCAAGTCTCTTTTTATGTTCATCTTGACTCAACATGCTACATTTGGTCTCATCTATAAACTATTATTATAATTATTATGTTTTGCCTTTGCAATCACTCACTGATCTTGACTTTGCTAATTACCTGGCATTATTAGTAGAAGAAATAGAACACACACAAGTGGTATTGTGGAGATTAGAGTAGGAGGCCACAAAGGCAGAATTGCAAATCTTGAAGCATGAAGCACCTGTGGATGAGAAAGTAAAAAGAAGTGATAAAACACTGAGAAAAGTAAACTTCAAGTATCTAGAGTCAAGGAGAAAAAAATTCTGCATTGATAAAAAAATCTCTTGCCTGAACTCCATGTCACAAACTGAAAAAGGTATGGAACTCCCTACGACACAGAAGATTAAAAATCCAATTGTTTCTTGCAACAGTGGAATCTGTCTTGCTCTATCTATGGAACAGAGACCTGGATTATGACCAAATCTCTGAAGAAACAGCTATATGGGTGTTATATACATGAATGCTCAGGATGACACTTAATGTGTCCTGAATAAGTTACATATCAAATACTGAACTATATGGTGAGCTAAAAAAGGTAACATCAAAGATACAGCAAATATTAATCTGCCTAGCAGGACACTGTATCAGGTATTAAACAGATTAGAACAGAAGGCTGTTGAGGATGATTTGTGCTGTAATGCAAAGAAAAGTGAGCTATAAGTCTTCAACAATGAAGCACCCCCCCCAACCCTCCCATGAAAGTAAGAAGTGGCCAAACATGAAGACAGTAAACATCAAGTATCTATGTTTATGGACACAAAGTTCTGAAAAATATTTGTCTATAAGAAAAGCACTTATCTGCATGTAACAAATTAAAAAATGCATGAGGCTCCCAACTATGTAGAGGATTCAAAATCCAATTATTTGCAACAGTGGAATCTTAGTCCATGTCTCTATTCCATAGAACATGACCAAATTTCTGAAGAAACAGCTACGTCGGTGTCATATACATGAATGCTCAAGATGGCACTTAATGTGTCCTGGATAAGTTACAAATACTGAACTATATAGTGAGCTACCAAAGGTAATATCAAAGATACAGCAAAGAAGGATGCATTTAGCAGGGTTTAGCAGGACACTGTGTCAGGCACCATAAGGAAGTTGCCAACAAATTAGTCCCTCTGAATGACAAATGAAGGAAAAACAAGGAAGAGGTTGATATTCAAAACACATTGCTAGAGGATTCAGGGATGAAGACAACAAGAGCTAAAGACCAACATATTAGACTGTGCTGAATGAAAGAAGTGCGTGGATGCTATGAAGCAGCATCCTGACAGACAACCTCATCTAGTTTAGCCTAGTCAAGTAGTTGCCTTTACTTTGTGTAGCATGAACCAGAGACTTCAAGAGACAGTAGTTTTTTTTTGTATCAGAAAAAAGCAAACAGCTATATACTGACCAAGCTCAACCTTGCTTAACTTCAGTAATCATATGAGAACCTGTGTTTCAATGTGATATGGCTGTAAGCTATCAGGTTCAAGGGGATACACCTAACTGGTTGAGATTAAGTAAATGACAAGCAAATCTGTGATACTAAATGAGATTTTTACCAAATCCCATCTTAATTCACTAAGACAGCAAGTGTAGCATTTATTATTATTATTATTATAAACTCACCAAATTACCCTTGCTTGCTGTGTGTCACACATGGTTTTTTTGTGAGAAAATGATGATTGATTTTAAATCATTGTGATAATTTGTGGAGAAAAATGATGCATTTCAATGTTACTCAATGATCTTTCCGATGTGACCCCCATCTTCTGGCTTTCTTCTTTTATATTTTAGATAGGAGTCATTCTCTTATTTAAATTTAATTTATATGAAAGGGGAAAATAATTCAGTGGTGGGTGGGGTGCAAAAACATCTTAATCTGACCCGTTTGATATGTATTTGATGCAATACTTGATTGAATGAATTGATGAGCAGATTTCAACATTAGTTGTAACAAATAAGTATTGTAAGGCACTACCCACTGATTGATGATTTCTTGCTCAACTTGACATTCATATTGTCTCATTTTTATCTTGCTGATGTCATCTCCACTTTCTAGCTTTATCCTTCTATATTTTCGATAGGAGTCATTCCCTTATTTAAATTTAATTTAAATCAAAGAGAAAAAATTTTTTCAGTGAATGGTTTCTGAACAGAATGACCTCTTTGAACAAAATGGTCTTGCTGATGTGACCTCCATCTTGTGGATTTCTCCTTCTATATTTTTGATAGGAGTCAATCCCTTGTTCAAATTTAAATTTAATTTATATCAAAGGGAAAAAATTTCATTGGTGTGTTTCTGCCCTCTGGAGACATGCTTTGATGAAAATGAAATATACTTATCCAAGTACCTTGGGTAATGTAGTTTCAGAATATATATGGTTATGGGGTCTATCTCCACAACCCTAGGAGGAGTTCGAGAGCAAACAAACAGACACACAGTGGCTACAACTTTATATATATATATATATATATATATATATATATATATTCCATTTGAAAGTGAAAGTGAAAGCTCCAGAAAGAAGCTTTTCCCTAAGAAGAACACTTAATGAAGATTTTAACAAGCATCACTTCTGTCATATTTCTACTGGATTTTAAAATCTCATTTATTTGCTTTGTCTATGGATTTTGGTTATAGTATAAAGTACTGTCATCTTCCTTGCAATTTATACTTGTAGATCCTTCATCCTGGTGACAAAAGGTTAATGGAAAATGAATTATGTCTAAGTGGAGTTTTGTTCTCTGCTTATCATTGAACATAATTGATAGATGATAAACTAAAGTGAACATAATTGATAGATTTATAAATGATAATGCTGGTGACTATCTTCTTGTCATGAACTCTGATCAGGAGACTAAACAAAGACTGTCAAGAGAAAGATGAAAGAACACTCATTTTGGGGGTAGATTAGCTCAGGAACAGAGCCACATTTTCATTCCCCCCACCCCCAGTATTATTTTGCAAATAAAGAAACCTCTTTCTTGGTTGGAAATGAGAGAAATTTTTTAATACACTCTTATATGAAGAGGTGCAAAAGACAGAGTTACATCTGTGGGATCAAAACCTTTTTTTCATCCACATCTTTTCCTTGGCTGTCCTCCTAGAAGTTCACTTTTGAAGACTGAATACTGGTTAGTCTGGTTATTGCAGTATGAGAATGTTAGCTTGACATTACTTTTTCTTTTATGTGCTGTGTCCCTTCAGGATGTTTATGATCATGGCTCTCCACAATTTCCTGTCCTTTGTAGCTCATAATAAATTTTGTCTTTTTGCTATCTCTCCTAAACCTTGTTCCAACATCCATTCACTCAAGCTCACTAGGTAGGTTATGCGTTGTTTTCCTTCTGCTTGACTTTAATCTGTCCTTTGAGTACCAAATTTTCCAAGCCTTCTTTCTTCATTATGCACCCTAGAGATTTCAACTACCTCTTTCTGAAGTTAATTACAAGTGTCCTTTTTGGGGTTTTTTATCTCTAAAATATTGTTGTTGCTCACTTATTTGGTCCATAGTGTTCTCAACACCCTTCTACAGAATCACATTTCTTTTGTGTCAAGTCTCTTCTTCATCTGTGAGGAGATTGTCCAGCATTGACTGCCTGATAGGAGGAGTGATATTACATAACATTTCAGTACTTTTTCTTTATTTCTAATGAAATTTTTCTGTTTCTTAATACTTTACTTAGCTTTTGGAAGGTATATTTTACTATCCCAATGCGCCTTCAGATTTCAGTTTTGCACTTTCTGGCCTTTGTTAAAAAACTCTCCAGACATTTAAATTGTTGTACTTGTTTGATTTTGGTATCCCCAATTTGTAATTTGCATGTTGTACTGTTCCTTTTGCTAACAAGAATTCATTGTGTCTTCTGCAATTAATGTTTCATCTAACTCTAAATAGTGTAATTCATGATAAATCTTCATCCCAGAAAGAAGTCAAACAGAAAGAATAATTCCTTCAAATAATGATTTTTTCCAAAAAAATAATTAGTTTATTTTTACTTTTAGGGATTTAGTGATTTAATTCATGTAAATGTAATGTCAGGAACAAAAAACGTCTTTATCCACTGTTTAAAGGCTTTTCATTGTTCATTATTCAATGACAATATGTAGTGGTTGCCTTGCTTTTTCAAATCATTTGGCTGAACAGCAGTAATCTTAGTTAATAACAAATTCTGTCACAAAGACAAAAATCCTTTTTGCACTGTATCTCCAGGTGGTTTGCTCCACCCACATTCTGTAGCATGACATTTGATCTCCATCATTTGTTGGCTCCTCTCTTCTCTCTGTGTTTGAGAGGACAAGCAGAGGCTTATATTTATCTGGGAAATAACACCCATGTTAAAACTCTGTGTTTTTGAATGGTATCCAGTTTGTTTCCAGATCAGACCCTGAACCATGCCAAAGGTCATTTCCTTCTTAGACATCTGCACTTCCTCATTATACAAGACAAGTCATTACATCAGAGTAAGAAAAAGATCACATGAATGTCATGTTTTATAACATTTTATTCTCTAACATACCAAATTATAAAAATATATAGTTTTTAGTAAATATTCATTAAATTCAAAGCCCAAAAGCCGCTCAAGGTAGAAGGTCACTGATTAAGGTTGTTGTATGGATATAAGAGTAAAAAATAAGTACAGATTATGAAAATATGACACTAGACATAAAGAAATTCAGATTGTAGCAATTGAGGATGCATCCTCTTGAGAGTCTGTTCCGTAAAGTAGCAACCCTTGGGAAGAAGCTGCCTGAGGGTAACTTCCTCCTTACCAATGGAATACAAAGGGAACGGATGATTTGACCCTGTGTATGAAACATGGCTTACTGAGCTGTAAATGTCTGAACTGCTAGAACTAAGGAAAGTAGATCATCTGAAGATTCGCCATGGAAATGGCAGTAGAATATCTAGGGTCTGGCAATGTTTTAAACTTTTGGAAAGGGGCTGTAAAGGGGAAAATAATTCCTCACCCACAAGACTGTGTAGTCACCTTTGCATTCTATAAAGGCTGGAAAGTGAGGATTGGGAAATTCTAGCCCATATAGGGAAGCAATACTTCATTTCTGGCCTAAACTGACTCTTGTAAATATGGAGCATGGTAGGAGTAGTCAGATACTTTCTGGAGCAGCACATGGAACCAACCATTTTCCAGCCTCTTTAGTGATTGTAAATATACACACACACACACACACACACACATATATATATATATATATATATATATATATATATATATATATATATGTTCCACTTGAGATCTAGGATGAACTTGTGTCCCAATAGACATTCAAGTCAAGGAATCTCACTGAGAGTAAAGCCATTTATCATAACTAGGGAAAATGAAGGGTGTGGTTGGTGATGATTGAATGTTAATAGCTTAATTTTGGAGGTATTGATTGTTACAAGCCAGTTTTTTTTTTTTTTTTTTTTTGCTCTATTGCGCTGTTAGAGCAAGATCAGAGGAGTGATCAGCTGCCAAACTCTGAACATCAAAATCTTTTGAAGGTGCACCCATATACCCTTTGTATCATCTCCAATGAGATTGTTCTTAGGCAGATTATTAATATAAAGGAAAAAGAGAATAATAATAAATTTTGAATTCAATCTTTTATTAATATAAGTGTTGCTTAGATTATTGAATCTTTTAGTGATTTGACCTTTGAACTTCTAAGATGACTCAATCCATATTAAACAAATTGTCTTATTTTGACTGGTTTTATCTAAAGGAATGTGTAGTGTACAGTGTTAAGGATTGTAATGGATATAGTTAACACTTGATGAAGATAAGGACTTTTGAAACTAAATGAATTCGCCACATGGATGATTTTTACATATATATTTTGATATAAAACTCAATATAGAAAGAAAATATATTTGTGTGTGCAGAGATAGATATAACTTATAAAAAGAGAAAGAAAAGATTTATAGGATTAGCATTAGTATGCATGTAAGTCTGCCACATGTTTTGGTGAAATAAAGTATCTGGCCTGCCTGAGGAAAGAAATCTGTCCCTCATGTTTTTGCTTCTACATTCAAGAGCAAAAAGAAATAGTGAATCCTTTACTTTTATACCAGTGATTGTCATGGCATCTAGTGGACATTAATTGAAGTACATTGGCAGACAAGTTGGGTTAATGTTACTGAGTACAGAAGAAGGTATTGGCTGTATTGTTCAGGGATAAAAATATTAGCTTGAACAACTCCTAGATTTACATCATTTATTATGTGTGAAAAGCTTTGCCAGCTGGAGTTGGATCGAATAAATCCAGTTTGTCCATATAAATAAAAATATATTTAAATCTAACATTACAACATTAAATAAAGGTGAATTAGATTTTTGCTATAAATAATAATAAAATAAATAAGAAAGGAAGTATAATATTTGTATTGTAGCATTTCAGTTTTTCTTTTTTTGTATACCATGTGAAAAGTTCAAGATGATATGACTCAACATGCATCCTCTCTAAGGAAATACAACTTCTACTCTTAAACTATTCTCATGTTTTCCTGTCGGATATCTTTGCAGAGGTTTGCTTAAAATATATCAAATTCTTGGGAGAGATAAACTTTAAAGATAGAACAGATAGTGTGAAGAATTTTACAGTGACTGAACAAGAATATTCTGCTGAAGTGGAATGATACCAAACAAAATGCAAATGAAGTTGAAAGCAAATTTAGCCAGAAATCACATTCTTCTTCAGGAAGAATAACAGCAGCCATTATTTCAATAGAGATTCAACTATTAATTATTAAAGATGAGTTTATAAGCTGAACTTTTCTTATCTAATATGAAATCTCTGAAGATATATTGTCAAGGTATATCTACATTGTTAAGGCACACATTTCTACATTGTTAAGGCACACATTTCTACATTGTTATGATCTTTCTTTTAATTGCTATGCCCCTTCAAGCAATTGCTGATTATGACTCTCCATAGATTCCTTTTCTTTATTATCTGTGAATTGCCATGGTGTTTTGGGAAAGATAGATGAGTTGTCTTCTTGATGGTTTGGAATTTAGAGTTGCTCTTCTCCTCGACTAGCCAAGGTCAATCTACCCCCTGCTATTTAACCCATAGCTGGACAGGAGTAAAAAAATTAATTTATACCCTTTCCCAAGGGAATTTCTGCAAAAGTCAGTGCATCTAGGCTAAAATTTGAACTCAGCTCAGAGATTTCCTTTTCTTAACTAATTGCATTTATGAAAAATGCTTTTTTACCAATATCCACCTTGTGCCTCCTCTCCACTTATCTCTTTCTCTCTCTCTCTCTCTTTTCCATTTCTCCATTACTATTGCAATCTCCCCCCCCTACTTTATTTTTGTTGTTCATTTTCCTTTTCTTTTTACCAATATCCACCTTGTGCCTCCTCTCTACTTATCTCTTTCTCTCTCTCTCTCTTTTCCATTTCTCCATTACTATTGCTATCTCCCTCCCTACTTTATTTTTGTTGTTCATTTTCCTTTTCTTTTTACCAATATCCACCTTGTGCCTCCTCTCCACTTATCTCTTTCTCTCTCTCTCTCTTTTCCATTTCTCCATTACTATTGCTATCTCCGTCCCTACTTTATTTTTGTTGTTCATTTTCCTTTTCTTTTTACCAATATCCACCTTGTGCCTCCTCTCCACTTATCTCTTTCTCTCTCTCTCTCTTTTCCATTTCTCCATTACTATTGCTATCTCCGTCCCTACTTTATTTTTGTTGTTCATTTTCCTTTTCTTTTTACCAATATCCACCTTGTGCCTCCTCTCCACTTATCTCTTTCTCTCTCTCTCTCTTTTCCATTTCTCCATTACTATTGCTATCTCCCTCCCTACTTTATTTTTGTTGTTCATTTTCCTTTTCTTTTTACCAATATCCACCTTGTGCCTCCTCTCCACTTATCTCTTTCTCTCTCTCTCTCTTTTCCATTTCTCCATTACTATTGCTATCTCCGTCCCTACTTTATTTTTGTTGTTCATTTTCCTTTTCTTTTTACCAATATCCACCTTGTGCCTCCTCTCCACTTATCTCTTTCTCTCTCTCTCTCTTTTCCATTTCTCCATTACTATTGCTATCTCCCTCCCTACTTTATTTTTGTTGTTCATTTTCCTTTTCTTTTTACCAATATCCACCTTGTGCCTCCTCTCTACTTATCTCTTTCTCTCTCTCTCTCTTTTCCATTTCTCCATTACTATTGCTATCTCCCTCCCTACTTTATTTTTGTTGTTCATTTTCCTTTTCTTTTATATTTGTATTGATGAATTCTATATTTACAATTTGTTAAGACATTTTGATGTCAGTCAGTCCAATGCTACTCAAAGTGCTACTCTGCGTACCGACATCAGTCTGCGAACCATCAGCTACAGTCCATCATATCAGATATTTTAGAAGCACTCAATTAGTGCATTTTCTCAGATAAAGACAAATACAAATTTAGATTCTACAATTTGTAAGATTTTATTATGCAAGTCATTTTTTTTTTTACTGATGTTGTGAAAGTTTTCAGTATATATCTATTTTTATATGATAATCATACACTGTGAATTTCAGCATATAATATCTGTTTATATTGGAAATATTTATAATAATTTATTTGGTCCTGTTAGATTATAGAAACCCTATAATACTAAAATGTAAGGTTAATTCAGCACTAACCATGATAAAGAAAAATAAAGCAGCAAGACAAGATTGGAAAAGAGATGATAGCAATGATCTTAGGGCTGATAAGGTTACTGAAATGATGAATAAAATATATGACAATGGTGAAATACTGGATAACCTGAGTAAAGAAATCTTCATTGTTCCTGCTAAAGAAATTAGAGGTGCAAACATATTTGAACATTATTAAACAATCAGCTTGATTAACCACATGACTAACCTGCAAGAGTCAATGAAACAGTAATGACTTTAATTAACTTTGAAAGTATTAGTTAAAATTGCTAGGGATTTTTTTTTTTTAGATATAAACTATAAAGTGTCTAGACACCTAGGTGTTATCTTCTCTTTTCCTATCTGTAATTCTCTTTCAAAAATATTTTCTCTTCAGACACCCATAGAAAGCAAATAGCTGTCATAGAATTTCTATTTTTGGAAGGAGAAAAGTATCAAAGAGATTCATGAGTGGTTAGTAAATATCAAGGGAAAGGCTTCGTTTGTTGTAAGCAAAGTAAGAAGATTGCTTACAGTTAATGATAATGCTAAAGAGTTTAGAGAAACTGACCTAAGTGACAGCCCTCCCCTAGTAGCTAGCCAACTGTTACTGTGAATATGGATAAGACCAAATCAGTTGATGTTCAAATTACAAGTGACCAAAGAATCATGATAGTTGAACTCCATGGAAGCCTTCAGATGAGAAATTGTAGTGACTTCTTTTTAGTGGATTGTCTTGGCTCTTGAAAAATCTATGCAAAGTGGATTCCCATAATACTGACATGAACAAACAGAGAATGGTTGCTGCCAAAGTGATGCTGAAGTCCTGACCTCCCATGCTTATATTTTCAATTGTTTGTGCCCATAAAGGAGGCACTCAGAGGTCAGCAGTCCTTCAATGACGATGAGGTGAAAGAGGCAGTTGTCACAAGGTTACGAAAGAAGCCAAGAATATTCTGCAAAGTAGGTATCCCTGCCCTCATTCAAAAGTGGAATACGGAAATTAAGGAGGAATAGATTATATTAAGGACCAGATTTGTAATCTTGAGATGTTTGTGTTCATTTTAATAATGTATATTTCATTAAATCTATTGTAATTAAAGAAGAACAGATATTTTACTTTTTCACTGACTGTTGTAATAATTAGAATTCTAATGAACTGAGCTCATAGCATTAAACTGAGCATAGAGTAAGAATAACTATACCTTGTTAAAAACAGTGGCT
The DNA here is from genome assembly GCA_963932145.1 of Acanthosepion lycidas. NCBI lineage: Eukaryota > Metazoa > Mollusca > Cephalopoda > Sepiida > Sepiidae > Acanthosepion > Acanthosepion lycidas. Next base: position 87,492,662 of record OZ010585.1, on the reverse strand, counting down.
CAAGAAATAGCAAGCAATAGAAATGCAGAAAAATCTATCACTATGTGCCTTGGATTATACAAAGACATTCAATGAATTATGACATGAGCAATACCTTGAAATGTTAGGAATGTTAGATATATCTATATTGAAAAATATGAAAATAATCCATAGCATGTGGAGTTGGCAAAAGTTTGGGCCCTTTATGGAAATAGTCTACCAACATGATTTAGATATCAGTGCTGAGTATATGGAATGATGTTTTAAGCTAGTATTATAAGTAATAAAAGTATAATAATAAAAGTAATAAAACTTGATGATCGCTCATGATAAATGCATAAAATTACTGTAAATATTTGGACAATACATTTTGTATTGGTTACCATCAAGAAGCTATAATCTAAAGAGTTTATTCATACCAGACAATGAGATGCAATATAAAACTTGCTGAAGTAATGTTAAAATTAAGACATGGAAAAGTCAACAATGCTTGAAAGACTAATGAATGTTACAGAATGCCAAGTGTTACAATAATAAAATTATCTGTTGAGGTAAATGAAATATATTATGTTCATCAAATATATGTTACTCTGGATTCTATCTTTTGGATTTATTTATAAATAAAGATATGTTTCAATTTGTTTACTTCATTACACCTGACAACCATAAAATGACTCATTCTTCCTCTTCTACACACTTGTGCAAATTAATTGACACAAAACGAATAATTCCATTATTATTTACTTTATTTTTCCTATTTTCCTAATGAAACATGACCAAATACACATGTTACTACTTTGTATGTCCATTCCCCAAAGTCCTTCCTTGTAGATTGACCACAGATTCTCAATTGGATTTAAATCAAGAGTTTCTGGGCTAGTCTATAGTACTTTGATTTGCTCATTGGTAAGGCTTGCCAGGGTGTTCATGCAGTGTTACAATTTTCTTACGCTTCCTTGGAATAATGTTCATCGCAGTCAATGGCCATAGGACAGCTAATGAACAGTTGAAACAATAGTGTCTAGATGTGATAAAAGTCTGATGCAATCACGGATGATGTAATATTTTTCAAAGTCAAACAAATTTCATCATACACCTCGAAAATAGATTCATATTACTTCACACCACTGCAAATGACCTAATCTTAGAAAAATTTGAAATCGATTATACCCTGTCACTCCAGTGGGTCTAAAAAAGACCGTATGGTGAAAGAAAGGAAACTAAAGTGGTTGTTTCAATTAATTTGTACAAGGGTGTATGTACCATGTCATTTCAGGAAATGGGTGATCATGATTCTCCACAGTTTCCTGTTCTTTGTAGCTCTTAGCAATGTTCATCTTTTTGCTATCTCTCTTCATCACTGTTCCACCAACCATTTATACAAGCTTCTTAGGTAAATTATTCACTACTTTATTCTCTCTGTCTTGCCTCCAATATGTCCTGTGAGTGTCAAATTTTCCAAGTTCTCTTTCCTCACTTGTCCTAGAAATATCATATCTCTTTCTGATTCTCTGTATAAGTATCTTTTTTCTTTCTATTTTCCTTGAAACTTCCTAATTGTTCAAATGTTCCTTCCATCATATTCTCAGCATCCTTCTGTAGAACCACATCTCTATTGCATATAATCTCTGTAAGGAGATTCTCCAGTATTAATTGCCATACAGGAGTACTGATATTATATAACATTTCAGCACTATTTTCTTCATTTAAAAAAGTTCTTTCCATTTAAAAATTCCCAATAATAAAGATATTTTGAATGTATAAGAGATGCACTGAAAGTAATGCCTTCCATTTATTTCCATGGAAATTATAACAGGTATGAGGAACACCATAGCACTACTGAATTGAGCAAGTTTTCAGCTATAAAATACTATTTTCCCACATAGTCAACACCATTATGTATGAGTCTGTGTTCATAAAATCAATACCAGCAAAGGCCTTTTTCTTCATTACGTGCCCTAGAAATTTCAGCTATCTCTTTCTGATGCAAAGTATGTCCTGAAACTTTTACCAATATTGGTTGGGTGTATTACCCAACAAATTTTTTGTTGTGAAATTATTGACTTGCATAACAAAATCTTGATTGTTTTTCTAGAAATATTCTTTCAGTATTGTTCATTGATTTTAAGTTTTTTACCAATGCGTAATTGACTTGTTATTATATATTAAAAATATTTACCCTAAGTTTTCTGTTGCTATAATTTATATTGTGAGGAATTTATGTTCTGTTGAATGTAAAATATCTTTTGCCATAATCTGAAAACAATTACTCTCATTTCACAGGATTATTTATTCTATTCATTCATATTATAAGTGATATCTGCATAGCTGAGGTAAAAGATATTTTGTTCAGCCATTTCTTCACTTCAAGTAGAAAATAGCTCATCACTGGTCATTATATGAAGGAATTCTTGGCCAGCTTAAAAAGGAATTAAAAGAAACCAAATTTTGGGAAGTTGGACAAGAACTTTTCAGCATCCTTTTATATATTAACTGTGAATCTTTGTCTCCAAAAGTCTAATCAGCAGGAGCATTCACTTTACGAGTAATACAAATATCTGACAGTGGAGACAATATGGCGGCAGCCTGTTTAGATAGAAAAATACATGAATTACCAAGATTCACTTCTTTATATTTAATTCGCATCTGTAGTTGTACTTAGATGTACCAAGTACTTTCACTTGTAAGGTTTACAATCTAATATATTTTTTTCTAAAATATCTCATTAATTTTCAATATATATTAACTGAATTGGTCTTTATTTTATACCATGATTATTCAGACCCATGTTCTCCTTGCTTTTATTTATTTTTTGTTTTCATTTTATAATGATGTTTTGGTTGATACATTCTTCAGCTTTAGTCTGGTTGTTTTCTGTTTAGCACTGGGTTTCCAGTTCCTTCTAAAGTCTATTTCAACTCTGTACTTATAACTTCTCCTCCTATACTCTGAAATGTTATTTACTGTTTTTTTCTTTTTTTTTTACCTCTTAGAAATAGGTTCGCCTGTCGTCTTGTTCATTCTCCTCCCTGGTCTTTTGAACAGGAGTAGAGGTTTATCCCTTGTTTCCTTTTTAAGATTGGGTTTCTGCTTTCTTCTAAAGTCTTTTTATTCTCTTTCACTTCCAGTAGTCCCCCTTGTGTCTTAGTTGCATTAATACCTTGCTTGGGGTGAAATGATAAAAAAAAAATATGTTTGAGCACAATAATAATAGTAATGGTAATTTTAACCATTTCCTTATAAGGAAATATTCAGCATTCATTGTTGAGACACTCAGTGTTACTTTTGGTTGAAATTTATGAAATCTTTTTATTATAATAAATTTTTCACAAAAATGTTTCTCAAGTCCACTAACTGTTATTGCTCTTTCCACTATTGATGGGAGTTTTCTTCCTTTTTGTTCATTCAAAGTCATGTGGAATGTCAACATCTTATAGATAACAGTTGCATATGATATCCATTTGAGTTATTGAAAGTCCTCAAGTGATATGGCTTCTGTTATCTGGTACTGTACACTGTTTGTGATTCTGTAGCACCAGTCCGCAAGGTTCAAAGAAGAATGGTCCTCACTAAAACCTACATAGTTCATTCACTAGAAACAATTTTTCATGAAAGTCTCAATGTGACAAGGCAAAAACATAACTTCAGTTTTCAGGTAAATTTTTTTATTTTGTAGCAATTTTGAAGGAGGATGGTCCTCATGAAGATCCACTGACTTCAATAAGCAGAGTTCTGAATGCTGATTATCAAAATTAATGAACTTTCCCAGTCTAGAATCTTAGTAAAACACATTTGAAACCTGACCCCTATTTATTTCTGTATGGATCTAAACTTATATAATATTTATACATTTTATGGAAGTTAAAAGATTGCATCTTTGCATGTATTTTAGGCGTGTGTTCACAAAAGACAAAGCCTAGAAAAAAAAGCTTGATTTTCTACTACAGACCATTTTTTAGGGAAACAAAGTCACTTGGGTATGTTCATTTTCTTTTTTGGTTCAGAAGCAAGTTATAGTAAGTAAGGATAACAATGGTCAAAATGGTTGAGCGGAAGTTAGCCTTTTGCTAAGTTGGAACAAACAAATGACTTACTCCATGTGTAGGGCTGCCAGCCACATCCAAAACGCTGTCGTTGGAAAGTGGAAAGAGAAAATTTCTGTCTTTTTTGAGAGTGGGGGTCATAAAATCATGCAGGTGACCAAAAACCCTTTCCAGTTCCTTTATTATCATGGGAAAATTAATTTCTTTTTTTTAATTTTTTAATTTTTTTAATTCTTTATTTTAATTGTTGCTTTTATTTCATTTTCTCACAGTTTACTACTTTCAATCGATTTTTTAAATAGGAATAATACATTTAATGATTCCGATGTATCTGTTTTATTTTACATTAAATTTAATAAATTATTAATACAGTGTAACCTGTATATAAGAGAGTTGTCGGGACCTGGGTAGAAGTATCTTATATCCGGGGTTCTCTTATATCCGGGTTTGGTCTATTTTGTTTACATTAATACAGGCTCTAATTTGGGACCAGACACAATCTCTCTTATATCCGGGTTTATCTTATATCAGGGTCTCTTATATCCGGGTTACACTGTATAATTGTCCACTTATTTATTTTCTAGTCCAATAGAATAGTTATTTGGATATTTATTTCGACTTAAATTCATTTTTGTTACTTTTGTGATGTCAACGAATACTCATTGTCACTTTCATAATGCTTGCAGTGGTAGAGACATTGTAATCACAGATACCACTATAATAATACCATTGAACAATACTGGTGTCAGATGCCTTCGAATAACACTCATACTAATAGTATTAGGTTGGTGCAAAAATAATGTCGTAATAATGTCGTTTTTTGACATTAAAAAATATGTCAAAAAACGACATTATTACGTCATTATTTTTGCACCAACCTAATATTTGCTTGATAATACTCGCTTGAAAAGTAACCAATGAATAGTAATCCATATAGTGATTAGTATAGAGAAATAGCAATTCATATAGTAATAGAGGATATATTAGAAATAGTGATCTGTATAGTAATAGAGGATAGAGTAGAAAGAGTGATCAATTAGACGCCATGTAAATTTCCATATATACATTTCCTTTGCTATCACTTATTCAAAATGGAATCGCCCGTGTTTGTTCACTGGTGATCTATGTTCAAACTACAGTGTCGGCAGTGACACTTTACTCCTATACAACAGTTACATTTCAATTATTAATTTGCATCATGAATGTCTGCATCTCCCAGTTATCATCAAGCAACACATTGTAGTTTATTCCCACCTGTGGAACTACCCTCCTGTTTACTTGCTTACCTGAAAGCTACAGTCTTCAAAAATTGAAATGCAATGTTAATCGCCATCTTCTGTCTTCTTGAATCCTGTTCATCCTTTATCCTTTCCTCAATCCCCACTATACCCAGTCTTTTCTCTCACTTTTGCTCCCTTAACCCCCTGCATACTAGTGGCATTCCTGTCTTGCTTTGGGTGAACTCATTAAAAAAAAATATTCATAAACTACTTATCTTCCAAGTTACAAGCAAATGAAAATGCCTTTAGATGTTTGTACTCAGTTGCATAGTCCTGTGAGGAAATAGCATTTTCAGAAATGGAAAATATTAAGCATTTTTAAAGAGGAAAGAAATATTGTAGACTTTCAGTAATAGATTTTTTCTGCATTAAATTTCCTGAACACTGGAAAATAAAAGTATTTTCTAAAATTACAAGAGGAAGCAATTGCTGCAACTAAACAGTTCAAATCTTTATTCAGTAAAGATCTGGGAAATTCACAGCTGATAACATAAAAATATCAAAAGAGAAAATCATTATTTGACATTTAAATTTTTAAAAACTGAATAATATTCATGTTAATTTTTACAGAAATATTTTTGTTCACATAGAAGAATAGTAGACAACACCAAAAAAAAAAAACTAATAAAAAAATTAAAGATGAATGTTTAATTAAAAATGAATTACATTTGGGGATAATTAAAGTTGAGCAGATTATACATATTGAACTTACATGGAGAAATATATATTATCTAGTTATTTAAAAAAATTAAAAAATTATTTATAAAAAATGTTTGCTTGAATATTATGACTAAGTTTTTTAATAACTTATTTCCTTTAATTGAGCATGTACTAAATAATAATAGAAAACTAAAAAAAAAAAAAAAATACCAGCGTTCTTATGTAATACTGTAATTGTAGAATTGAAGTTTATGAAATTTTGCTATGATTTTTTTGCTTATAAATCTAGCAATCATTGTTTACAATTGTAATGGGTGAACAGAGTGTTATTTGAATGATTCAGCCTTTTTAAGTCATCTTTCTGCTTCCATATACCATTATGTGCCATGCATGATACACATGTAGGCGATCATGTATCTTTCATTACATGACTGACGAGGCAGGTTTTTTTCCACAGTAGGTTGCCATTTCTTTCTGCGGTAGACCAATTGCCATCCTAGAACCAGGTCTGTCCTGCTATTTACCCATAACTGTGGGGAGAAGAATAGGATTCATACCTTTCCCAAAGGTATTAGCATGTAAGTGAATGTAATAGATTCGAGTAGAATTTGAACTTGTCTCTCTGATTCCTCAATCTGAGCCACTATCCATTACTCCATCATGCCTCCTCTGCTTCCATATATAAGTATTGATAAAGAAAAAAATATCTGGCAGGTAATTAATTTTCCTTCAGTAATATAAATGTTGATAAATAATATTAGAGGCACGTTAGAGTAATGGATAGCTGCTTGGATTGAGGAATTGGAGAGCCGAGTTCAAATTCCAGTCGAATCCATTACATTCACTTACATGCTAATACCCTTGGGAAAGGTACAAATCCATCTCTTCTCCCCCCAGCTATGGATAAATAGCAGGACAAACTAGGTTCTATAGCCTTGTGTGGTAAACAGTCTAGGAGAAGGAAAACTGAATTCAAAGCTGTATGTAGCTCTGGTGAAGCACATACTTTGGAGCTAAGATTGTTCACACTGACTCAATGATCCTGAATACAGTCAACTAAATAATATTGGTCAGGCAATTTCTTCTTTTTCATTGATATGTGTATTCATAAAGAAACAATATTAGTTAGGTACTTTCTTTTCAAAACCACATTCCTTAGTTGCACCAGTTCAGACCTTTACAACTAGGACACAACTTCTTTCCAAGAACAGCTACTTTGTGAAATAGACTCCTGAGAGGATGCTTCTCTGATCAATACAATCTTAATCTTTTAGTCTAGGGTTAACCATAATCTATCTTGTACATCCTTATCATATGCACCTCTTAATTCCTCATTTATACACTTACAACAACTTCATTCAGTAACCTTCTATCATGAGTGACTCTTGAGCCCTGTATTGCGTGAACAATAGTATTAAAAATAGTAGTGGAACTGTATGAGTGCCCTGACTCAGGTGGTAGAATTTTTTGAAGTATCCATTTTTTTTTTATCAGAGGCTCACAGACAATATTTATCTTTATGCTAGATCTACTGAGGAGATTGTCAGTGCACTGCTCTTTCAGTCATCTACCAATGTAGTTCTTTGTCTAATAACTTGATTTCAATTGACAGGAGTTCATGACCACACTTTTCCTTTCATATGTATATATTGAAATATATGATCATGCCTAGTTTCAAGGTTTTTATTTGGAAAACAGTCTTTCAGTGTTCTTCTACCATTACTTTTAGGGAGGAAGCTAATCTCTCCTTTATATAACTTACCACAACTTTTGGATGGAATACACACTTGGTTTAAGAGAGATAGCTCTAAAGAGTTGAAATGTTTTGAAATGACATCCAGATACTGTATGGATTGCAGATTCTCTAAATTCTTTTATATTTACCCCTTATCTGTCCCTACTCATGGAAGCTTATGATGTCTTTTGCAGGGTAGTTGAAGAGTGTTTCTAATGCAGCCAAGTGCATATTGTTGGTATATGTCTGGGTTGTCACTTATAAGTTTGGCTTGACAATGCAGGCAGTAGATGACCCCTTTCTTGACACTGTATGAATGGTAGCAATTGAAGTTAAGTTGTATGTTTGCTTATGATATCTGGATCTCTTGAACTCTGAGTTATTAGTACATTCAGGAAGGCCATTTGATCTTCTGCTTCTTATTCCACAATGAACTGTATATTGAGTTCAAATGGCCCAGCAGTATTTGCTTCCTGCTGAGGCCAGAGTATGAAAGTTTTATCAACATATCTGAGCCACATAGTCCAATCGAAGAAGCAGCCAAGTGAGACAAAGGGGAATAAGACTGATGGGTATTAACTGATGGATGAGTTATCTCCCCTGAGCAACAATGTGTAGTGAGTACAATTGACTCCCATAGTTCGATTAAAGAATTCTAAAAAGGTTACCAGGTACAACAACAGACATTTGAAGAAGTCTGGAGACTATAATTGTTCAAATGTTGTGAGTATAATAAAGTTAAACATGCTGGTCTGAATAGCAATGCATATAATGTCAATAATTCTTTATTTACAATTTTTTTTGACAATATATTTTCAACTTAAAAGTTACATATAACATTTTTAAATTGTTGTTTTTAGCATTTTATTCTCTATGATGGTATTAAAATGAAGACACCTTAATTACCAAACATATAAGACATCTCTTTCATCACAATACAGACTAAAAATCACTTAGTGAAAGATTTAATGGATGATAAATGCTTTCCCTTGAAAATTCCTTTGAAAATAAAAATAAACTTTATATATACTGAACTATTATAAAATAATGTGTACACTGATTAATTTGTATCAGCTAGATTAAAAATGTGGGATTTAATAGGTAAAGTGGTAGTGTGGCTGTGGCGATCACAACAAACAGGATTCATTACATTATTTACATCCAGACTAATGTCCTCCTCTATGTTCACAACATTTTGGAGGTTGTATCATCAGGCCTTTTTTAGGGGTCTCTTGTCAAAGTTAACCTTTCCTGAAGTTTACCCTAATTGACAAAGATGAGGACATTAGTCAAAATTATCATAGATAGGGACATTCAAATATAAATAATGATATCTCTTCATTAAATTAAGTGTCAATGCAGTTTGATCATGAATTGCTTGTTGGAGCTGATATATACAATACTATCAACTGTTTTAGGCATTTTCTTGGGCAAACAAGGGATGTGTGAATTCTAAACAGTGTTAATGAAAACTGGTCATACAAAAAACTGGACAACTTGTGAAACATTGATGATAACCACCAAAGGGGGACATTGTATCTGTTATGGGAACTTACCTATAATGTTAATGGACTCTATAAATACTGTGCCTCTCAAGAGGTATAATGAATGAATGGTGTAATGAGTCAAGACAATATTAGTTCACTCTAAACCAGACGGACAGTCATTACTAACAACTTCAACTTCTTGTACTATATTTCTGTTGTAATATATCTTTGTTATTCTACTCTTGTGTTCGTGTTGTTCTAACCTTGGACCATAACTGTGGTGCGAGGATATTGGACCATAACAGTATCAGATCATATCTTGATACTGTACTCAATGCTGGTGCTATGCAACCTGTCAGTCAATGCACTATAGAGCATAAACTGTATTCCATGGCATTTTGTTACCATTATCTGACAAAGACATATGATTAGTATATATTATTGTGCCTTATATCATGATCTAGTCTGTCAGGTTGTTGTGCAAGCTGACAGTGTCTCTGTAATGGTTTGAGATACATTCTGCTAGAATTCATAAGGACCATGGCTGAAAACTGTAGGCTGTCTTGATGGGTGCGATATATATAGTTATTCTGTTTTCAGACTCCATTTGCACCCCTTTATATTTGCTCTGTTTTTCCTGTGATTGTGATTTTACCAATCAAGATTGGTTCCAGCAACACTTAGCTGATTACCAGGTGTACTCCATTAATCCAAATAATTGTCAAATGTTTAATCCCATTGAAAGAAGATCTTTAACATGTGTATAACACGCTAGAGATCTCACTAAATCCCTTACTGCCACAGCCAATAAACACAACTGTTATAGACTTGGAATGTCTGTATGGAACCATGCAATAATTCTAGCATCTTGGAGATCCTATTATGCAAGAAAAAGGACAGATCTACAGGAAGCACTCTTTGTTTTTTGGCACTTCGGTTTATAGGTGCATTTTTATGCTGTAAAGAAATGGTAAAAGTTTCCAGCTGCATTTTTCAACCAACCTGAATTGTTTTAATATTTAAATTATGACAATTCTTCAAAATGAATATTTTTCAGTATTGAAACTAACATTATTCTTGAGGTTCATTTTTTACTTAGAATTAAATTTAAATTATTTTATTTGCAAGGAAACAACTTCAAAATTCTGTAAAAAATACAGAAATAGCATAAGAAAGAAAAGATAATGACTATAAAAACTTCATTGATTACAATTGTTTATCAATAAACAGAATGTGTCTGAAGTCTGTTGACAAACAAAAGTGAAATATTTATTCATTGATTATTAACATGAAAGAAATAATTAAACATTTTCCTTCAAACACAGGTATCAGATACTTCCTTGTTACCTTAAATATTATACAAGATGCTACTTCACAATTCCACATATCCTATAATATTCTACATCACAATATCACATAGTCTATATGATGCTACCTCAGAATGTCGCATATAAGTTGCTATTTCACTGTCATATTCTATAAGATTATATCTCACAATGTCACATATTCTATAAGATGCTACCTCACATTGGCAGATATAATATGCTTGCTACCTCATAATATCACATATAAGATGCTAGTTCAAAATGTCACATATAAGATGCTGCCTAAAAATGTCAGATATATGCTATTTCACAATGACACATATCCCTGTAAGGATACAAATGGTGAATGTCTCCCTTTCATTGAGATACTCTTGTGGGTCACATGATGGCTGGTGAATGACGTCAGGGCATAGAGTGACAAAGGGCGGTTGTGATGTAGAGCCCAGAGAAGAAGGACATCTCTAGTCCACAGTGGGAGGACCCACAGAAAAAAAACATGACCAAGCCAGGTTCATAAAGAAACTACCATGACTCCAGTTTTTTATTCCCTATTTTATACACTTTGTTGTTGCATATATATTATAATTTCTCTGCATGGGACACATGTATATGTGTATATATCTAACTTTGTGTACAACATAACATTATAAACCTTTCCGAGAACTAAGCATGTTTGTCATTGTTTTTCCATTCAGCTATTCTATTATGCTCGTGAAGTACAGTGTTATTATACCATGGATATAATAATGCTCATAATGGGGAAAATACAAATGGGAGAATTAATCTTTCTTCCATATCAACCTTCTGTTATATTCTGTCTATTATAATCTTATCAGATGCATGTTTTATAGAAATACATTTTAAGGTATTTACATAGAGCAGCAGTTTTTGACACTTCCCTTATTTTGACTAAGACATATAGATTACCAATGCAAAAATATTAACTGCCGTCTAATATTCAGATAGATATTTTAGTTTTAAATTGTTTGTCTTATTGGCTGGTAAATAATGGTATGATAACAAATAGCATCTAAATGAATTGAAGGTTCATCTCAAGAAGAACGTCTTCTATTACCTGAAAAAAAATTATTTCATAAAAGTATTTGCATGGCATACTTCATTATGACAAATCAATTTTTTTTCTTTAAGGAGAAAAGATCCACACAAAAGTATCTTTGTGATCAGAAATAGAAATTTGAGAGAGAACCTTACTGTCTCCTCCTCTTGGTTATACTTAATCCATTTACTTATTTTCTAGAACGTGGTAGATTCATTTCTTTATCGAATATTAGTTGTGTTCAGTCAGTCAGTGAACTTTACCAAAGTTATCAATATAGGTTAGCTATTATTTTAAAGTGCACTTTCCTCCCATATTCTTAACATTTAGAAGATATTTTCAGAGATTTCTTCATTGTAATAATTAATAAATCAAGTATTGTAAATTTTTTAAAGAACTGAACCTCAGTTGTAAGAAGAAACAATGTAAGGTTATCCACAAAAAGAAAAGCCCAACAAATTGAAGATACCAAAATCAAGCAAGTGCAAAGATTTAAATATCTAGGAAGTGTTTTAACAGTGAATGGAAAATGTGACACCAAAATCTGAAAGTATATTGGGGTAACAGTAGCTGGCTTCTTAAAGCTAAGCAAAGTATTAAGAAACAAGAAAATTTTATTAGAAATAAAGTTACTGAGCTTTTATGTAATATCAATCCTCTTATATGGCAGTGAGTGCTCACAGATGACAAAGAGACTTGAGGTAAAAGAAATGTGGTTCTACAAGAGGATGCTGAGGATACCATGGACTGAAGATGCGAGCAACGCTGAAGTTTTAGTGAAAATAGAAACAAAAATGACACTTACACTATGCATCAGAAAGAACTAGTTGAAATTTCTATGGCACATAATGGGGAAAGAGTGTTTGGAAAATTTGATGCTCACAAGGCAGATTGAAAGCAAGACAGAGGAAAATAACGCATAAGCTACCTAGCAAGCTTGAGTGAATGGATAGTGGAACAGGTATTAGGAGAGATAGGAAAAAGACAAAATTTACTAAGAGCTAAAGAGGACAGGAAATTATGGAGAGCTATGATTGTCCACATTTTGAAGGTGTTATATTCCATGCTAATAGGAATATATACTTAAAAAATACAGTGGATAAGATAAGTAAAAGTTTATTGTAAAAAGCAATACAATAAGAATAAAGGAAACAGTTATGCACAATGTCATCGCAAGTCAATCCAGTAGTGAGTGCTACTATTGGAAGGTCAGTAGTTCTTGCATAAGTCTGACTTGTACTCAACAGATCCAATCTAGATGGTATCTAGCAACTACCCCATGGAGTCACATGTGGTACAAGGCCGAATTTAATGTGGGGTTCCCAATCCTGTAGGCTCAGCCAAAAAATCCCCGTAGACCCCACATAAACGCAATTGGGTCTGTCTACCTCCCTGAACAAGACTCTGCCCTTTGGCATAGCCTCATCCGGGTTCCTCTCTGCCCAAAGGCAGAGAGTTCAACCAGCACAGCTGGAAAAGATCCCAGCTAGACTCTGTAGTCTGTTGAATTACAGATACTTATAGGTAATTACTACCTATAGTGTAGTCACTCATGGGGTGTGACAAGTTATTCCATTACATCAGAAGGGAAAGGGTATATAGAAGAAGAATGCTAATTTTTATTAATAGTGATTTAATCAAACTTCTAAGTAAACTCTCTGGTAGTTAAAGGAATGTTTATGAATAAAGTGAAAAAAAAAGATATTAATACATGAAGCAACAGAAATGTAGTTCTACAGAAGGATGCTGAGGATACCATGGGCTGAAGCTGTGAGCAACAACAAAGTTTTAGAGAAAATGGAAATAAAAATGACACACTTAAAATCAGGAAGTGATTGTTGAAATTTCTATGGCACATAATGTGGAAAAAGGGCTTGGAAAATTTGATACTCACAGGACAGATTGAAGGCAAAAGGGACAGAGGAAAATAAGCAATGCAGAACCTACCTACCTATTTACCTAGTTTAAATGAATGGCAGTTTAGGAGAGATAACAAAAAGAAAAAATTATTAAGTGCTACAGAAGAACAAGAAAATGTAGAGTCATGATCACCCACGTTCTGAAGGGACACAGCCCATAGAAGCACAAAAAGAATACTCAGTGTTTTTAAAGAAGGTGCCCTTATATTTATCTTGTTTTCATGTTTGTGAAAAATTGCACACCCATTTGACAACTGCCAACAGCTCACTGACTCTATTTTAAGCAAATCAGCACCAAAATCAAGACTTCACTAAAAAAAAAAAAATAAATAAAATGGGCAGACACTGAAAAGTACTTTCATATCCATATTTTGTTTCCATGTTTATACTCTTGTATTCAATATCAGATTGATTCAGTAGAATGACAGAATAAAGAATGGAAGAGCTTCAAGAAATTTTCTGCTTCAACAAGTTTTGTGAAAATATGACCAAGTTTTATGGCTGCTTCTTATTCTGCTTCATCTTGTCTCCCTTTATTTTATATTTTTTGCATCACAGCAAATCAAATTAAAAGAATATAACTTCTTTTTTCCCTAAATACAATTTTGTCATTTCATTGTAAACAAATCTGCTTTTGTTTTTCTCATATAATGTCTTCACTTGAGAAATTGAAAATAGCTAATGAAGAAAACAAAATCATTTCTGTATTATGAATTAATATTTCCAATTATTGAATAACAATAATCAGAGTCATATATTTCATGGTTCAATATTATAATTCAGCTTGCTTAAAATATTTTCAATGAACTCCTATACATTGATACATACAGATCTGTTTCCTCACCCCTCTTGTTTTTATTGCAATGTTTTGCCTGCTGTTCCTTCTAACTTTGTATTCATTAATATTTCAAGAATTTAGGATGAAACCCTATATTTGATCCATTCAGTTCCACGGTTTTCATTCTCTTACTTGTCGTGTTCAATAAACAAAGGAATTATAGTTTAATACCACATAAAATGTATCATGAATAATTTTATTTTTCGTAAACATATTTATTGCAATATCTAATTAAATAATCCCATAATGGTTCCAGCATGGCATTTCTCTAGTGACATACAGAGTTTTAGTGATGTTTGGTGATGCCTGGGACCAACTCTTTGATTGTATGCCCCTAAAACTCAAATTGGGGGGGTGGGCTATAGGGTCTAGTACTGAGAAATGTGAGAAAGGAGGGCATTTTAAATATGTAAAAACAGATGAAACATGAAATAAACACTTTATTCAAATTAAATGTAAACTAAATTTTGATTTTAGTTTTTGATTGGATGCCCTCTTGATTTGGAGGCCCAGATCCACTGCAACCTCTGCCCCCACTTTTGTATGCTACTGCATTTCTCTGAACAATAGTGAGACTTGTCAGTGCCCATAAACAAAGAACTGTAGCAAATAACAGAAACCACATCACTTGAGGACTACCAACAGCAGCAACAACTAAAATAGCACATGTAACTTGATGAAAAGAAAAATGATATAATCAAGATGTTAGCATTACACACAACTTCAAATAAATGGTTTGGGTGGAAAATCCCATCAGTACTGGAAAGAGTGATAACAACTTCTGGACTTGAGAAACCTGTTTTTCTAAAAAAAAAAAAAAAAAAAGTGTTTTAAGAGAAAGATTTTACAAATTTCAATTGACAACTGTACTGACTGCCTGATCAATGGATACAAAATATTTCCTTGTTGGGAAATGGCTAATATTACCATTACCATTGTCCTCATCGTTATTGTGGTTAATTATTACGTTTCAGCCTTCAACATTCTTTAGGTGTTTGTCAATCCAGGTAATCTTTAAGGAATTTAAAACTGAACCATTTATCTAATCTCTGATGGTAGATTGTTTTGATTCCACTGACCATACCTAGGGATAGCTCGCTTTCTTCTCTTTATTACTTCACCGTTATTGTTCAACCCTGATTCCACCAAGTCTACATGCCTGAGTCATCAAATTTAGTAACCAACACTTTAATCCATTAGTTGAGATCAGATTGTGCCGAGCTTTCATAAATGTCTTGAAATATGGAGTTCTCTCAAAATGTGTATTTACTCCAGGAAAAATGTTTCTAATTAATTGTATAACATAAAAATGATTACTATTTATTTTATTTTTTAAATCATTTCTTCCCCAAACAAGGTGATAATGCCACTAAGATTCAAGGGGTTACTGAAAGTGAAAGAGAATGAGAAGACTTTAGGAGAACAAACAGGAAAGAAGGGATAAACCTCTATACCTGTTATAAAGATGACAGTTGTGTGAACCGAGCAATAGGCAAACATTTCTGCTCCTATTGATTTAAATATATTTTGGGAATTAAAGTTTATATTCTTTTTATCTGTGTATTTGTAAGAATATAAAGAATGCCTCAAGTGATTCTCGAGCTTTGTATTGAGTGAACTTTTGTATACAAAAAAAATTGTTGTTTTGTCTATTAGTGACATAAGGAATTATTATTTCAAACTGCAATTCAGTTCCATATTAATTTTTTTTAAATATCTCATTTTTGACTTTTCATTCACAAAAAACCGTGAGAATGAAAGCAGAGGCAGTAGGTTATTAGTGAAGAAAATGAATTCTGTGAATTGATTTGAAATATCAGCTGACACCATTTGTGTTAAATTTGCATAAATACCATTTGGAAAGTCATTAAATTCTCTCTTCTCCCACTGGCTATGGATGAAATTGCTGGGTAGACCGAGCCCTTCATACTTGATAGGACAGAGAAGAGAAGGACCGACATCTAAATTCAAAACTAACCTGAAGAGACATAGACATATTGTCAGGTTAGCTGATGTTAGATGCAATTGTTGCTGCTTAGTCCATGTGGTACACCCCAACAAACTGTCCAATTGGTTACAGGATTTAATGAAAAAAAATACAGTAATTTATATTTTCAGCAAATCTGTTTATCACTCTCACTCTCTCTTTATGTGATATGTCCATTCAGGATGTGAACAAACATGGCTCTCCACAGCTATATTCTACCCTAAATAAAATTGAGTATATAGTCTGAGTATCCATTTTGACTTTAGAAATTAATCAAAATGCTTTTGTTTGGAAAACAGCATTCTTTTTATTTTTCAACTATAAATGTTTGTGTTTCTTTATATCTATTTGAGTAAATTTGATTCAATTGAGCATGTGAGCAACAAGAAGTTTTAAGGTTGGTTGGTTGATTTTGTTTAGCAGTATATCAACACCTCTATGGGTTATTTAATGCTAAAATCTAGGTATTTTGAACAGAGTTTTATGGTTTTAACTGAATATTTTGAATTAAACTGTATGCCTTCAACTACAGATAAAATAGATTGTTGGTCATTTTCACTATAAAAAATATATATTTTTATACTTTCATAGTTTTGTTTTTGTTTGGGGGTTCACTATTTGCCCATAGCTGGGACCCTAACAGATGCTACCACCCTAGGCTCAGGTAGACCCAGGAACAACAACAATTAAGAAGTAGTTCCATGAACCTCAGAACTTCCTGATCAATGGTCTTGTCACTAGATGTAGTTTATTGTCATACCAAGAACTGAAGTTATTAAGGAAACTTGTAGATAGAATCAGAAAAAGACATTTTGGAACAAATAATTAGAAGAGACGACTTGGAGAATTAGATATTCACTGGGCATATTAAAAGTGAGAGGGAAAAAAGCAAAAGAACTTCCTCTTAATTTTGTGTAAATAGATGTCAGAACAGAGATTGGGAGAGATAGTAAAGAGAAAATATTGCTTAGAGGTACAAAGGATAGGAAGTTGTGAAGAGCTATGTTCACCCATGTTCATCCAAGATATTTTCAATCATCATACACAAATGAAGAACTTCTTCAGCTGAGTTGTATTATTATCTGAAGTGGTGGTAGTACTTGTAGTACATGAACACTTTCAAGACTGAATGTGTTTCTAAATTTTAAGATAACACAAAATTAGATTTAATTTGTGAGCTGTCCCCCAAATTAAGCCTGCTTTATTATATATATGATCAAGTTATATGTTAGAGACATTTTTTACTCATGAATATTGGATTCTGGTTAGTCTCACGGAATCTAAAATACAATAAAATGTCTATCTTATGTTTGGCAGTCTGGAAATCATTAAGTAATACACTTGAATTCTATTCATCTGAAAATGCTTTTGAAGATTCTTCTTGGTTTGAAATTTTCTCTCTTTTTTAAAAAAATAGGCTGTTTGATACAATATCATTTACCTAATAATTAAAATGAACTCTTTTTTTGATATTCAAATTTCTGCCCTAAATCTTTTGTTGCTATAATTTATATTCTGAGGAAATGATATTTGGTATAGAGTAAAATTTCTTTTGCAATAAACTGAATACAAACTTTTTACTCTAACCTTCATATAAAAAGTGATTCTATTCATTTATGTACAGGGTGTGATGGGTAAATTGTCACTATTTTATATTTTTAATTTCATGCATGCGTGTTGTTTGTCTTTGATTTTTTTGACTGCACAGTATAGTAAGATCAGTTGGGTGCTCTCTGTGAGAAAAAGAGCACCATGACGCAATTCACTCCACCAAACATTTGAAAACAGCATCTTGTACTGCTTGGCATTTGTGACAAGCTCCAATATGAACATTTCAAATTGTTTGGGTGTCAATCTGAGGACAGTGTAGAGGATTCGCAAAAAGTTGAATGAGTCTAATGGGAGATCATTCTGATAAGAAAAGAACCTCTGAATTTGTTGGTGTGGGCCTCAGACTCAACACAGAGGCCTACATCATGTGCCTTGAGGAGGTAGTGCTGCCTTGGGTCAAGAGGGTGGCTGCTGAAAGACTCTATGTCTGGCAACAGGACTCTGCACCATGCCACACAAGCAGGAGAACCAGGTCATGTCTGTCAGACAATTTCTGCAACCCTCTTGATTATTATATGGGGGCACAGCTGAACGAGAGACCAACAAAACTCCTTGTAGAATCAAAGATGAACTGAAGGCAAGGATTATGGCAGCATTCACCAACTTAAACAAGGAGACTGTCCAGAAGGGATGCAGGAAATTCTGGAGGTGGTGGTTGAAGCCAATGGTGATTTTATTGGATAAATTTACTCTTTAGTATTTCAAGATATTCTTGTGAAATTTCGGTATATATATATATATATATATATATATATATATATATATATATATATATATCACTGCTTTCATTCCAATTCCAGATCATAGTTTCTCTTTTATTTCTTTTATTTCAAGATATTTTTGTGTAATTTTGGTAAATATATCTGTTAAAATGAGAGGTCAGTGTTATTTTGATTTTTTTTTTTTTTTTGCATAATTTAGATGACAATTTATCCATCGCCCCCTGTATCCAATGGAGCTGGTATTTGATCCCAGTTGACAGTCAAACTTTTTAATATTTATTCTCAAGATAATCAAATTCTGCTCAGTTAAAAAATTGACACAACACAATCTTCTTGATTCCAATAGATTCAGTGTATGATGAAGTTTAGTTGAATAAATATCTTTTTTTTAATCTTTTCACCCCATGCAAGGCGGAGTGCCACTAGTACACAGGGGTTTACAGAGACTGAAAGTGAGAGAAAAGACTGGGTATAAGGGGGATGGAGGAAAATATAAAAGCTGAAAAGATAGAAGATGGCGATTGATGTTGCATTGAAATTTTTGGAGATTATAGTTATCATAGAAGCAAGTAAATGGAGGGAAATTCTTCAGATGGAAAGTGCGAGAAAAGAAACTATTGAAGTAAAAGTGGCATTTAGCTATATCAACAGTAAACGGGTGGGACCTATATGCCAATCTAGTGGCACACTTAAATTCATGCTTTTGGGGCACCAACGAAAAAAGCTTGTCAGAGCAGTTGCCACGAAAATATTTATAGGAAAGACAGAGGGAAGCTACATCACATCTGTGAGAAAGTGACTAAATTTGAGATGCCAAGTCAGGATCAGTTACATTGCAGATCCTTCTTTGGGTTTTGTCAAGAACCTTAAGATGAACAGCATAGTACCAGACTAGATACAGTAACAGTATTCAATGCATGGATGATTGGTAGATGGACCAAATGAGCAGGATGGACTCTGATGAGAAAAAGCTTCTGGTATGACACAGTAACCCAAGTTTACTTGCAGTAGATGCAGCTAATGATTTGATGTAGTCATTCCACTTCAACTCAGTTTAAAACATAAGGCCAAAAAGCCACAGTGTGACATTCTCCATGAGTCTAGCATCAGCTCATGACAAGCAGGAAAGATTCTCTATGGTGGTTAAATGAGAGCAGTT
Organism: Acanthosepion lycidas; assembly: GCA_963932145.1. Classification (NCBI taxonomy): domain Eukaryota; kingdom Metazoa; phylum Mollusca; class Cephalopoda; order Sepiida; family Sepiidae; genus Acanthosepion; species Acanthosepion lycidas. Next base: position 87,472,860 of record OZ010585.1, on the reverse strand, counting down.
TAATTTTGGAGTTATTAAAATCTACAAGCCATTTTCTGCTCAATCACTAATTGGAGGGCCTTTTCAAAAGCAGCAGCCGGGTTAACTTTGTTATTAGGTTGGTGCAAAAATGATGTCGTTTTCTCACATATGTTACTATGTGAGAAAACGACATTATTTTTGCACCAACCTAATAGCTCTGAAAAATTTGCTATTGAGACCAACAGTAAATAGGAGTGTCATCTGCATATGTGCCTACTTGGGAACTGGTGACATCAAGAAGATCATTGATGAAAAATAGACACAGCATAGGACCCAGGACAGAGCCTTGGGGGGCACCCGTGTTCACGCGTAAGGATCTGGAAGAGAGCCCAATCAGAATGACCTTCATTTCACAATTTGATAGGAATGATTAGATTAAATCAAACAATTGTCCTGTAATACCATAGCCCTGAAGCTTACATAGAAGACCAGTTGTGTCACACCCTGTATGCGTATTTAGCATTTGACATCAATTTTTATATATTTAATACATTTCATCAATTTGCATCATTCAGTTTATTTCTTGTAAAATTTAATCAAATATCAGTATTTTTTCAAAATTTATTCTTGTTATGTTCAATCAAAGGACTTCCACAATTTTTCTTCTATTTTAAATAATAATTTTAATGATAATTTAATCTTTTGCTGTTTTGCTTAAACTGATATTCCTAACCATGTTTTTTTTTTTTTTTTAAATCTTTTAGCTGATGCACTATTCATGGACATAATGCCAAATTTCAATGGCAATTTCCTGTTACACTTGAAATGTCTGCTGCAATCCTTGACACTCAGATCTAAGATTATCACTAGTAAGAACTTAGCTTGGATAATGTATTATATACTAAAGGCAATCCAGGAACATACATCACCTTTAATGCAGGAGTAAAACCAACAAAGATGATGAATTGTTTTATTAATTTTACATATATTTTGGATTGTAAGAATTTTGGAATTTTTAAATTGTATGAATAATTCTTTTCCTTTCTTTTTTTTTTTTTTTTGAATGAATATTAACAATTTAAAAAAAAAACATTATTTTTCAAGATAAAAGTCCTACTATTTAACCCATAGCTGAGGAGAAGAGATGAATTCATACCTTTCCTATGAGTATTTGTGCATAAGTGAATGTAACAAACCAGACTGGAATTCAAACTTGGCACTTCAGTTACTCTTTTGGAGCTGTTAACATACATGCCACCAGCACATATGTAATGAATCTGGACAACTTGTAAAACAAATCATCTCAGAACCTCAGACAATATAATTTTATCTTTATATTCTTTAGTTACCATCAAGTAATATTATACTTGTTTAAAGAGGAAAATATACACTAAACCAATCATTTCAGATAAATTCAGAAGAAAATTATTTTAAAATAGAAACAAAACATATATATATATATATGTATATAAGAAGAATATATATATATATATATATGTATATAAGAAGAATATATATATATATATATATATATATAAGAAGAATAAATATATATATATATAAGAAGAATATATATGTATATATATATATATATGAGAAGAATATATATATATATATGAGAAGAATATATATATATATATGAGAAGAATATATATATATATATATATATGAGAAGAATATATATATATATATATATATATATGAGACGAATATATATATATATATATATATGAGAAGAATATATATATATATATATGAGAAGAATATATATATATATATATGAGAAGAATATATATATATATGAGAAGAATATATATATATATGAGAAGAATATATATATATATATGAGAAGAATATATATATATATATATATATATGTATATATATATATATATATATATGTATATATATATATATATATATATATATATATATAAGAAGAATATATATATATATATATAAGAAGAATATATATATATATATATAAGAAGAATATATATATATATAAGAAGAATATATATATATATAAGAAGAATATATATATATATATATATGAAGAATATATATATATATATATATGAAGAATATATATATATATATATATATAAGAAGAATATATATATATATATATATAAGAATATACATATATATATATATATATATATATATATATATATATAAAAGAATACATATATATGTGTATATTTATATATATATATATATATATATATATATATATATATATATATATATATATATATATAAAAGAATACATACATATATATATGTATATTAATAAAAAGAAAGAACAGTAAGATATATAATCCGGTGTTCTTATAGATATTTTTATTTTTACAAAATAGTGCTCAATGTAAATTTACAGAGCATTAATTTTATAAGTTAATAGACTTAAAATATGGTTTTTCGCTACACAGTTCCAACCATGTTTCAAAAATGGAAGCTAAAAGCCCCTAATTTAATTTTGTACTTAAATTAAAGACATCACTTCCATTTCATCCCCAAGCGAATTTTGGAGTAACTTTAAAAATTACAGGGTTTTAAATACACAGCTAAAACAAAATTCATGTTTCCAAGATTACAGATAAATCTATTTTGCTAGACTATGGGTGTCAGTATGTTCAATATGTTTATATTTTAATGTATCAGTTATTGTTACGTTTTGGTAGTGGGTAGGGATGTATTTTTCAATGAAATCTAACATCCGTTAAAAGCATGTCGTCTGGATTAATTTTATTAACGGCTAAAATTCTAACGGCATTTTTTCGTTCAATATTTAAAGATTTTTGGGAGGTGTCTACGTCAGATTAATACTTTTTTTTAACTATGATTTGAAATATTTTTACTTTTAATTTTTAATATACTATATTTCTATCAAGAACAATTAAATGTAATTAGAATCCCTTGCAGTTTGTAGAATTATTATCACATCAAGTTTTTTAAAAATCTTATTCTTGAATATTATTCAAGTAAAATATATATATATATATATATATATATATATATATATATATATATATAAGAAGAATATATATATATATATAAGAAGAATATATATATATATATATATAAGAAGAATATATATATATATATATATATATATATATAAGAAGAATATATATATATATATATATAAGAAGAATATATATATATATATATATATATATATATAAGAAGAATATATATATATATATATATATAAGAAGAATATATATATATATATATATAAGAAGAATATATATATATATATATATATATATATATATATATATATATATATATATATATATATATATATAAGAAGAATATATATATATATATATATATATATATATATATATATAATATAAAGAAAGAACAGTAAGATATATAATCCGGTGTTCTTATAGATATTTTTATTTTTACAAAATATATAAGAAGAATATATATATATATATATATATATATATATATATATATAAGAAGAATAAGAAGAAACTAATTGTGATGTTTTAGTCAAAACTCTAAGTAAATTATCAATGCACATCAAAGCATAATCTTCTCAATATTTATAATATACAAACAAAATATAAATTATGATTGCATCATGCCTCAGACATTTTGATGCATTTTACTTTCTTTTAAAGATTTTCTGTAAAAACAATTTAATTTTTCCTAACTTTTATCTTAGTTTTTTTAAACATCACTGTTGCAGAAAATGAATAATTAAAGCAAAATATTTTATTTTTCATTCTCAAACTATGACTTTATGACCCGCCTCATAAAGAATGATATCTGCTTTTAAAAAAAGGAAATTCATTTTAAGAGATTATTTAAATATTTAAATCATTATAGAGAAAAACTTTCAAGTTTTATCATTTATTTTTATTTTTTCATTTCGGACAAACATTTTTTTTATGAATTTGGATTGTAACTCAAACAAAAGATTTAAAGACTTTTTCTTACATAATACACAGAATTATTTGTTTTTTTTTAATTTCTTCCTTTTTTGACATAACTTTGACAGTTTAGAAGAATTAGATATCTATTTATTCTGTTTTTTTATAGCATTTTACATGATTTCTTTTTATATTTTTAAACTGGTTGTTCAGATTAAGTTAAAAGAATAAGATTTAACTTTTTATAACTATCTTGTATCATATATACAAATCTTCATTTTTTTTTAAATATTTGTTATTCTTCAAAAATACTTTACCAAAATAACTTCTTGTTGGTTACTTTGCTTATTGTTTTTTGAATGGTAGAAGTTCTCAGACATAGATTTGGGAGGTTCTTCTTACAGGCTCTTAGGTGATTAGTAAGTCCTGTATGGTGGAGGCCTGCTTTACTGCAGGGGACATTTTGGCAAACAATGAAACTGCCTCTTTTCTTCTGCTGTTTTTCTTTGATTTAAATAAACAAGAGAAATTACCAGACAGATTTTGTGCTTCCATACAGCCTTGTCAGCCTTCGCCTCTGTTTCCAACAGTGATTCAATTAATAAGAGATGAGAGTCCTTTCCAAGAAATCTTTGTCTCTCTTCTGACCAGCCCAGGCTTTCTGTTGGCATAGTTCTCTATTAGTCTAGTTCTTTGAATAAGGGGTCTTTGGAACACAATAGCTCTCCATCCTTGTCATGTGGCCAACTGAGATCAGTTAAGCTTTTGCAACATATCTTTAATATGTCTGGTCCTGACTGAGCTGAAAGCTGCAGTATCAATGATGAAATTGCTCCAATATACTTTTAGAATGGCAGGGAGTGGAGCTGTGCTGGTAATAGCACTCAAGTAGTTACCAATAGAAAACCCAGCGTTTGGCAACTTTGCAGAAAGTCATGAATGAAAACTAACTCATATTTAATAAATTATTTTCCACAGAAGAAAAATATTTTCAAGTTTTTATTTTACCCAAGGTATATAGGGGTGGAAAATGCTGAAAATTTCTCAACCTTTCCAAAAATCAGTATCCTGATGCTCAGTTGTTGAAATACTGATTCTTGGTAAATAGGTTAGACCAAAAACTTTTCAGCATCCTGTCATACAATTAGCACCAGGAAAGATTTTCATTCTTAGCATTAGTATAACTGATGTGAATTTCATTTATAAGTTAATTTGTACAGCAAGTTAGCACTACCAAAATTTCACCCATAACAATGATAGCAATGATTTAATAGCAAGAAAAAGTTGTATAAATGTGCATTCTAAATGTATAAAAAATGAAGAAAATCCATCTTCCTAAAAGTGTTTTTTTTCTTATTTTTGCTTTAATTCACTATGATACCTATACTTTTTGAATTTAAGCACAGTACTAGATTGGCATTGAGATCTCATGCAATTAGAGTTGAGCTGACTAGATGTAGCAATAAGTTCTATGCAAACAGTTTCTTTTCTTGCACTTCTCGCTTATGGAAGTCATTTCCAGCTCCATGCTTTCCAGTCACCTTCAATCTGCAAAAATTTAAATGCAATGTCAGTCTCTATCTACTGTCCTCCTGATTACTCTTTTCTCTTCTCACTTATTATTAATGATTCTGTTCCTAATTCTTCCAAACTCTGTAAAACCTTGTGTCTTAGTAGCTTTATTGCCTTGCAAGGGGTGACACCAATTAATATATATATATATATATATATATAGTCCTTCATCAGTTTTAAATCTGCACCAGACAATTGTTACATGTATGAAATTCAAATGGTCAAAAACAAAATGTATGCTTATTACTAGTATAAAATTTAGTACTGCTATTATACATCCAACACTGTTTTGTTACCACTAGCACTCAATATGTGATACAATTTATATATATATGTATATTTCCTTTGTGTGTGTATGTATGTATGTATATATATATATATATATATAGGTAAAAATCCATGGGTAAGTAATCCAAGTGAATCCTATTAAAACTGATCCACAAAAGAGAGGTCAATATAGCTAGATTCCTTAATTTAATATTTATTTAGGATTTGATACTCGATGAAGCATTCCATATACAACCGTGTTGTGCATTCCTTGTACTAAGTTGTCACCATTTTTCACCTTTTTCTCTTTGAGAAGTCTGTATTGTCTTTGGCTTGTCCTTCTAGCTTTATTTGCAGGTAAATATTCCAGGAAATAATGTAACTTCATGAATCTTACTTAAATAGTAACATCATGAGTTGTTAGTTAGTCATTTAAACACAAATCATGAATGGATGACACATGTATTGTTGGAAAAAGTTTAAATCATCAATTGATGATATTCATTGATCTCCAATCAAATATCAGTTGCTGATGCCCATTATTAAAAAATTGGTTTGTCATTTAATGGCTAAAAGTGAAAGAATGTCATTCCCCAAATTATTGTTGAAGCATGAAAGAGAAACAAAATCACCAGGAATTGTATTTTTGTTGTTTTAATATCTAAACAAATTGCAACTTTAAAATGATAATTCTAAAAATTGCAAGAATGGTTCAATAAGTCCATAGCCTGATACAGAATTATTAGCTTCATTTTGATCTGAAATTTTCACTGTACAATGTTCAATCTGAATTAAGTGCATTGACAAAGAAAGTAATGATGTTGAACAATGAATATTTGTTGGGTAAAACAAATGCTTTTTTTATCATTAGTCTACAGACTTATTGATTTACTGATGTATTGATATTTATTTTTATCGATAATTAATGTGTAATTAACAAAGAAAAGAAGGAAATTAATTGATCAAAGCAAAAAAAATTAATTTCCCTCGAATGGCTACAATTTATTTCTCAGACATTTTGAATGATTTTCAAAATAAACAACAAAGGCTCATCAAAATTTCCTTGTTTATTGTTTTTTAATCAAATATTGATTATCTAAAGCCATTTTCCTTTTAATATTATCATAATATTTTGAGGTTGGTTGTGGGAACTAGTTCTGACCAGTTATTGTTTTTATTTTATAGTAACTTATATATATGCAAGTTTTATTAAATATGATAGACAAGGTGCTTTGATTAAGTGTTTTATATAATTTCTCATATGATCTTAGATTTTTTTCTTTTCAGTAGATAAATTATACAAAAACTGTTCAAATGTTATATTTTTCCAAGCACTTTCAGATATACCTTTAGCCTTTATCAAGGATGAATTATATCTACTGTTAACTGGATTTGGATTGTTGTATGTATGTATTTAGCATTATAGAATGTTTGAAAATAAAACATTCTATAATAGCCACTAGATCATCTGCAGTAAATTTGTGCCCAGATTCTTATAATGTTTCACCTTTCTTGGCAGATATACTATTATCAAAATGTGGGATATTTAATAACAAAAGTTATAGAATCATAAACAAAAAGAAAAAGAATCTAAATGAAATCTGTTAAATTATGTACCCAAAATGCATATTAAAATGAAAAATATTACTTTTAATTTGAAAATTTACAGCATCTCTTGTTCATGTTCATATGTAGTTGCATCAACATAAGCATAAACCTAGTCTGATGAAGTCCTTAAAAATGGAACATATATGACAATTTTTTTGCATTTTGTCATACTTCTTGCCCATAAAATTGTTATTGATATATATAAAAATGATATATCATTATATATATATATATATATATATATATATATATTTATGCATTTTCTAAAGAAGTAATTAATTTTTTATTTATTAATCTGACAGATTTTATCACTTAAGCCTTATTTTTAGTGGACACTTAAACATATTGTTTTTTATTTTTAAACACTATATTTATTGTCGCCTACTGGCCTGAATATTCAAAAAAATCTTATTAAAGAAGAATCTGTACCCTCCAGCAGGATTCGAACCTGTGTCCCTTTGGCAGAAAAAAACTGTTGTTAGCTCTGACATGCCTATACCAACTCAGCCATGAATGACATTGTTGATCAAGCAGGGCCAAATAGTACCTTTAAACTGAGCATCTACTTAAATGTGGGTGTCCAATAAAAATAAGATTTGAGTGATAAAAATCTGTTGGATTATTAAATAAAAAATTCATTACTGCTTTTGAGATTAAATTGCTTTGTTTACATTTTGATAGGAAATTGAGCAGATATGAAATTTTGAGATTCTATTACAAGAGGGATTTCATTTAGCCTTTGTCACTCTGTATGTGACTTCATTTGATGTACAAAAAGTTTATCTTGCCACTGAAGGTGACTCATAGTTGTGTTGTCATACCCTGCTATGGCAACAGAAAACACCTGTGAGTGAAATTATAATTTGCAATATCTCATTAACCTTTATCACTCTGTATGTGACTTCATTTGCTGTTATCTTGCCACTGAAGGTGACTCTGATCCCTGAACAATAGTGTGTTTCAATTTCATAGTTGTATTGTCATATCCTTCTATGATAACAGAAAACAACTTTGAGTGAAAATAACAGTAAGGATACTAAAATTAAGAGGCCTTGAAAAAGAATGCAGTGAAAAGGGAAGTAATATTCATAATGTAGTGTGCTTAAAGGTACTACATGGGTGTTTACTAAGTTCCCTCACATATATTTTTATATATCATATAGTCTGTGTGTGCAGTTATCATCATATTGCAAAAATTTGTCAGCTACTTTACATGTCTGTGTTATCTTCACACTACATTGTTGTTGAATTCTTTCCAAGTATTAGGTTGGTGCAAAAATAATAATGTAATAATGTCGTTTTTTTTTTACGTTAAAAAATACGTCAAAAAACGACATTATTACGTCATTATTTTTGCACCAACCTAATAATTTCTATCACAAGGATAATGATATTTAGGAAGAAAATTGAATACAATAGAAAAAATATTTCACTTCAAAATAAATAATTTAGAATTAGTCTTAAGTTGCAATATTTTTGGTATGCTATTTGATTTTTGGGGATAAAATAATTTCTTAGTCTGTTATTTGAAAAATGTGCTAATTGGCACCATATTAACCTTCTGTTTTCTGTGTATTGTTTTACTCTGTCAGTATTATATTGGTTACTTCATATGAATTTTTCTTACAGTTCAATATTAATTCAACAATATCTCTTTGGTCTTTGAGACATTGGACAAAGAATTGGACCAATTTTGATAGCTTATACTTTCTCAGATAATAACTTACCTGTATTTCTCTATTATTTCTTTATAACTCCAGCAAACAAGGAAAATATGGTAAGTTTAGTCTATAAAGAATTACTGGAAAAGGAAAAGGTACCTAAAAGTTTTTACGTCATGTGGCCTGGCGTGCAAAACAAGTGAAGAGAAGGAAAAAGAAATATGGCCACACTGGCACCTTAATTTAAGAAAGACATGATCTTGGAGCTAGGAGAATTAGCAAGAGTGGTTGGGTGTATGCAAATATTTTGCAAGATCAGCTCGGCATAAAAAACACTATGCAAGAAAGAATAGACAGTTCGCTTGTGAATGTGCTGCTGCCTGCATCGAGTGACTTTGTCAATTGGAAAGAGATTACTTGGCTCAGTTTCATACAGTCTAAACAAGTTATAAAATCTGTAATACTTGAAAAACTAAACAGGCCAATAAGTACATAAAATTTTAAAACCAAAATAGAAATCATTTACATTGAAATCACAGTTATCAGTCAAACATAAATTGATTTCATTGTATTTTGAAATTACTTTAGTTAGTTTATAAAGGTGTGCAGTAGAATTTTTATAAGGGGATAAATTAGCTTGCCATATGTTTTTGAAAATTAATGCCTATCTTTATACACCTTCTTTTTAAGGTTACTACAGCATTTTTTCAATTGGATTTACACATGGTGAAAATTGTGACCATTCACACAGGAGGTATGCAATTATTGGCTCGCGTAACAAACTTGGAACCAATTTTGGTTAGCTAGTCATTCATTGTATGCATATTGTTTGAAGGGGAATGGTCTTGCTTGAAGATAAGTATCATATGTAAACTGAGAAACTTATTCGTAAACCTAGAGTGAAAATTATCCATCACAAATTCTATATATACCTTGTAAGTCCTTTTTATTCCAACTGATAGATGCCAAGATTAAACCAAGTTGTCTCTGAAAATTCTAAGCCAAAACATAATTCTCTTACTGACAATTTAGTCAACCAAGACACTGATCTTTATTTGCAGCATTGCCAACGCTCTATTCATCTAGTCCATCAAGGACAGATCAGCATTTGTCAGTATAAAGAATAACATTCAAGTACTTTCTAACCCACTGCATACTTTACGCATTGTGTGTTGCCTTCAAAAGTGATTGAATATCAGACTTGACACATTTTCCAACAGTGAATTCAAGGAAACTTGAATATAGGCTTGCATATATTTATTTGTTTCTGACAATATGCGTAATTCAGTCTCACTGTGTTACTGCCCTAATCTGATCTTCTACATGATGAACTGAGGTCTTCAATCTGTTTCTCATTGTTCAATGATCCATATTGAGTGTTTTTTTCTATTTCCTTGCTGAATGACAACAGAATTCTTCTTGGACTGTGATAAATTTATTTCTATGGCTCATAATTTATTAAATTTACAAGCGTTATCTAATAATTGCTTCTCTTAAAATTCAAGGCAATAACAAAAACAAAAAAAAAATAACAAAAATTGCAAACATTTGTTTACTAGTGCACAGAATATATTCATTTTTTACTAGTTTGGTGCATGTTGGTATTGCCAATAATTATTTTAAATTATTTTCCCCAATCTTGTAGCAAAGAAAATGGTGACTTACCTTGTCAAAGCAAGCAACAACGTTGTCTCCTATTGTTGTAACCTAGTGAAGATTACTGAATAGAATAATCACAAGAAGGTTGGTAATGAATGATAGTACTTAGGACAAGAACAACATATATAAGATTTGCCAGCAGCATGTAAAAGAAGTAGTCAACTGCAAGAAGAGAGTCAAGTGAATCTTCAACATGCAGGGACATCTTAAAGTCTTAAGTTGTTCAAATTTTGTAGATGATGCCTTGCTAATTATTAACAATTATTGACTGGTATTTTTTTCTTCTTATTGCTTTTAGCTTTTATCATAACTTCCACATTAAGTGAGCAGCATGGACTAAAAACAGTGAATAGCCTCCCGCAAAAAAAGTGGTACATGTTAAAATCTAGGGAAAAAAAAAAGACTAGCTTTAGTTAAACTGAAGATTATTATATCTATGACTACTAGTGATCATAAACAATAGTAATGGTGATATTAGCTGTTTCCTTATAAGGAAACATTTGACATTCATTGACTAAACTGTTAGCCTTACTGTCAGTTGAAATTTATAAAATCTTTTTCTTATAACAGTTTTTTGGGGAAAAAAATTTCAAGTCTATTAAATAATATAGTTCTTTCTAATATTGATGGGAGTTTCCTTCCTAACTTTTTGTTTAAATTAGGGTGGAATGTCAACATCTTATGTCATTATTTTCTCTTTTAGTTACATGTGCTATCCATTTTACTTGTTGCTCTTGCTGGAATTCTTCAAGTGTTGAATAATAAAAGCTTCTTAAATCCAAACATTTTTGGGATAATTATTAGACATAGCATTAGACTTAATGTTTGAACTTGGAAGTGAATTTTGGGAAGAAAAGTGTGTGTAATTTATTTTTTTAAAATCAGTTTTAAAGATTGAAATCTTAATTGATCCCATTTAATTGATCTCCATCGAATAAGCACTCAAAATGATTATGATTTTAGAAATCTGATTTATTTTGTTTATCTACAAGATTGCAAGTAGCCAGAGTGCATTGGATTAAGTAAACTATATTCAGTATTGATTAATGGAAAGAGGAATCAATTATATTTTTGTTGTGATTATTTGCAAGGATATGATTTTGTTCCTTTTTAAAAATCAATACCCCAAAAACTGGACTAATAGTTTCTGCCATTGAGCAAGCTTAATCTTTGCTAGAATTTACAATCAAATAAAATGTAAAAACAACAAAAAGCACAGAAACCATGTCATGAACATTGGACTGATCTTCTGTAGTCAATGACTTTCATTAACTGTGGAAAAGCATTTATAGAGAATAAAGTATAAAACTTAAAAATCTGTTTGCAAATTAATGAAACCAAAGAGAAGAATGTATTTAAATAACATTTTCCAAGTGTAAATCATGTTGTGAATGTAGTATGTGACTGTCAAGAGAGACAATTTGATGACTTACCCCACATTGTCTGCCAGGGAACTTCAACTAATACCTGCTAGATGGCATTGTACAAAACAGTATGAAAAGAAAGGGCACAAACTTTCTCTTTTTACTTCTCACTTTACACACAAAATTCTGTAGTGACAATACATGTCTTCTTTCCTCTTCAGGGACATCTTAGTCACCAAAACATGAGTTACACTGCATACAGAACAATACCATAAATATACTATCTCCTGTTTTAAAAAATCTCACGCAACTACAATATTTCCACTACAACATATCACATGAATATATGTACATTTTTTTTTTTAATCATTTCACCCCAAGCAAGGCAATAATACAACTAAGATGCAAGGGGTTACTGAGTGTGAGAGAATATGAAAAAAAGAAAACATTATTAAGAGAGAGAACAATAAAAGAATAAGAATGAAGACAGAAGATAACGATTGATTAAATTTTGCATTTTTGAAGATCAAAGTTAACAAGGAGACAAGAAGAGTTCCACAAGTGAAAAGTGCGATAGAAGAAACTGCTAGCATAGAACTTACATTTACATCTAGCCATTTCAACTGTAAAATGATAAGACCTTGTTGCCAATCCATTATTGCGCTTAAATTCATAAAGTCCAGGTACCATAGAGAACAGTTTATCAGAACAATTACCATGAAAGTATTTATAGAAAAGGCAGTGGTGGGAAAGAGACTGAAGGCAAGATGCCAGATCAGGATCAATAACATTGCAGATTCTTCTTTTGAGTTTATCAAGAATCTCAAAATATATAGCAGGAACACCAGACCATATATGGCAGCAATATTCAAATCAAGTATGAATAGTAAACTTAAAAATATATATGGTAGATTCAGGCAAGAAAAACTTTGTAGCATGAGACAGGAAACCAACTTTCCTATCAACAAACTTAGCACTTGATTCAAAATAATCTTTCCAGCAGAAAATGTTAGTCTAAGAAAGTGCAATGAGTCACTTTCCTGGAGGTTAGCACCTTCCATGCTGATGGAAGGTAAAATGGACTCTCTAAGACTATTAAAAGAAAGCAGTTTTGTTTTGGAGGAATTAAAATTAACATTATATATATATATATATATATATATATATATATATATATATATATATATAAACACACACAGCAAAAAAAATATTTCAGTTCAACAAGTATGACAATGCTGCTACAAACTGGTAACGTAATGCCATAACAATTTTATTAAAGAAAAATTTTGTCACTCAGCGTATAAGGTTATAATGGATTTTTCTTTCCTTTTTTGAAATATTTTACACCTTTTTTCTGTATATAAACACATTTTTTAAAGAATCCATGTACTTTTTTAATTCATTTATTTTGAGACTTTTTAAATTATTCACTGAACTGGGTTAGGGGACTTCACATAAATATTAACTTTGTTTCCGATTCAACTTGAAAATATTGTTGCTAAATTAATAAAATATAAAGGCATGGCTTGAAAGTAATTGAAAAGTTTGTGTCAGAGTTGACAATTATTGATATCAAGCAGCAAATATATTATCTTCAACCAACAAAAATAAAGCCTTGTCAAAACTGAGTTGAGATTAAATGAGATGAAATTCAATCAAGATAAATATACACGAATAAAAAGAAGATGAAAACAAACTTGTGATTTCAAACCAAGTAGCAATAACAAACTAATTTTTTAAGTTCATTTTTGTAGATGGTGTGAAATGAAATGCATCCTTCTGAGTGGAAAATAAGTTATAGTCAGAATGGAAATCATACAAGTGCTGTGAGCATATGTGTGGATATATGGCAAAGTTGAACAGTTGACTCTCTCTGACTAGATGGCCTCTGTGTTCACTGAGTGTGTTTGTGCATGTGTAACAGAATCAGAGTGATGAATAAACATGACTCTGATTAGACTTACAGACATCATTTCTTATATAATAGTAGGATTAAAGAAGCTCGTTTTTTAGAGTTTTAAAATAAAGTATTTTGATTGGTGAATAAATCCAAAAAAACATTTTCTTTCAAACTATAACAACTTATCCAGATGTTATTGGCTGAATCCTTTGAAGTCTGAATTAAAAGATTTTTATTTGAAAGAAGCTTTTCTTATTAGCTCTAAAATAATTGCTTACTTGATTTGAATTTATGCTGAGCTGTATTTGATGGATTTGTTTCAAGTTACTACAAGTTAGTTAGTATTCTTTTATATGCTATGCCTCTTCAAGATCTTATCTCTTACTAAGTTTTGTCTTATTGCTATCTCTCACAGTCCCTGTTTTTTCATTCATTTACACAAGCTTGTTAGGTAGTTTACTCACTGCTTTTATCTTGTCTTCGATATGTCCTGTAAGTATCAAATTCTCCAAACCCTCTGTTCCCATTGTGTCCTAGAAATTTCAACTGTCACTTTCTGATTCTGAATATAAGCATCCTTTTTGTTTTCTATTGGTATATAATTGCTAAAATACTGATTTTTGGTTCCCTTTACAAGCAGAGATTAGTACATTTACCTTGTCTGCCTGGATGCCACTAGATGGCACTGTTTCAGGACTCTAAAAGGATAGGTGTGTGAAATCCTCTACCTCCCTAAAGTAGCATAATCAACATGGCTCTTGTCTGTGCTGGGAGATATTGCTTCTGTCCTGACAGCCATTTACATGATTTTAACTCACATGCATATATATATATATATATATATATATATATATATATATATATATATATATGTATGTATGTATCTCTCTCTCTCTCTCTCACACACACACACAGATTTACTAACAAGAAAACCTATAATGTTTTTTTTTTTCCTTTTCAGCTGTGTACACTAAAGTATATTTTCTCTCTTTTTGTTTGTTATTATAAAAATATGTAAAATTCCTTTATATGTTGAAATTTATTCCTTTGGAAAATGCTGAATTCAATTTCTTCACAAGTTCCCAACCTCATCTATTACATATTGTAGACTTGCATCTGCTACAAAATAATTCTACTGGATTGCTCATTTCCTATTGGTATTTGTGGTCAGTTTCCAGTTTTATTTAAAAGACAAGATTTTAAGCACAGATTTTCAAGTATGATCACCTACTCTCCACACAACAAAATCTTCCTGTCCCCATTTCCACAACTAGATCTTGTGCCAGTTTTGTAAATATTTCTAAAATGATTATAAAAAAGCAAATGTACATATTAAATTCATTCACATGTAATTTTTCTTTTTCTTTATGTTTTTTTTTTTTTTTTTCTAATGTTTTTTGAGTTTCCATTCTGATCATTTAAATTTATTTTCAATTTGATTTCTTATTTCTACAAGTCATGAAAATTTAATTTCCACTGCTAGATTCTCTTGGAATGAGAAGTTTCTCATTTAAAGGAGATTATATTCAGATTTACTTACATAATGAAATAATACAAAAAGATTTAATTTAACAAATTCAGAAAGTTTTCAGTTTTGATTGATAATTAAGAAGAAAACTGTTTTAAATATTGAGAAAAGAACAAATTGTAATTTTATAAATTTAATCAACTTAATTTTATGGGTGTTTACTGAGGTGTATCAAAGTGTGGTGCAAGGCCATATGGGAAAGTACCAAGGATTGTTTGCAAGTATAAGAAATTAGTGCGACAACAATCTCCCAATTTGAGAAAATCTGACTGTGTTGGATTTATTAACCAATTGAAACATTAGGTTATTAATTTGTTAACCAATTGAAACATTGGGTGATTTATTACAATCACAACATTATATATTAGCATTCAAGATGCTGATATTTTACCTGAATTTAAATACCAATCATTGGTGACATTAGGAAATATGCAACTACTTCAACTACAGAGGTAAGTTTACAAGTTTAATTCCTTTAGCTGCAAATTTATCAAATATATGTGGGTGGCCTCAGTGGTATCTGCCATTGGTACAGATATTTACCCAAACATTTGAAATAAAGAAATCAAGGTGACTATGAAGAAGTCAGATGAACATAAGTTTTTTTTTTTTTTGTTTGTTTTTTTTTTTCTCGAAGGAGAACATACTAACAAAATATAGAAATGGGGTACATAGCTTCTCTCCAATCCTGAAACTGAAAGCAAGGGAGCATTACAAAAGTTGTCTTTACTTACTAGTCTGGCACATCATGTTGTGAGGTACTGTGTTTTACCCATGTGTCAGGGAAGCATCTCCTCTTCACAGCACCTCCTTCAAGACTGGGCTTCACTAATTTGCTGTTATGGGGCACATAACCAGCAAAGCATGATGCATATTAATTGGAGAAGAGGAAGGAAAATTAACACAGCAAAATCCTGTATATTATTTACAGTAAAAAATATTTTAATTATCTATTTGTCTGTTTATATTTAATCAAAGATATTAGATTTACGAATGAATATAAATTTGGCTTTGTTGACTTAGTGACCAAAGTATTTAATCAATCTCCTGATTAAGTTTTGGTTTAATAAAAAAAAAAAAATACCAATAACTTGTTATGACCATTTGTTTTTCTCATCAGCCAAATATATTTAATAATTAAATGGAGCAATATATATATATATATATATATATATATATATATATATATATATGTGTGTATATATTCAGCAAGAAGCATGATGATTTATTGAGTTTTGAATTTGTTGTTCAACTCAGGTCTGACTGAGATGCTATTTGCTAAATTTAGCATTTAGAAATGGTTACAATTTTATCAATTGTTCAATATGTATCTTCCTTGATCTTTTCCTCTTAATACAGGCATAGCTACTGTCGACTCAACTTGTCTACTTTATCACCAATAATCTGATTTGGTGTTGTTTACCTGAGGCAAACAACCATCTTTTACTTCTAATCTAATATTCAGAAAGACACAATAATGTTATTGACTACTTATATGATAGACTACAAACTTTCCCACCTTTTAAATGTTTGATGTACCTGAATATCTGTTGGGACTGCATAAGTAACAAACAGAAAGAAAATATTTGCAGTTGCTTGTTCACTTTTCTTTTTTTCTTTTTATTTGTTGTTTATATATTCAACACCATATCTCGACCAGAAGGTTTATGGAGGATGTGATCAAAGGTTTGTCTAAGATTTTTTTATATGCTATGACTGAAGATAGACTAACTAATGCAGTGTTTCCCAAACATTTTAGTTCAGTCTCTGAACACTGACTACATTTGGTCTGGTGAACTTCTTGCTAAAAACATAATTTCAGCATTTCTTCATTTAGTTGGTAATCATATAGCTTGGTATATGTTTAGCAAAAGTTGCCTTGACTATAGAATATATATCGAGAGAAACCAAGGAAGAAAAAAATGTTTGCATCCAGGGTTCTTTATTTCTGCATTTCAAGTTTTGTCACTTAAATAACTTCTCTCTCTCTCTCTCCCTCTCCATTCTGTAGTGAGGGTTGTCACCTATCGAAAACCAAATTGGGTTATAAGTTTCTACATGTAAGCTCTACAATGAAAATCATTAGCAACCAAACTTTGTTGTATTATACTATTATTATATTAGTTAACAACTTCATTGTAGTGAACATACTTTACATTGTTACAAAACTTACATTGGCTGCTGTTGATATATATATACGATGTATGTTAAAAAGTATTTGACTTTATTTTTTCCTGCCAAAACTAATGCTGCATGGACAAAATCATTTGGGTAGGAGGTGATGGTACCCTTTCTGAACATGTGTGAAAATTCTTGTGCCAGTAGGCTGTGTCAGTTCCAAGCTGTTACACCTAGAGTATAGACATGTAGGGTTTGCTCATCAGATTATTATTTTCACGTAAGATGACCAAATGTATCAAGCAGATACATTGCATCAAATTTTGCAAAAACCTTAGGGATACTCAAGCTCAAACCATCCAGAAGTTACAGTAGGCCTTTGACAATGATGCCATAAACAAAACTCAGATCAAGGAGTGATACAACCACTTCAAACATGGAGAACAAGGCACACTCAGGCAGGCCATCCACAAGTTGAAACAAGGATCCAGCGAAGAAGGCTTGGCAAATAGTCAAGGGGAGACTGCTGTGTAACAATCCAGGGGATGGCTCACAAAGCACAGGATCATTACACTCCATTTTAATGGAAGATTTATCACTTATGGAGGGTGTCAGCAAAATGTGCCTACTCATTCCACCCACATAACCCAAGCTTTCTTGGTCAAGAACAACACACCACTTGCTTCACAGGCTCTGTACTCTTCCAACATGGCATCATGTGACTTCTGGCTCTTCTCCAATCTGAAAACCATGCTGAAAGGGAAGCAATTTGTGTCACAAGAAGAAATTATGAGAAAAGCGATAGTGGAGCCCCATAGCATTCCAAAGAAGACATTCCAGGGGTGTTAATCACAGTGGCAGAACCACTGGGAGAAGTGTGTGAACTTTCAAAGGGTTTATTTTGAAGCAGATTAAATAGAATTTGTGAAATTTACAATTTTTTTTTATACCCAAATGTTGGATAATTTTTAAATGCACCTTATATGCTTTCAACACCCTGTGAAATGTTGATCCCTAAAGTTTATGTATAACCTAAATAACAAGCTTGTGTAAATGGTTGGCGGAACAGGGATTAGGAGAGATAACATAAAAAGACAATATTTGCTGCAAAGGACAGGAAATTGGGTATAGCCATGATCACCCACATCCTGAAAGGACACAACATATAGAAAAAGAAAAGAATCAATTTTCACAAACTTACTATATTCATTTCTTATTTACATGAAGACTATTTTTCTCATTTTTGTTATCACGTTTCAGTTGTGTCTTCTGCCTTTCATCAGATGCTTATCAATCTTGGTAACCTACAATGAATTTTGGAATGAACCCTTTATTTAATCCATGGGAGTAAATTCTGTAACACCAGAGAAAATAGCTTACCTCCTGGCAGTAAATGGATTTGGACGTGTCTCACATGTAAAGTATCCTGAAAAGAAAATGGCAGCTTTATGAGTCGTATATTTAAGAAAAGATAGATCTCAGAGTCAGTTACTTTTGCAAAACTCTTTTTTTGCACTCATGTCACTCAATCTATAGAAAAGTACCTAATGAGGTGTTAGAACAGTGTGACTGTGGGTAGTGAAGAGAAAATGTGTGTTGAGTTGTTTGATTTATGCTACACTGTTTGGTGAAATAAATGAATAAGACAACTTTATTCCAAGAAAGAAGAAACTGACTACAGATTGTTCTCATTCCATTGCCCACATGTCCAGGGATATTTTGTTTAGTTCTTTTAATTCTATTCTATTATTGCCACTCAGTTTCCATTGTATTCAAGTACTCACTGCCTAGCCTTGGGATTGAATTCACAATTACTATGTTACTAATGCTTCAATTCACTAGGCTACTCTAATGATATCTCTTCATCCCAGAAATTCATACAAAATAGGCCAGTCCAGCCAGGCAACAATGCTGCAGTGGAAGTAAAAAGAACCAATTTTCATTTATATATTGTATTAATTTCTTGATGCTAAAAGAATTTTTAAGTGAAGTTTCTTGCCAGTGATCTTGAAATAATTAACTGTAAATTAAATGAAAAGTCTAATATATATTTTTGTTGAACTTAAAAATATGGTGGAACAAATTTCTGATTTTGTAAAGGTGAAATAACAAAAGCAAATGAAAAAAAATCTACATAAAAAATCAACTTGAAATTATAAAGTAACTTCCAAAATATCTCTAACCTATTTTTGTTGGAAGAAAAGAATTTCATTTTTTTTTTTTTTTACTTACTTATTTATAAATTTAACTTAGATCTTTATTTTTATATTCTGCTTGGAATTGTGAAGATAAAATGGATATAAAAACAAACTTCCAATTCATGGCCATCATTTACAAATATCTCATGAAAAAGTAGAAATGTATTTTTTCTAATTTCTTCTGTATTCCCAATGATTGTAATATTAATATATGAATGTATGATATTTATTTTAATATTTTTGTTTTCTTTCAGGTGAGTTGCCAGTCCATTATGAGAAAAGAGTAAAGGTAATCCTTTTAAAGTGTTTGCAGAGTATCAGAAAAAGCTAACCTAGTTATTTGTGAATTATTTTAAGCACTTTACAAAAACAAAAAGCTAGAATTTTATGAGAAAACAATTTCTTGATTCTGAACCTATCTTTTTTTTAATTAGTGATTGTTGTTTAGAGAAGATTATCAACAAAAGTATTTTATTTTCTATATTTTATTGTTTGTTATAACAAAGTATAAATTCAACTTGAAAACAATGCATTAACCACTGCCTAACTGTATATATTCTCTGTTTAGTCTCTATAAATGTCCAGCAAATGTTGATGAATGTCAATAGGTGTATTTCTTTTCCATATAAAGGAATTAGGTGATAGACCTCTGCTTCACACCCACTTTTATGTCATATGACATTTTGCCAAACTGCTCCTTAGCTGCTCTCTGTAACATGTTTGAAAAAAAAATTGAATCATTGGCAGGAACTTGTAACCTGTACTGTGATATGACCAGCATTTGCTTCTGAGGTTATGGACCCACTTTATGAACTAGGAAACATTAATCTCAGAACAAACCCTTCTATGTTGAACTTTGATGTTACCAGTGTCAAATTCTGCTGGAAATATTCTCTCTCTTGTATTTTCATCATTTCCCCCAAAAGCAGTTGTCATTTAGTTGTAAAAGGAAGGTAGGTTTTATCTTTTGATTGTTTTTCATTTATTTTCTTACTTTCTCTTTTCTATGTGTCAAATTACACCTGTTGTGCTAGGTTTTACCTTTGACATAAAGCACCTGGAATTCCATTGTTAAAAACTGTCCATATCTAATATATTCTGTTGTTCTGCCTGAAAAGAGTGTAGTGTCTGTTCAGCCCTTCAGAGGTGTAATCAGTTATGCTTTTTAACTGAGAATAATTGAATATAGATAGCAATTGGGAATATAAGAGAAAGAGGAATAAAGGAAAAGTTAGAAATTACGAAACTGAAAAAGAAAGCTGAAAAGAAATACACACACACACACATTATTTGAATTTTACTTTTGTATATAAGATTCTTCTATTTTTAATTCTTTTAGAAGAGCTTCTTCATTATTCACCGATTGGGAATGCTATTAAAAAACAGCCATCCATTTTGAAAAATTGTTAAGTGTGAAAGAGTGTTGTAAATAGATCAATAAAAAAAATAATGCTATTTTATGTATGTATGTGTGGTTTAATAGGGGGGATGAAAAGGTGTAAAAATTGTTATGCATTAAGATTCTTTATGGAGAAATAGAGAGAACAAAAAAATTGATAAAAGAAATTATGCAGTTAGGAATATTTGATCATTTCTTTCTGCATTTTTTGTATATGAAACTAATCCATGTTTGTATTCCATTTAGATAACAAAATAAATGGCAATAAAGATTGAAATGGATAAGGGAGATAATGAGAAGATACAGGCAAAGGGTGACAGGATAGCAGATGTATGAGATAATAGATAATAATAATTGTTAGCATCTATAGAATTTCTACAGTTTAAACTCGTTATGAGGGAGTGCTGCTAATTTCTTAGGTTCAAACCAGATGGGATTTCAAAACAGATTCTAATTTTTGTTTAGATTTAGGGAAGTGGATCTTCAACCACTTGTATATATAAGCATTTGTCATTATTTAAAAATATAAATCTGTTTTTCATCAAATGTTTTTTCACAGTGACTCCCTGGGTTCTCAAGCTACGTCCCTTGTATCATTGCCATAATATGATAAACTAAACTAAAGCTCAGTCCATGATCATACTTACCAAGAGTCTTGGTTCTTAAAGATATAAAAATTTTCCTAACTGTTGTCTGATTAGCTGCTGTGTAGTACATGTCCTATCCAGACATGATTACCTAAATAAAAACATTTAGTCTTTTAACTTTGACTTAAGACCACAAAATAAAATCAAACCACATTTTTATGTATAAACTCCATATGTTTTATTCTTTCTAAAGCATATATAGTTTTTTATGACTTGGATTTTGACATAGAGATTTTTTTTTTAATTCACACACTTGATTTTGATGCCACACAGACCTTTCTCACTCACCCTACCACCCACTTGAATCATTTCATCACTCCCAGGGGTTGTACCACCTACTTTGGAAATAACTAATTGGAATAATTATTTTCATGCTTAAAAGAATTTTCTGTTTCAGATCAACAACTAACATCTATTCTAAAAAAACTATTTAAAAAAAAACAAAAAAAATTAACAACTATCTCAGCCACAAAGCAGGCCACACATTAACTATATGAACTTTACCAAACTGAATTTTTGTTTTGTATATTCAAAATAAAAAAAAATAGTATTTTTTGTAAACATTTCTATACTGATAAGACAAGTATTTACTTCTGTCTTAATGTTAGGTCTGTGATTGGTTTGATAAAGTCAAATTGGCTGTTGATCTGAGAAATGGCCTTCAGCCTGTTGTTAACTGGGGCAAGAAATGACTTGTTAATTTGAACACCTCCAAAATTAAACCGTTCTCCTTTAATCATGTAAGAGAATCTTTTTTGCTTTCTATCAACATTGCTGATGCTAACATCTGGAGAGAGTGACTCATTACGCCTTTCTGGTCTAGTATTTTCCACTGACATGAAGTAGAAATATTATATTGAATCCATTGCTAGGTTTGCTGTGATGAAAGTTGATCTACTGTGTTATTCTTGGCAATTTTTCTTGTCAGAATCTATCTTACAGCTTTATTCATCCTTGCATTGAATATTCCTACTCCTGATGCCTATGTAGAGATTTTTAACAAAATCCAGAGGATGAGTATCATCAAATCTGCTAAAAAATATGATAAAACAATGCATCATCAAACCTAATTAAATAATCTGATCAAACAATGTATCATCAAATCTAATCATATAACTATACAATGTTATTTGCTTCCCTGGTGGGAGGTGGTGGTACCCTTTCTGAACATGTTTATTTTAATAGCTTCCCTGTGCCATTTCCATAAATATATACATAGTAATTGTTCTTTGGCACTTTGATTTCACAAATGTAAATGCAGCACTAGATTGGCAGCTAGGTCTCATCATTTTCCAGTTGAAATTACTAAGTGTATGCATAAGTACTATGCTAATGACATTTTCTTTCACACTTCTCACTTGTGGGACTCTCTTCTAGTTTCTTGCTTTTTCTGACAACTACAATCTTCAGAAATTCAAATGTAATATCTATTGTCATCATCTGTCTTCTTGAATTCTGGTCTTTTAATGTCCTTGCTCCCCAGTAACAATTTCTCATTATCTTCGGCTCCCAGTACCCCCTTTGCATCTTAGTGGCTTTATCCCCTTGCTTAAAGTGAAATGATTAAAAAAACAAGTTGAATTAATTTTTTATAGTGACTTTATAATTTCTAAATCATCAATATGATGTCAATTCTTCAATTCAAAAATTTCAAATAAATAACTTTACATATTAAAGAGTTCATCTTTATTCTCAGAAGAATGTGTAAATTCAAATTTAAAAAATTTTATTCATTCTCCACATCTATATAATAATAATGGTTGCTCAGGACTTCCAAGGAAGATCGTCCCTTCCTAGGTAGGAGAGTATCCAAGAGGAGCAACTCCTGAAGATTAGCAGACTGTGTCTTTGAATCACTTTTTACCAATGTTCAGAGGATGAGTATCATCAAATCTGCTAAAAAATATGATAAAACAATGCCTCATCAAACCTAATTAAATAATCTGATCAAACAATGTATCATCAAATCTAATCATATAATCTGATAAAACAATGTATTATCAAATCTGATAACACAATGTATCATCAAACCTAATCAATCTGAACAAACAATGCATAATCAAACCTAATCAAATAATCTGATCAAACAATGTATCATCAAATCTTCACAAACCATCATCAAACCTAATCAAATAATCTGAAAATGTGTCATCAAATCTAATAAAACAATGTGATAATGCATTGTATCATCGAATCTTATAAAATGATCTGATAAATTTAAGCTAATATTCCTTTTGATGATTTGAACTTATTCACATAGATGCCAGCATTCATACATTTTGGGGGACGAATGTAAACAAAAAAACCCACATACTTTCTATAAGTCAACTAAATTGTAATATTTATATTGTCTATAATTTTGAGAAATGTCATTCTTATTCACAGAGATTTTTGAAACAACTGAACCTATTCTTTTTCTGCAATTTATCTTAACAAAAACCATGAAAAAACAATGAATCCAATTATCTTAAAATCTTGTTGAGTAGGAAACAATACACTTTTCAACTCATTAGAATGTCACAAAAAATTTTCTTTATTTCATTACTTGTAAATCAAACATTTTATTGTCATTTCAATTAACATCTTGTTCATTATTTTTAAAATTACTTAAGTTTATATCAGTTGACATTCATTGTCTAGACAACTCTATTTGTAGTAATGGTTCAAATCCACTAGAATTGAATTATTGTTTATATCATTTATAGGACTTCAAGGATTTCGACAGCTAGAAATTGCTTTATTATTAGAAAACACTTAGCTAATCAGTGAAAATTAAACAAGAATAAATATTTAGAGCTCAACAAAAAGAAAAAATCCAAGTATCTATATTCTATTCAATGCTAGTTTTTTTTATTTAACTGTTTATTATTAAAAGATGATCTAATTTCAAAAGACCCAGTTATGGTTTAAACAGTAGAATAGAGTAGCATTGGGTGGCAACCAGTCTGACAATGAAATCTCTACATTTCAAAATGTGGTGAATATAAGAGGAAACCGTTCCACTATCTTCTCTAAGAATACATGGAAATTCACAAATAATAAAGAAAAGGAATCTTTGGGCTGTTGGAATTGCCTACATGATGAAAGGACATGACATTAAAAACAAATATAAATTCCCATAAAATTTAAAGACATCAACGTAAGCAAATATGAAAAGGAAACACACAGATTTCAATTACTAATAATTGTTACTAAATTTTATTCAAGGTGTATAGGATGAAAATAAGGAAGAAACCAGAAAACACACATGGATTCTATGTCAATATTTTATTTACTGAAGCCTTTTCTACTGAAATAGATTAACTCAGTGTTGACTTAATTCTATTAGCTGATTATAAATGTCTTCACACCTCTGAATTGTTATGACCTTTTTTTAGTTTTTGAATGAGTAATCGGATCAATTTCCTGCAAGATAGTCTTTAATGTGCAAGGAAGATAATCCTCTGATTCAAACATTTTAAAAGTTTTCAGACTCTACTGGAGTCTCTTTAACATTTCATAAAATATTGATTTTATTTTTTCCACTATCTAATAAATTTAGGTAAAACTGTAGGGCAGATTGGCTCTCTAGCCTTAGTTAGGAACCAGTCTTTGAGAATGGCAACTCTTAATTCAAAAGGCAACCAGAAACCAATCTGCTTGCTTTCCCAAAAACAATCATGGCAGTGTACAGTTAAGAAAAGGAAGCTGTGCTTATAACCTGAAGGGATATGACTCTTAAGTAGACATAGATTTTACATCACAAGTTCTTTTCAAAACAGATAATTTCTCAAGCATCCTTTGTTCTTTTCTGCTTTTTAATAACACTTCCTATCAATTCACTTTCTAACTCAATAATCTCTCTCTCTCTCTCTCAATTTTCCCTTTCCTGCTTTCACTCAGTTTTCTCTCTCTCTCAATTTTCCCTTTCCTTCTTTCACTCCATTTTCTCTCTCTTTTAATTTTCTCTCTCTTTCAATTTTCTCTCTTTCTCTTAATTTTTTTCTTATTGAGAATTCAATTCTCATCAGCAGTATCTTGATTGATTTAGAACTTTGAGATATTTTGAGACAAAATTTCTCTAATGACATTCATATAATTAAACTAATTTCTTGCTATTTTAATCCTAAAGAATCTGTTTATCTTATTGGCTTTTGTCAAGGTTGACTATAAAGGCAGCAGCTTTTTGCTGCTATTGCTTGAGATAGATTTTAGAGGATGCTTTACCTAAGTATTCACTTATCTATTCTCTTCTCTATCAATCATCGCGGTATACCAGTAACAAGGCATTTTAACTGATTATGAGGCAAATTACAGGGAGAAGTGGCTATAATTTAAATTAATTTAATCAGTTTCATTTCCATACTTCAGCAGCATCGTAAAAAATTAGTTTATCTGTCTATATCTCAAGGACACATAGCCCAGTGGATAAAGATGTTGATTAGATCCAGTGACTAGACCCAAAGAGTTGTGAGTTCAATACCAGGCCACAGCAGTGGTGGACCAAACTTGGAGAATTGAGTTAAAGGGAAATAACTAAGAGATCTGGAAGAGGCATGGCATGTGGATCTAGAACAACCTACCCTGGTGGACAAAAGAAATTCCAATCACCTGAAGGAGGCCAGAGCATACAATGGCTGAAACGTTGTGAATATGGCAGTGAAGATGAGGATAACAGTCTGAATAATGTAAAATCAATTTAGTAAAATGATTTCATCTTGTTAAATTGAACAAGTTTATTTTAAAAGCAGTTAAAGTATCAGTTATCACACATGAATGCTAAGTCTAAGTGACATGACATGACTGCTAAGTCTGAGTGTTAATGGTAAATGTGAATGAATTTTGACACAACCGAAAAGGATAAAACTTAGTTTTCTGATAAGGAAAGGAAAACTATTTTGGGGGTCTTTTAATTCAAAGATCATTTTTCACTTGTTCTAAATTGTATGATTATTCAATTTTCAGCAATTTTACTCGGAAAGTTTGGCAAGAAACACATACTTCGCTTGTCTAATTTATAAAAAAAAGTGAGAAAGAGGAAGAAAATAGAAAACAAGTGTTCAGTGATAAATACTCATATTTTTGTCATCACCTGCTCATAATATGATCCAAAGTAGAGGCAATGTTTTTTTAACTTTACCCAATACAAGAATTGAGAGCAACTCAAGGTACAGTTTTACTGTTAAAATAGTAATTACGAATGAAGTGTCGACATGAATGAAAAAGGACATGGAAAGAAGTGAAGATTATGATTATGAAGATAAGGATGGGCACAGATAATGATTGACCTTTGACTTGAAGATATTATATAAACTATAAATAATACTCTAAAAACATAACCTTTGAAAAAAAAAAAGGAACAACTCCTGTTGGATCAGGATTAACTGAAAAAGAGTTACATAACATCTACATATTTATAGATAAATCTGTTTTTAATTTAGAAAAAAAATTTTGATTAATAAAGAGATAATGAGTTTAATATCATACAAATTTCTTAAGTTTTTCATTAATTTGAGTAAGATTTATTGACAAATGTAAGTTGCTTGATAAAAAAAATCTGATTAATTATAAATAAAACCAATATTTTCTTCGAATAAAAATAAAACTAATTGCCCACCTGGCTAATTCTTTCTTAGATTACTTGAATTAAAAAATATTAATAATTAATTATTAAATAAGTTGTATATGTTTTTGTTACACCAGCCTCCTAACACAAGGGAATTACACCGGTTCTCACTATATATAGTGCCAGTAATACCTACCCAGTGTGTAAGCAGCAACAGTACTACAACTGCCTAGCTGAGTAGTACCCTTTTCCTACCTTTGTATCTGTGATGTTAAATACACTTGTTCCTTAAACCAACCTCGACTTGATTTTCTTATTTTTACTATTGTGCCACGACACAACAGTATGTATATTTATATTTCTTAGAATCTACATACCAAGTGTTTGGTTCTCAAAAAGGAAGTGCTGGTAGCATTTGCACAGACCAAAGAAATATGTCTGCACTCCTTGCATAATTTCCATTTTGACTAGCATCCTTATTTTTCTAGTTATTATCAGAGTGTTTCAGCTATTGTTCCCTGCAGTCTTCTTCAGTATTGTGTCAATCCAGCTAAACTTCAGGGAATTTTTAACTCAACCCTTTATTTAATATGTATGGAGAATATTCTCATTCTACAGATTCAGGATTGTCCTACAAAACAATAGCCTAGTGGATTAAAACATTGGTTCACAAATTTAGTGTCACAGTAATTGTGAATTCAGTCCCTGGGCTGGGTAGTATAGACTCAGTGGAAACAGGGTGAGTTGATTAATTTGTCTGTTTAACAGCATATCATCTCCTTAAGGGTCATTTAATGTCAAAATTTAATTTTCTTGGGAGGTTTGAAATAATAAAAATATATGTTATTGTGCTTTCACAATTGAATACATGGTAAATGATACTCAGCTTTTGTATATATATATATGTTTGTGTGGATAATTACTAGAGGTGATGATATGTGTGTTTTATGTTGTAGTTTTGTTGCAGTTACATTTTAGAATATAATTTGATTTAAAAAATTGTAGGATATTATATGGATTAATGCTATGAAAGAGTTCATGTTGGTTGTTTGGTAGTATTTTAAATGGATTTAGCTGAAGTCGCTACAATTTGTTAGTATGTGCGTATTGTTGGAAATTTTACTATAAATAAGTATTGCTGGTAATTTAAAAGATTTTTTATGAAAATGTATTGTAGGTATTTTTACTATAAAAATGTATTTTCATACTTTCATAGTAATTTGTTTTTGTTTGGGGGTTCACTATTTGTCCCTAGCTGGGGCCTTAACAGGTGCTACAACCCCTGGTCAAAGTGAACCTGGGAACAACACAATTAAGAGGTGGTTCCATGCTCCTCAAAACCTCACGACTCTCAATCAGAGGCCTTGCTGCTGGATATAGCACCTCATCCTTTCTGGGTTTTGACATTAGCAGAGATGAAAATTGCTCAACTACACTATATTGCATACAAACATTGAAAGATGGATTTTGTAATGTCATTTGAAATCTGACTGAACCATTTGGCATACTGCAACTTGGTTCATCCAAAAATGTTCAGCTGATTACCTCACTGCAGCCTGGTAGCTTGACTCTTTGTTTAATCAACTTTGAAATAGCTTTTATGGCTCAGTGGTTTTATACTAGAAGAGCTGTGTAATGACGGATTAAAAACTTAATGATTTTCACAAAAGATTTTGGCTTCTGTACAGATAAATGGCCGTGAAGAAAATTTCTGTTGAACTTTGTGGAAATAAAGATCACTCTCCAATGTAAAGAGACATTATTGGTATAAGTAATGAAAAACTTATTGCTATATTCTGAGAGAGTCTTTGTAATTTCATTGAAGCATTCCTTTCAGGAGAAATATTATTTATATTTTTATCATCAGTAGATGCAAAAGATTTGAACATTTTCTGAATGTGTATTTAATATGATGGGCATGATGACCATGAAAGACCCTCCTCAAATTTGGAGATAAACTAATAGATACAAAAGTGTATAGCATATTTTTATCACACTTGGTTTTTATTTCTTAAAAGAGTTAAATAATGTTAAATAAATAATGGAAAAGTTTAACAAAAATGCCCACAAAAAATAATGTGTCAAAAGAAGTTTTTCTGTTTACTCTGTTAATATTGTATACTCGCTCTTTTTGAAGGTGTAAGCATTTGTTGAACTTTGCCAAAATTATTCTTATAAATAATCTAAAAAATAAATAGTGTTTAACATTTTTGTTGTTTATTCTAAAAAATAATGTATAAATTCACATATTCTCAACCTATTAGTGAATTTAGATGACAAGGGCAAATGAAAGAAATATCTGGTAAATGCATATTTTCAAAATTTATAATTAAAATTACTTGTCTTATATCTATTTGAATTTTTTTATTCTTTAGTTCACAAATATTTTATTAAATTTATGGATAAAAATTTTTTTATAAATTTATGGATAAAAAAATGTTTTCAAAGTTATTTCTTTGTAATATGATAAATAATAAATATTTCATTGTAGTTGGTTCACATATTTTGATAATCTTGCAAATACAAAATTATTCTTGTAAATAAATAATCTAATAAATAATGACATTTTTGTTGTTATTCCTCAAGAAAAAATAAGTGTATAAATAAGTTTCATATGTTTGGGTCTTATTAAAATTGTAAAAATAGTTTTTTAAAACAATAAGAATCACCAGGTAGTATATGGTAATTGTGGTGTCAAGGGAAATACTGCCTTTTGACACACTGTTATTTTGCAGGAATGTTTGTTAAACTTTGCTGAAATAATTTCTACTCTCTAATAGAAAAGATAGAAAAGTCTGAAAGTTTTTCTTTTAAGATACACTCACTCATTTTGGCCATTAGAAAAATGTTAAAATTACTTTTTCAAAAGTTGTTTCAACTATTAATTTAAATTTTCTTTTTTGTTTTATTATTAACATATTTCAACCAGTTCCTTCAGCAGTACCAGCCATATGGAAAGGCAGGAGACTCTTCTTTTTTTATCAGAAATGTAAACTTGTATTTAATTGTCACCTAACCAAGGCAAAATCAATGATGAAGTTAGGAGACAAACTAGAGTCTGTGTCCGATAAAAAAAACTAATCTGCAAATGGTAGTTGAAATGGATTGGTCATTCTGTAAGCTTTCCACCCTAACAATTATGCTGGATTCTTAATGGAGAGGCGTGCAGGGGGGGACAAATACAAGGCCAGCTGAAAACTAAAAAGGAACAAATGATCTGTGAAGTCTTCAGATGAATGAACAAGAATTGCAATCACATCAGGTAACTGACTGTTGAGTAATTGAAGTGAGGCGGATTAACTACTTTAGGCTTCAGCTTGCAGAGGAGTGTTGATTGATCAGTTGAAATTCAAAATGTGACAGTCTTTTTTAGGGTTGGGAAATCTATACACCCATCCAATACTGCACATAAATCAGCTGAATTTTATGCTAGGTCATGCAAAACAGTCTAGTTCTCACAGACATAAATGTGTACCCACCATTCTACCTCTCAGAACAGAGTGGGATGGTTCTCTTTTACAAGATCCCACCCCATTAAACCCTCATCCCCAGTTTGTTTTTATTTCTATTTTTTTTAATTTGCCTCAGTTGTTAGCTATGAACCATCTGAATACCAAATATTGTAAACCAAATACTGGTAGCTAACATGAAAAAAATGATTGCAAATATACAGATTGAATTGAATGATGAGGCCAAACTTCCCAGCAATGCATAATACAGGAAATTACTTCAAGTTTCAATTTGCATTCATGAAAAATGCAATGAATTGAAATAAATGTCTTAAGGATTTTGTAAACCTTTTGAGACTCTTGAGATACACATATCCTGAGGTTTCTATCATAGCTGAGATATATCCTATTTCCATAGATTTGTTTTACAAGACAACAGGGACATAAAGGAGAATTTCCTAGGTTTTACAACCTGAAAGAAATATATCATTATCATATAAAAGTCATACAGAAACAATGTTGTTAAAGTGTGCTGCTAACTCCATGTTTTATTATTCTGAGGCTAAGAATAAATTATTACAAACTTTGTATATTTTCATTTGATTGATTATGTGAAAGTCATCGGTGGCAGCTTTATTCAAGAACTTAATTTCTTCTTTTCTGATTGCTTCAAGGACTCAATAGACAAATTTTGCATGAAAGAGTCAATGGCATCACCTGTGATAATGTTGTTAGAGGACGAAGTTGATTTTGTCAAGCCTTTCTCTATTGTCATTTGACTTCTTCCTTTTCTCTTCTAGTTGCTTCAAAGTTTTTGGTTTCAGTGGTGATGGAACGTTGCCAGTTGGTATAGTCTTACGCTTGTGTTTCAAATGTTTTAGACTCAAGTCCAGTGGCTTTCAGTGTTGTTTTGAGTTGATCTTTGTATCTTCGAAGAGGGCAACACCGTAGTCTTCTCCCTGAAGTGAGCCCACTGAATAAGACTTGACATGGAAACTTTCATTTTTGCTACATGTCCTGACCATCAAA
Source organism: Acanthosepion lycidas (assembly GCA_963932145.1). NCBI lineage: Eukaryota > Metazoa > Mollusca > Cephalopoda > Sepiida > Sepiidae > Acanthosepion > Acanthosepion lycidas. The sequence goes on along the minus strand of OZ010585.1, from coordinate 87,441,059 downwards.
AATGGTGTTTAATGATCAGTTATTCAATGCTTAGACTGTTGGCTCTTTCCAGAATTTTGGTGTTGGTTACATAGTAATTCCATTTGATATTCAAAAACAAAGATTTTTACTGGTGAAAACTTTCTAATTTTTGGATACTGTGACAATATAGAATCCAGGTTTTGCAACCATATAACAAAGTTCAATAACAACAGCATTATAGACTATAATTTTTTTTTAAATTCAGTTCTTTGTTGTTGAAGTTTGATTAGCTTTCCAAATGTCCTATGTGCAGCTCCATAACTTTGAAATGTTTTTGTTTTATTTCAATACCTAGAAGAGCTTCATCCTACAAAGCCTTTTGAATAGGACCATATTGTCCTCATAGCCTTTTGTTATATAGCTTCCATCTTGAAAGAGTTAAAAAGAATTATCTGAAGTTAAAATTCATTGGAAAGATTTGATGATTTGCTTAATAAAGAATTTTGTGTCTCTTCAGGATGTGGGCGATCAAGGCTCTCCACAACTTCTTGTCTTTTGTATCTCTTCATAAGATTTGTTTTTTCCCCCATCCCTCTCAGTTGCTGTTCTGCCAACCATTTACAAAAAGGTTATTTAGATAGGTTATTTATTGCTTTCCTTTGTTTTTCTTGCATTCAGCATGTCTTGTGAATGTGAAATTCTCCAAGCCCTCTTTCCTCATCATGTGCCTTAGAAATTTTAACAATCTCTTTCTTATTTTAACTATAAGTATCCTTTTTGTTTCTATTTTCTCTAAAACTTTGTCACTGCTCACATGTTCGGTCCATGCTATTCACAGCATCATTTTTGTAGAACTTCATTTCATTTCCTTCAAGTGTCTTCATCATCTGTGAGAACATTATCAAACAATTACTCCATATAGTAGGACTGATATTACATAACAGTTTCTTTGTTTCTAAAGAAATTTTACTGTTTCTTAATACTTTGCATAGCATTTGGAAAGCATCTTTCATTATTCCAGTAAACCTTTAGATTTTGCCGTTACATTTTACTCCCTCTATTAAGACACTAGCTAGATATTTAAAATTAAAAACTTTAAGTTAAAGTAATTAAAAAATGGCTATACATCAAAAATAGAACAAAATCAATTATGAGGAGCTGGTTACATTGCAGTAAATTTTGAATGATAAACAAAATCTTTCATCAGTTTATGTGAGTTGATTTAGAATGAATTTCCTATTTATTGTTTTCACCCCCTAGAAATACAACACACAAGTAAAATCATAGGATACACAACTAAAATGTTATGGAAAAAAAATCAAAGACAATGAGATTAATACAGATTAACTCAGACGATTAAAATTCAGATTCCATCAGAATTTATTTATATTCAAACAAAAGTCTACATCATTGCTGTTATTATCATGTCTCAGTCTTTGTGCCTTCCAGCCTTCTCGGGGTGTTTGATGATCTACCTTCTAAACCTTTTATTTAATCTACCAGGATATCTTGTTCTTATTTTTCTGTCCATATTTAGGGATATTTTGTGTTTTTTTTTATTTTTAGTATTGTTCATGTTAAAACAGGATCTTGCTCAGTAAACTGAGTGAAGCACTTCACCAGACAAATAGAAAAATGTTTCCTCAGGAGAAATTTCAGTAAACTAAAAGTAACCTAGAGGTTAAATCTAATTTGGCAGGAATGGAGACAAGCTACTGCCACTGCTTAGAACACATCCATTAAGCTGAGGAACCTGAGTCTAATATCTTCAAAGATTTGTTGGCCAAGGATGGTGAGTTCAATCCTAGATAGGACCACAAGAGTCAACATAGTTAATAGTTCAGTTATTGTTTGCCTTGGTTTCACTAAGTCTAAGGTATATACTACCTTACCCAGGGACTGAACTCACAATTACTATGTTATCAAGCCAGTTCTTTTCCACTAGGACATTGTTATGAACAGATAGCTTTCACAAAATACTCTTGCTAAAAAAGTAATGTCTCCATTAATAACAATTATATTTGAAGTATTTTTTATATGTGTTTTTGATAAAATTTCTTATCTTTCAACAAAGAAGTATTTTTACCAAATATATATATTTACAGAAAGTATCGTGTCTCATTAAATTGTTTAAGTGTATAATAAGCAAAGGTATATTTTTTTTTATTGATTGGTTTGGAGTTATTTTTGTTAAGTTATCACATGCTCAAAGATAAAACTTTATTCTCAACTAATTTACTAAAGATAGATATGTCATTCTTCAAAGCCAACAGAAGGCAAAACAGGTCTTGTTTAGAATATATTACCTTATGGCTGTATTCATACACAACACTCTATTTAGAAGGACTCAACCACATATTACCCATTTTTAGAATATATATATATATATATATATATATATATAGAGAGAGAGAGAGAGAGAGAGAGAGATATGGCCTCCTTTGTAAATCACTAGCGGGTCTTAAATGCCACTTAAGATTATCGCACAAAATTTCATAACTGAATCAACTAAGCTGTCAAATCCTCATATGTCAAAACTGACGAGAGAGTCTATTACATTATTATATATATATATATATATATATATATATATATATATATATATAGGAAGTAAGATTAATTCCTATTGTATGTAATTTATATGCATTGTTTGAATAAAACATTGAGCTCTCTATATGAATCAGTTTTAATATTTTAAATTATATTATTAGGATTCACTTGGATTATATACCAATGGATAATTATATATATATATATATATATATATATATATATATATATATATATATATATATATATATATATATATATATGAGCAGGTATGTAGAAAAATAGGAAAGAACACATTAGGTAAATAATCCAGGGTTCTTTATTATTTTTGTTTTTATTTTTTAAAAATAGTGCTCCATACAGAAGCAGATCTTAGTCAGCATGAACTCCGCTAATAAGGAAATATTGCAACAACATAGTAATTTTTATAACACAGCCCTAAAAAATAGTGGATATAAAAATGCTAATATAAGTTATAGAAACAATAGCACTAACATAAAGAAAAACAGGAAAAGAAAAATCATCTGGTATACCCCACCGTTCAACCAAATGGTTAGTACTAAGCTAGGATATTAGTTCCTAGCTTTAATTGAAAAACACTTCCCTACTAAAGACTTAGCGAGATCTTTAATAAAAACCCCTTAAAATTAAGTTACAGTTCCACTGAAAATCTAGAAAGAATCATAAAAAAACATAATAATAAAATCCTGGAAACACATGCGTGCCAAAACACTATTAATAAAAATCTTAAACTAAAATCAGACAAAAATAATGAAAAATTATGTGATTGTAGAAACCCTGAAAACTGCCTATTGTAAAATAAATGACTCATAAAATCTGTAGTATACCAATGCACTATCTCAACCATTGAGAGTCCTAACACCAATAGGATATACATTGGGTCAACGAAGAATTAATTTGAAATTAGATGGAGGCAGCATAAAAGCTCCTTCAATAATATTAGAAGTAGAAATCGCACATCTCTATCCAAATATTTTTGACATTTAAAAGAAATGAATAAAACACCAAAAGTAAAATGGAAAATAATAAATAGAACAAGAACTTGTAAAACCTGAGATGACCCATGCCCTTTATGCCTCCCTGAAAAACTACACATAACTAAGTTTCTTAATATTGAAAATTTATTAAACCATAGACATGAGTTTACAGCTTTTTGCCGTAATCATCAAAATTTCGCATTAAATAATTAGCATATAAAAAAAAAATCAAATTTCATAGTTTAATAAACGGCTAAAAAGCTTAACCCAATCATTAAAGGAAAAAACCCTTTATGAAGTCATCAAAAAAACAAATTGTAGTTCAGTGCAATGCATTTATATATGGAACAGCCCGTTGAAAATAAATAAATAAATAAAATAAAATAAACAAAATTATCCATACACTTAACAACATACGATGGTGCCAAAATCTATCTTCCTCTGTGAATGAACAGATGATGTGCATACAAGAAAGACACAATTTGCTTTGAAATAGACACCCCACCCTACCTCAGCTTGACCTCTCCCTGAAGGTGATTGATATGTGGATAAAAATCATCACTCCAGCCGTTTCCATAGTAATGAATGAACACACTTATAATGACACGTAAGTTTCAAAATTGATTATTCCTGAATTTTCGCTTGAGGATGAAACAGGGCTTGTTACTTTAATTCAATTTAATTTTAATAATTATATTGATGGTTTCAGCTCTCGTTTTGAAACATGAGAACTCTTATGGAGCGAAGGAATTATATTTTTTTAAAAATAATCATAATATATATATATATATATTAGGTTGGTTCAAAAATAATATCGTTTTCTCACATATGTTACTACGTGAGAAAACGACATTATTTTTGCACCAACCTAATATATATATATATATATATATATATATATATATATAACAATTTCTATGTGTAACAGTTTTCCTTCAGGCTAAATTACAACATACTATTTATGTTTTCCTAATATACTCTTACCAATTCGCAATCAGCTCTTCATTGAGGGTTTTTTAATTGTCTTGTCTGTTCAACCTTTTTTTAATGATTACAATATCATTTTTGAGAAAGCAGGTCACTTTTTTAAATCATTTTACTCCAAGCAAGGGAATAAAACCACTAAGAGGCAAGAGGTTACTGAGTGTGAAAGAATATGAGAAAAAAAGAAAAACATTATTAAGGAGAGAACAATAAAAGAACAGGAATTAAAGACAAAAGATAATAATTGACATTGCATTTAAATGTTTGAAGATCAAAGTTGACTGGATAGCTAGAAGAGAGTTCTACAAGTGAGAAGTGTGAGAAAAGAAACTGTTAGCTTATGGTTATATCTAGCCATTTAATGATGAGACCTTATTGCCAATCTTTTACTGCACTTAAATTTAAGGTACCAAAGAGGAAAGCCCATCAAAACAATTGTCATGAAAATATTTATAGGAAAGGCAAAGACAAGCTACATTATGCTGGTGGGAAAGTGACTGAAGCAAAGATGCCAGGTTAGGACTGATAACATTGCAAATTCTTTTTTGGATTTTATCAAGAATTTCTAAATATATAGTAGAAGCACCGGACCAAATGTGGCAGCAATATTCAAAGCATGAATGACTGATAGACTTATAAATGTGTAAAACAGATTCTGGAAAGACAGAATTGTCTAGCACAACATAGTGGACCAACTTTTCTAGCAGCAGATCTAGCAATTGTTTCTATATAATCTTTCCACTTCATGTCCATAGGAAACTTTAGCCTGAAGTGATGCAAGGAGTCACTCTCTTGGAGGTTAGCACCAAACATGCTGATGGAAGGTAAATAGATGAAGATGATTAAAAAACAACATTTTAATTTTGGAGGCATTAAGATTAACAAGCTATTTCTCACCCCATTTAACAATAGATTGTCGATTATTTTTTTAGATAAGCTGCTAATTTCATCTCATTGAACCAATCAGACTTACCATTAAGACAGAGGTAAATAGTTGTGTCATCAAAATGGATATTGTGTTGAGAACTGATGATATTGGGAAGGTCATTGATGAAAACGATGTAGACCAAGGATAAAGCCCTGGGGGTCACTCGCATTATTGCTAAATAATTTAGATGTGTGGCCATTCAAGATAATTATTTTACCTTCTGTAAGGAAATTGGACATCATTCACTGCCATATAGGAGTACTGATACTACATAACATTCGGTACTCTTTTCTTTCTAATAATATTTTTCTGTTTCTTAATACTTTGCTCAGATTTTGAAAGGCATCTTCTACTATCCATTGCTCTGTATCACACTTTCTGTACTCTGTTAATATGCTTTCAAGATATCTAAACTGTGGTACCTGTTTGATTTTGGTATTTCCATGGACTGAGGGAGGCTCATCTGATCTCGGCTTCCATTGTTGTTGCCAACATCAATAACAGAAACAAAACAACTGTTTGCATACACACCACTAATGTTCTTTAGGACAGTGGCATAATGGATATAGCATTTGGTTATGCATTTGTTATTGTCATTTAGTGGTCATGAGTCCAATCCTTGGATCTGGTGGTGACACACCAATTTAACAGAAATGAGCAATAACGGATACCACAGGGACAAAATATCACAATAATCAACAGATGTCACATGTCAGCCAATCAGTGGACACCTGATGATGACCATAGGGTATTTGGTTGAAACGTTGACAATAATCAGCAGAGTGGACGACTGATGATTACCAGAGGGTACTTGGTTGAAACGTTGGCAATAATCAAAAAATATCCCATATCAGCCAATCAGTGGACACCTGATGATGACCAGAGGGCTTGGAAAATTTGATACTAACAGGACATATTTAAAGCAAGAAGGATGTGGGGAAACTGCACATAACATTGCTAAGAGTTACAAATGGTCAGAAGTTGTAAACAGCCATGACCATCTACATTATGAAGGGGAATGAAACATAGAAGAAGAAGCAAGAGGTCAGTGTTCAAGCAATGGATTTCAAATGTTGATTTTCAAGCTAGCAAAGCCTTTCTACTTGAAAGATGATCCAAAGAAAATATTTCTACTTTAAAATTTCTCTCACTTTATGTTATGGGATCTTACCCATAATAATAATAATGGACTATTCCATACTTAATAAATACTGCGCCTCAGGAGTAGGCAAGAAGTGAGTCAATCGTTCACTTTCTGACCGGCTGATCGGTTGTACTCTCTTCCTATGGACGGGAGGAACCCAAAGGAGGCTACGCCGAAGGGCGGAGTCTCCTTCGGGGAGGTAGACCGGCCCTGAACCCATTTATGCGGGTTCAATGGGCTATTTTTTGGCCGAGCACACGGGCTCGGAATGCCCACGTTAAAAAGGTCTTGTGCCACATGACACCCTCGTGGGGGGGTGACTGAATATCGTGAATCAGTCGTTCACTTTCTGACCGGCTGATCGGTTGAACTCTCTGCCTTCGGGCGGGGAGGAACCCGAAGGAGGCTACGCCGAAGGGCGGATTCTCTTTCGGGGAGGTAAACCGGCCCTGAACCCGTTTATACAGGTTCAATGGGCATATTTTTGGGCCGAGCCCACGGGCTTGGAAATCCCATGTTACAAACGGCCTTGTGCCATATGATGCCCCAGTGGGGTGGGGGGACTGAATATCGTGAGTCAGTAGTTCAAGTCGAGTCAAGAGTCAAGTCAGAGGCAGTCCGAAACAGAGTGCGTTCAGACAATTACTGCAAGACATTGGAATAGTGATACTGGTCGAGACTACATTGTTCTCTCTACTAAACCTGATTGTTCATACTAACACTTCTGCTTCTCTGTATATATTCCTGTTTGTAATATATCTGAGTTATTCCATACCTGTGTTCGAGTTCTTCTTATTTGGTTCTACCTTGGACTATCACCGTGGTACAAGGAACCGGACCATAACACTTTATCTTTATGACATCTGAGAAAATATTGTAAACCTTTTGAAACATAAGTTACTTCTTATAGCACATGTGCAAATATCTTGCTAAAATTTTAGATCTTGTAACTCATCTGCAAACAGCTTGCTAAAATTTGAGATCTGTAACAGGATATTTATTATCTCTCCATAAAACATTTATTCTTTTGTATCCTCCTCCTCCTCCTCCATAAGATCTTCATACATGAAATTTCAGTATTCTCTTTATTAATAATATCCTCTCCTGTATGTATATAATCCAAATAATATATTTGTTTTTTTTTTTTCTGTTTTTTCCTGACAGTCACTAAAAACAAGATGTCCACTACATTTGTTAAAGCCAAATGTATCATTGTATATCCACCAATATCCTCCCTTGTCCCTTATTTGTTCTGTTGAAAACACAGTCCTGTAACCCAAAAAATACATCTGCTACAATACATCTTTTTTTCTCCATTTAAAGATGATGAGACAAAGTGGAAAATTTATTGGGATCTCTGAGGATAAGTGGGGAGTATAAATCAAATTAAAAGATTACATTCTGACATCCATTGTCCAGACACAAATGTGAGTCTGTCTGTCTGCCTGTTTATTTGTTTGTTTGTTATATATATATATATATATATATATATATATATATATATATATATATATATATTAAAGCCATTTGGTGTCTGTTAGATTTCAAATTGGTCCAATAAAAGCAGTGTTTTTTATGTATATACTTATATGTATGGATACATACATACACACCTACCCAGGCACCTGTTAGAGCCTTTGTTTAATGTATCCTTACACACACACACATATATATATATATATATATATATATATATATATATATATATATATATATATATATGCCTACTCATATGCATCTGTGCATACATTTATACATGCACACACACATTACAGAGCCTTTTTTCTCTTTTTTCTATACATTATTACACACATATATATATATACATACAACTATTTCTCATATATATATATATATATATATATATATATATATATGTATGTACACAAGACACAAGGGGGCTAAGTGTGAAAGAATTAGAAAACAGAAACATTAAACTGGTTTACAAAGATACTCACGCAAGCATAAAAATAGGCATTTTAACCTAATTTTTGGTTGCTGATTTCAGATATGAAATCTGTTTACACTAATATCTAGTTTTTTAGATATTTATGTATACATATACATAAAATGTATACATGTTTATGCATTCAAGGCTGCCAAATGTGTCCTACTTAGTTGATAGTCACAACAAATCCAGTCCAGCACAGGTCAAATTGTATACATTGTTCCTTGCTTGTCTGTATAGTTCACCTTTTATTCAGGATTTTGACCACACATGCAAATTAGCAATAGTTTTAAAAGAACTAGAAGCTTGCGTGCTTTTTACCTAAATTACAAATGGTGACTCTGATCAGTCAGGTGAGACATTGTGACTCTTCTTTGCCACAGGTGGGTTGGAATTCATTGGGTCTATTTCACCATGGTGTTGTTGCTTAATTTTAATTTTTAGAAATCTTATTCTTTAAAAAGAAAAGAAAATGAAATAATGGCCTGTAAGCTAAGTTTCATTGTGGTGAAATGAAATCCTATTCATATTTGAATGCCCAGTACACATCAACATAACCATATATATAATCAATGTTTATGTTGTTTTCCATATTTTTGTATCTCTACAACAGCTTCAGTCACTTCAAAATACCAAGGATACACCAACAAAGAAAATTCATTCTATTATGTGTGTGGGAAATTCACGACAGTTTCACAGCAACAAACAATTACTCATCTCCTGAGAACTGCTTACTTTCATTATTTTGACTCAATAAAAAATGACTATTTTGTAAAATAGGAGATCAGGATAAATCCTGGATGCCATACATCTGTTGTAAACCCTGTTATAACAGACTAACAGCCTAGTTTTATTACAAGAAAGCAACCTTCAACTTTGCTGCACTTATAGACTGGAGAGAGCAATGAAGTCATGCAGATAACTATTATTTTTGTCTAACAAATACAATTGGTTGCAATGCTTATTCCCTACCCAAAAATCAAATATTCCAAGCTTCCTTCAGTCATGTGACCTGTTCCTGGTCCCTATACCCCCAGCACATAAAGATCTTATTCCTTCATCATATGAAAATTCTATCAAGTTGGACTCTTCTGAAGACAATGTCCCTGCTTATTAAGGAGCAAGTGACAGTGAGTCCAACAGGATCACCCAGGAAAACCTGAATGACCTTGCCCCTGATTTGTACCTATCTAAGCAGCAGCCAGAGACCCTGGCATTTTAGCTTAAGCAGTGGAACCTGGTCGCACTAGATGTAAGAATCACCTGTTTCAGGACAAGGACTTCACATCATTCTTACTGAATGCAAAGTACACAAGATCATCCAAAAAACTCTACTCTATACTGTATTGTTGACATGAATGTATGGTATTATCCAAGTAATTTAGTTCTGTCAATTCTCTGTATCTATGCTGTTTTTGTGATATGCGTTTGTAATAGATAAAATAAACACATTATATTTTGAATTTATATGCTGCATAATAAAAATGTGATATGTGAAGGCAAAACAAAACTAGAGGTGATAGAGCAAATCTGTTCAGAAAATTGAATTCACCACATGAAAATTAGTAAAACAAATACCTGTTCACATACTTGCAAATCCTTTTTAAGTGTTATTAAAGAGCAAGAACAAAAAAGTAATCAGGAAGACAGTAGATGATGACTGACATTACATTTAAATTTTTGAAGATCAAATTTGGCTGAAAAGCATGGAGCCAGAAGAGAGTTCCATAAGTGAGAGGTGCAAGAAATACTGTTAATATAGAACTTACGCTTACATCAAACTATTTCGACTGTAAATTGATGAGACCTTGCCGACAATTTAATACTGCATTTAAACACATAAATTTAAGGTACTCAACAAAACAAGTACCATGAAAATATTTATAAAAAAGACACAGAGAAGCTACTTTATAGTGGTGGGAAAGTGACTGAAGCTGAGATACCAGATCAGGACTGATAATATTGCAGACTCTTTTTTTAACAAGAATCAATAGATATATAGCAGAAGATCAACTGTGGTAGCAATAGGCTAATGGTAGACTTATAAATATGTAAGATAGATTTTGGCACAAAAAATTGTCTAGCACAACACACATATATGGCAGTGAATGCTGAACAATCCACTCACAGGCAATAAATTTAACAGTTTTAAATATGCAGATGACACAAGTGTTGATAGCAGACAAGGAAAGGAAACTGCAAGACCTCCTTCAGAAGGTAGTGAAGAAAAATTAGTAGAAAGGACTAAACATCAGTTACAAGAAGAAAGAATGTATGGTTGTCAGCAAAAGGGACAACCCAAGATGTGAACTACAAATTGGGGACACCAAAATCAAGCAAAAGTACAAACATTTAAGTATCTAGGGAGTGTTTTAATAGAGAGTGGAAAATGCAACACCAAAATTCAAAGATGCATTGGAATAACAAAAGATGCCTTCTAAAAGCTAAGCAAACTGTAAATAAACAAGAAATAGTGATCGTTATAAGAAAACAAGAAATAGTGATCGTTATAAGAAACAAGAAATAGTGATCGTTATAAGAAAACAAGAAATAGCGATCGTTATAAGAAAACAAGAAATAGCGATCGTTATAAGAAACAAGAAATAGTGATCGTTATAAGAAAACAAGAAATAGTGATCGTTATAAGAAACAAGAAATAGTGATCGTTATAAGAAAACAAGAAATAGCGATCGTTATAAGAAAACAAGAAATAGCGATCGTTATAAGAAACAAGAAATAGTGATCGTTATAAGAAACAAGAAATAGTGATCGTTATAAGATAACAAGAAATAGTGATCCTTATAAGAAAACAAGAAATAATGATCATTATAAGAAACAAGAAATAGTGATTATTATTACAAGCTTTCAATGTTGCATCTGTGGGAAATCTGCAGCGAATGGGAAATGTCATTTCCTACAAGACGATGTAAACAATTTTGAACATTGTCAAGGCTAGAAAATGAGGATAGAGCAAGTCCAGCCCACACATGGCAGAAATACACCATTTATCATGTAATCTGACTCTTGTAAAGATGAAGTATCATTGAAGGAGTCAGGTACTTTCTGGAATGATGAAAAGAAATTGTCCAGCATCTTTGGCAATGCTTTGTATTTATCAGTTCCACTTGACATCTGCAGCGAAGTTGAATCCAAACCAGATGCTCAAAACAGGGGAGCCTTATTGAGCTCACAAAGATCAGAGTTCAACTCACTCATGATGATGAAATGATATTAACTTGGTTTTAGGGGAACTGAATTTTACAGGCTTGTTTTTTCTCCATTGAACAGTTAAGAATTGGTCAGTGGAAAGATCAGTTGTAAGACTCTGATCTTGATTTTGGATGTTCTCCTCTAAACGGTAGTATTATCAGAATATATGTTTACTTATGACTTAAAATGTTCCTAAAGCAATAAAAAATTCTAGATATAAATTCATATATCAAATATGAGGTTGGTTTCTGGTTTATAGGGATTTTATTTACCTGACCCCCTCCTCCAATGCAGAATGTAATACATGGTCTTTATATGGGGAACCCACTCATATACATAAGGGTCAAGTACAAAAATTGCCTAGTTCCCACAACCAATATCATGCTAAAATTGATATTATACTGACCCCACCTCCGTCAGTGCAAGGAGGAAAGTGCTACCATAGGATAGTAATCTCCAGGATCAAGTGCATTCTCCCATCTAAAATGAGGAAAATATTATGCTTTGATCTCAGCTGAAAAGGGATAGTGGCCAAGAAGCAATATTGTATAGTGATGATTAGAAATTTAGTTTTATTAGGCAATTCACTAATCAGGAAAAAAAGCATAAATTCCTTAGACACAAAATAAGGAAGATCAGCTTGGAAAACTTAAACCCTTTTGGAGCATATTGAGGAAAGAGAGATAGAAGAAGGTAGTGAATTACTTATCTGATGAGCTTGTGTGAATGGATAGCAGAAAAAGGCAGGATAATTAGAGAGAAAATCTGCTAAGGGTCACAAAGGATAGAAAGTTGTGGATAGCCATGATCACCTGTTGTGATGGCACATAGAAGAAGTGAATTTGATTTTTATGGGATGATCAGATTTTGAGAACTTGTGGCAGACTAAGTAGACAAAAATGTGTCTTATTTCTTGTGGAATGTATAATACTGATGCACTAATTTGTTAAAAAAATTGAGTACCCCGTGGTAAATGCTGGTTGAGCAGGACTTTGCGTTTAATGAAAAAGATAATATATATGAAAGCGTTTGCAATAGAAGCAAATTGACAAATTTTGAAAAAATAAAATCTTTTGTGAAAATCTTGCAAAGTTTCTCCTTTCACTTGAAAGATTCATTTACTGTATCAATCACGTATTTTAATTTCTCAGATTTTTTTTTTTCTCAGAATTAATTGCATTGAGAACATTGCCTCTGATTCATAAGGTTTGATTCATTTGCAGAGAAATTCAACAAAAATTGTGCAACACAAGATAAAAGTTATTCTGTGAAAAGCAAAAGAAGAATAATTTGCATTGCATAAGAATCAAGAAAAATCTGCAATTATTCATTGATGAAGAGAAATATTTTTTAAACTATTAATTAAAAATGAAATTAAAGGAAAAATAATTGATACCTTCATCTGAAATGTTGGTTAATTCACTAGATTTGCAACAAAACAAATTTTTTACACCAGAAATTTAATTCTTAAATGTCAGTTTCTACTTTGAATTTTTTTTTTTTTATCACTAGCAGAAAGAGTACTACAAATGTAAAACGATGTATACCTATATTTTATAGAATGTCTATATAAAAAAAATATATGAAAAGCATTGGATAAAGTACATCACAACTATTTGAACTGCTAGATAAGTTTGATTTATTTAGGAAAAATATTAGAATAATCCAGAATCAATACTGGGAGCAAACCACCTGCATATAGATAAAAAATGAATTCAGTAAATATGCAAAAATAGAAAAGGGAATAAAAAAAAGGATCTGTCTTATCACTGGGCTTCTTCAAACTTTATAGTTAGGAAATCCTGAGTCCTACGAGAATTTATTATTGGCAGCCACAATCTTAACAACATAGGATATGCAGATGACAGTGTCAATAGCAGATAAAAAAGGGAACTACAAGCTGTCCTACTAAAGGTAGAGAAGGAAAGCAAGAAGAAAGGACTAAACACCAATTGAAAGAAGTAAGAATCTATGGTTGTCAGTAAAAGGAACAACCCAAGATAACAACTACAAATTGGGGGCACCAAAATCAAGCAAGTACAAACATTTAAGTATCTAGTAAGTATTTAAACAGAGAGTGGAAAAAGCAAAACCAAAATCTGAAGATACATTAAAATAGCAAAAGCTGCCTTCTAAATGCCGAGCAAAGTATAAAGAAACAAGAAAATTTCCTTAGAAACAAAGAAGGAAGTCAGTCAGTTAAGTGCCATACATGGTACATGATTGGGCAATCATGTACCTTTAAATACATGACTGACTAGGCAGAAGATTTTTCCTGCAGTTTGTTGCCATTTCTTTCTCTGGCAGACTTGTTGCCAACCAAGGCTAAAGAACCCAGCTTGTCCTGCTATTCAACCTATCGCAGGTGGGAGAAGAGATGGATTCATACCTTTCCTAAAGTTATTAGTGCGTAATTGAATCTAACAAGCAGGACTGGAATTTTTACTCAGTTCACCGCGTTGTCACTCCAAGCCAATATCCATTACACCACAATACACATCCAAGAAGGGAGTACTGAAGTGTTATATAATATGTCCTTATCTATGTAAGTGAATGCTGGACAATCCCCTCACAGATGAAGAAGAGATTTGAAGTGAGAGAAACAAAGAAAAGAGTACTGAAGTGTTATGTAATATCAGTCCTTCTCTATAGAAGTGAATGCTGCACATTCTCCTTACAGATGAAGAAGAAACTTAAGTAACAGATGTGCCTCTACAGAAGGATGCTAAGAAGACCTTGGACTGAACATGTGAGCAACAACAATGTTTTAGAAAAAATAAAAATAAAAAGGACACTTATACATGGAATCACAGAGAGGTAAATTAAATTTCTCTAGCACATAATGAAGAATGAGGGCTTGGAGAATTTGACACTCACAGGACATATTGAATAGTGTAAAGTAGCAAATAACCTTCCAAACTACCTTGTGTAAATGGTTGACAGAACAGAAATTAGGAAAGATAGTAAAAAGATAACCGTTAAGAATTACAAAAAATAGAATGTTGTGGAGAACCATGATTGCCCACATCATGTTCTTTACAAGTTCTTAAAAAATACAAACTTAGATTTTATGAATTTGCTGCCTTCTGTGATCTCCACTCAATGTCAGGTCACCTCACAGATATTATTTTTGAATTTCAATTATTACTAAGAATCAAAGAGTCATCCCTGATTATTCCTATTATTTTCTAAATGGAAATGGAAACAATTCTGGAATTAACAATTAATAGTCGCTTTTTCTTTGGGCATTTTTTTTTTTTTTACTTAAGTAAAAGTTACAAGTATTCCCAGTGGAATGAAAATTGCTTTATTCTTCATGTTAAACAGTATTTCCCTAACAAAATTGTGCTGTGATGTGCTATTTTTACTGTGTTGCAGTAACAAATGTACAGAGATATTATTATTACAAATATGGTTTAAGTCATAATTTTTTCTTTAAAATTTCCAATAAAACTATTGATTCTTCTCAACTGTCATAGAAGAATTTTTCTCTTCAAAGTTTTGCTAATGGTTAATATGTTCACAGGTTTTGAATTATTAAAATTACTCCTGTAGATATTTTGTGGAATTTTAAAATAACATATTTTTCATTCTGTTTTAAACCAAGTAGCAAATTATAGCTTTATTATCTTTTTATTGATTTCTCTTGAAATATTGATTAATTTAGATATTTATTTAGAAAATGAAACTTTATTTTTACAACGTCAATAATAAAAATTGAAGCTAATGTGTTATGATAAACAAAATTATTTTCTAAATTTTTAATATTTTTCTATTTCTTTGTCAAATTCTGAAAGCAATGACTCTTGTTCAATCATTGAAGTTAAGCAGTATTGAATCTGGTCAGTACTTAGATGGGGGACCACTTGAGAACACCAGGTATGGTAAACTACCTCCTGTAATCTAAAACATATTTTGACTTTATATATCTCACAAAGGGTTGATAAGCCATAAAAAATAATCAATCAACTAACCTTAGATATTAATACTTGTGGCCATCAGATTATGTGTGTAATATCCTTTTGTATATTACTGGCTGGGCACATGTGATATAGTAGAGTGATTTTCTAAAGTGCATTGAGGCATGATTGTGACATTTTGTGTACATATCTGGTAATGGAACAGAATGCTGAAAGAAGTATATTCATGAATCCTCAGACATTTGCATGAAATAAACAAAGGAAGTTTTATCTGAGATTCAACCTTGGAGCACATCTTCTCTCTTCTATTCTGGTAATTATTAAGTCAGCCGATGCTATTGGAAATACAACTCATAATCAGTAATTAATTAGTTCTATTTTGCTTATACCGATACAGTGTCATTGTATGTGAGGTTGAAGTGTTGTGTAGTTTAATAATAGCTGTCTTGCCTTGTTTGTTGGCACACACACATACACACATATATATATATATATATATATATATATATATATAGTGCAGTTTCATTTTCTGTGATGTCTAGAAAGTACTTTAACTGACAACAGAAAATGCGATATCAAAATCCAAAAGTACATTGGATAGCAGAGATGCCTTTGAAAACCTAAGCAGAATATTTCTCTATAATGTTTCAATTTAAAGAAAAGCTAGCAGGAGGAACCATGATTGCTAATTAAAAAACTTATCAGTGAATGTTTTCAGGCTATTCAATTCATATATGATCTGTGGTGGAATCAATGTCCCAGTTTATTTATAAGAATTAAGTTCTGATATGAAATATTTCTCATGATGCCTAGAATTACTTGGATTACCCCAGGACAAGCCTGGTTGGGGCCCCAGGAAGTCTTTTGTGACCCTCACTATCTTATCAAGATTTGCTTTTTTCTACCAACATTTATATGTTACAAATTAAACTAAGCATCACTGATTACTAAAGGATGAAAAAGATTTTTGTGGATTTTGACGTCATTCTGGGATTTTTTTCTTTTTTCTTATCCAAATCTGTGAATTTGTTTTGCTCATGCTAAGTCTAAAAAAACACTATATAAAATTCATTATTTTTTATCCATAATGTTGAATGTGTTAAATTTCAACTGTTTAACAAGAGAAATCTCAAGTTGGTATTAAAAATTGCATTAAAAACATTGTTGATTTATTTCAGATAGAATAATCTATTATGACATGTCTCTAATTTGTATTTAGGTACATAGTATTTATTTTCAACATTTCTAGTTGAATTGTTCATGTATATTGCATATGATCTGTTATTGTACATAATTAGGTTATAATAAAATTAGTATTTTATATAATATAGTAAAATAGCAGTAAAAAGAATATGAGTCAGTTCATGGGTAATCTTTATCATTGTTGTAAGTGTTTCATTCAAGGTGTTCTTTGACCTTCCTCATGTAAATTTTGTATCCAACTAGAAAGTTAACGATGAGAATACTTGTTTGAATTCTTCTTGGAATAATAATAATGCTTCCTGTTAAAGTTTCAAAAAAATATGAACTTGTTCAAAGACATGAATATCAGAAGGATGTTTGCTGATGGCTGTGTTATTGAATCTTTTTAATTCTTCTATTGCTTTGAAAGATTAGAAAGGGTGAAATCAAAACTTTTTATTTTATTTTTCAATGTCAAGAAGGAATGTTTAAAAAAATGTTGCCTTGCATCTTCAACCAGAAACACACCTTGTCCAGTACTTTTATTTTGGACTTTTCCTTTTAGCTTACTAATTTCTGACCATTTTCCATCTTTTTTATTTTTTGTTTGATTTTTCAATCTCTTCAAATAATAGTTTGTATAAAAATAGACAATTTACCAAACTACTTATCATTATTTTACTGCTCCAAAATTTCTATGAAGTTTAAACTGTATTCAATCTCAGCAAAGAGATAGAAACAAAGTAAATAGTTTCACTGCTTCCTCTTTATATATATATATATATATATATATATATATATATATATATATATAGTGATTACTAAGACAAAAATGAAAAAAAGTATTTAGAGATGCCAAGAAGTATTACCATTGTTCTGTTTGATAAAAAAAATCCAACTTTGAAGAATCATGGCATTTCCTATTATTCCTTTTGATTTAAAGATGATTCATGTTTTTCTAAAAGAGGATATTTGTCTCAGACAAATAAGTTGGGTCTTTTAATTGTTATTGGCTGATATTTTTTGCTATGTGGGCTTCACTAGACTTTAAGCTATTTGATTGGATAAATGTTTAAATACTTTATTTTTTGCAAAAGTGCATGCATTTCATCTTCATGCATTCAACTCATTGAAGCTGAAATCCTATTTTGGTATCTCTTCTGTCTGTAATAGAAATATGGTTGTCTAAATTGTTTTCCAGAGAATTGAAAAATTAATCATTCTAAAGATTAATTTCAGTTTTAGTCATTTTTTTATTATAATGATAAGTCAACCATAGTTAGGAACATCAAGTCAATGTGAACTCCATAATCATTTTCCTAGCTGCATAGTATGTGCTTCACCAGGGCTACATATGGTTTCTGAATTCAATGTTGTCCTTGTGATAAACTAGTTGCCAACCAAAACTATAGAACCTAGACTGCCTTACTATTTACTCATAGTTGGAAATTTTAAATTCAGAATTGTCTTTCTCTTAGGCTGGCTGAAGCCCACTGTCCTGCTCTTTGTCCATAGTTGCAGAAAGAAAATATGAATTCATACCTTTCCCAAGAGTATTTGAACATGTGAATGTAATGAACTCATTGGGATTCAAACTAGGCTCTCCAATTTCTCAATCAGAGCCACTATCCGCTATCCCACTATGCCTCCAATTAATTAATTATGCTGGTTGCATCATTTAACTTACAAGAGTAAAGTTGAAGGTTCAAAATATGCCATCGATGTCATACTTGCTGGTATTTTCGAAAGAAAACTAACAAAAATAAACAAAGAAAATATAATAAAAGAATAAACAAAAAGAAAACCTATTGTTTATGACACGAGGAATTAATTCTGTGAAGTACTTTTCTTAAGATTTGAAATGTTAAAGGGTATTTGTTGACACAATGACCTTCTCTCAAAATCAAATGGCAGAATTCATAAATAAATTGATATTTTCTTTGCTTTTCTTATTAACAGTATAGGATTCATTTATCTTTATATAGAAACAGTCAATGTCTTTTATGCAGTAGTATCCTAATATCAAAATATTTATTTTCTTTTTCCAGAAATTGATATTTTTAAGCAATATTAATATTATATTTTTGTTTAATATTAATATCACATTAAATTATTTTCATTAAACTTTATCACATTGTTTAAATGTAAATGAAATATATTAAATGCATTTCTTACAAGGTGATTGAAAAGTAACTCCTCATTTTAAAATACTTATAATTTATTTATTAACTATGATTTTTACAAGAAATGGTTATACAGGGAAAGCATTTAGGATATGGTTTTATTTAAAATTCAATATGGCCACCAGATTTAGCTACCAGCTTCTTTAGTTGCCTAGGAATCACGTCATTTCCCCAGGAACTTTTTTGGTATAGAAGACATAACTTCTTATATTTGCCTTTCAAGTTCTTCCAAAGTCTTGGTTTGGTATAATAAACTTGCTCCTTTAACCAATCCCAAAAGAAAAAAGTCACAGCATGTTAAGTCGTGACTCCTGGCTGGTCACTCATACATAAAAATAGAAAGTTACTTTTCAATAACCCTGTATATGTATACGGTCAATATGTAGGATTTTTAAAAATTTATAATAGTTCACCCAATACAAGGCTCAAGAGCCATTCAAGGTAGAATGTTACTGTTAAAATGGTTATGAAGAAAAAGTTATATGACATAAAATGAAAGAGGAGATGATAGGAAGTAAAGATTATGAGGATAGATAAATGAAATGGTATGAGGAATGAAAGAAGAGAGCTGAGGAAGTGAGGATTATGAGAATAAGGAGGATAGATAATGATTGACTCCTGACTTGAAGAGGTAGGTATTGAATTATTCAGGAAAGCACCCATATAGTAATTTATTCCACAAAGTCTTGAAGTGTTTTTTGACAATGATGTTCACCTTGTACAAGGCCTCAGAGCCACTCAAAGTAGAGGGTTACAGATTAAGAGGATCAATTTATGGGGATATGTAGGGAAGATAATACTTGACTCTAGACATAAACATGTGAATATTGTAGGATCAGAGAAGACTCCTCTTGTATTATTGCACAGTGGAGTAACAGATAGAGACTTGAATTCTGCATTCGAATTCCATTTGAGTTCTTTACATTCACTTGTATGCTAATACCTTTGGGAAAGGTTTGAATTCATTGGTTCTCCCCCCAGCAATGGTTAAATAGCAGGACAGATCGGGTTCTATAGCCTTGGGTAGCGAATGGTCTAAAAGAAGGACAAATCTGAATTTAAAACATGTGGAGGGTTGTTTGAGGATATTGTGCCATACTGTGCACCAGTTTTCTGTATTCTACGCTTTCAAAAAGTTTGGTTACTTGGTTCTTCTAAATTTGGTTGCTTTTTATTTTTATTAAAAATATTACCCATAAAAATAAAAAGCAACCTACTTAAAACCCAAAACATACAGCCACAATGTTGGTTGATGACAACGCACTAAAGACTGGGGTCTTTTTTCAGCCATTTAGACCTAAATACAAAAAAACTTGTGAGAAAGCAAGAAAAAGTCAAAAGGAAGATTACTAAATTAAAAAGTTCTGTAGTCTTCAATAACACATGCCTCAATAATATATATATATATAGAGAGAGAGAGAGATTGAAGTCAACAACTCAGTGGCATGTGAAAAACCCACCACACGTTTTGGTCACTGAGTGTTGACTTCAGTGCCCAATTATATATATATATATATATATATATATATATATATATATATATATATATATGTATAAGTAGGAACTGATATTAAACTACAAACAACAAAGGTTATGGCCATAAATAAACTTCAACCCCATACTGCTTCACCTGGGATAAGATAGCTTACGCCCTCAACAATCGTTAACACAAATCCATTCCCATTAACAAGGCATCTACTAGAAGAGGAGTGACATTGAAAATAAATTTAAAACAATGCTTAGAGACTGATGATAGCCATGCACAAAATGGCTTGAAATAGACTATATCTATGTTGAGGTAATTTTTGTTTTTTTGCTGTAAAAAATACATATGCTCTGTTAAAATAAATGCATTGAGCTCTTTGTGGATCAGTTTTAATAATTAATATTATTAGAATCCACCTGGATTATATACCAACAGATCGATCACCTGTGCTATATTATATATATATATATATATATATATATATATATATATATTATAATTGTATTATAATAAAGCAAATTTGAAGTAAATATTAACAGCTGGTTTTTATAAAAAATAAAATTATTTCCATTTTATCCGAGTCTTTTTATCCAAAAGTCTGTCTTTACTGATATCATTTTTAAATAAAAAAGCAGGTGTAAAATTTTCAAGATTTTATTTTTATTATTTTTACTTGTTTCTTCTATTTGTTTTGTTGTACATCTTTGTGAGGAGACATATTTTCTTCCATTAAATTACAGTTTAAAAATTTCAGCTATTCTTCTGATGATGATGACTGATCTTGTATTTATCCTGTTCAAAATCACTTAGGCAGAAACTGAAACAAATGAATTCTATTGATTTTAAAATTATCAAATGTAGAACATGGTTAAAATATTATTTTCTCCTTCTCATCTATGAAGTGTTACTCCAGCAGGATGTGTTAAAATTTTTTCTCTCATTTTTTTTGTCTCGCTTCATTGATTTCTTTTCTTCTGTTGATCAACATTTTTTTATAAAAATTTTTATGCTTAATCTACAACATCTCTCCTAAATTAGGCATATTATGGCCCTATTCCCTTTGTCATTAACAGGTACACTGCATGCATGTTGTAGACTCCTATATATATATAAAGCTTAAAGTTTGAATGTGCACAAATATTAAATGAAACTGTGATGTCAAATAAATGCAGCTTTATCATTTATATATATGCCAGAATGTGTCTTATATCCTGCCCAACGTTGTTCTTGTTTAATAGAGATAACTAATTTTTTTTGATCATTTCTCCCCAAGAAAGGTAATAATGCCAATAAAATGCAAGGGGTTACTGAGAGTGAAAGAAAATGAGAAAACATTAGTGAAGAGAAGAGACAATAATAGAATGGAAATTAAGAACAGAAGATAACAATTGACATTGCATTTAAATTCTTTGAAGATCGAATTTAACTGGGAAGAAAGAAACCAGAAGAAAATTCTAAAAGCAAGAAGTGCGTAAAAAGAAATTATTAGAATAGGACTTACGATTACATACATCTGGCTATTTGAATAGTAAAGTTAGCGTTCTAGTACCATGTCTTAATTCATGTGATCAAGGTAACAAGGAGGAAAGCTCATCAGAACAATTATCATGAAAATATTTATAGAAAAGATAGAAAAACCACATTATGAAGTCAAGATACCAGGTCGGGACCAATAATATAGCAGACTGCATTTTATCAAGTATCTCAAGCTATAAAGCAGGAGTACCACACCAGACTTTTGCATATTCTACTATAAAAATCAAATTTTAAAAAATTGACACAAAAGTTAAAATTTAAAATCTGGTCTTTTGTGATCTTTTTAAATCTACAATTGTTTTATTCATGACTTTTATAATTAAATTGCTTTGTTATTCAAATAAAGTTATTTTCTCTCTTCAAAGTGTTGATGACCTGAGCATTTACATCACAGCCTCTGGATAAAGCAAAGTAAACAATGTTGATACTTTTAGTTGTATATTCTGAAAATCTATCAAATCAAGTTTTAATTTCTGAAATATTTATATTTTTAAGTTTTGTTCATAAAGATAATAAAGCAGGTTAGCTGATTTGTTTAAAAATGAAATTATGAATAACGGTCAAATGAAAACTTTTCTTAACTGATGCATTTCATCCTCTGATGGACTTTCTCAAGGCAAATGTAAGGATTTTATTTCGTAACAAGTATTTATATACAGAAATAAAAATGTTGTTAGTTTTTCAGAATTTTTAATTTAAGAATGCCTATAAATATAATTCAGGCAAGTGAAAATCAAGGTAAATTCTGGAGGATGCTTCTTCCTTTATGTTCCATGTCCCTTCAGGACCTAGGTGATCATGGCTCTCCAAAACTTCCCTCTATCTCTCAATATGTTTTATCCTTTTGCTATTTCTCCCAAACCCTGTTCCATCATCCACTTGCTCAAGCCCGCTAGGTATGTCACACGCTGCTTTCCCTTGTCTCTCTTTTCCACTATCCACCCTGTGAGGATCAGATTTTCTAAGCCCTTCTTTCTCATTACATGTCCTTGAAATTTCAGCTGCCTCTTCCTGATGTCAAATATAAGCTTCCTCCTTGTTTGTATCTTCTCCAAAATCTCATCATTGCTCACATGTTTGGTCCATAATATCCTTAGCATCCTTCTGTAGAACCATACCTCCATTGCCTTGAGTCTCTTCTTCATCTTTGAGGAGACTGTCCGACATTCGCAACCATAAAGAAAAACAGATAACATGTAGATGCTAAGTGATGCAATTTAATGCCTAATAAACAAAAGCGAGTATTAAATGTTATTGTTGTTGAATTTTTTTCTAAGATGAAATTATCTATATCGAGTTTATGTTTTAATTAATCCAAGCAGTAATGCATTCCCCATGCATTACTGTAGTTCATCTAATTTAATTCTTCATCAGAACACAAACCTGCAACTATTTAATAGATATGCTGTTACACTTGCCAGTGTACCTTGAAACCTATAAGTTATACATTGAATAAATATTGACAAAAATGTTTAATCCTATTGAACTGCATCCATTTCACTTGTATCATTTTATATCTATTTATCTCTCAAACATATAACATATTCATTCACATGTGAAATGTACAGTTGAAATGACTGCTTACTGTCTATATATACTTTTAGTATTTGCTGTCTTTCTATATTTATAGTGATAAAAGTGAAAGGAATCATGGTAGATTAATGAATAGGAGCTTGGATTGAGAAATCAAAGAGCTGAGTTCAAATTCCAGTCAGATTCATTACATTCACTAACGTGCTAATACCCTAGAAAAATGTATGAATCCATCTCTTCTCCCCTCCAGCTCTGGGTAAATAGCAGGTCAGACTGGGTTCTAAAGCCTTGGGTGGCAACTAGTTTAGGAGAAGGAAAACTCTGAATTCAAAACTGTATGTAGCCCTGGTGAAATACATACTATTCAGCTAAGGAAAGGATCATTTGCCATGACCCTATGATCCTGACTATGGTCAACTTCTTTTTTCTTTTTTTTTTATGATGATGAAAAGATTGAAGTATTTATTCAACAAATTCTAACCTCTACAATTAGATATTATATTGCTAGTTAAGAAAATGCCATTGGTTTATTCTTTGATTACCAGTGAATCAGCATAAAGGCACCATCATTGTTTCATTCTGTTTGTTTTTCATCAAGTGAAATATATTAGGTTGGCGCAAAAATAATGTCGTTTTCTCACATAGTAACATATGTGAGAAGACAACATTATTTTTGCACCAACCTAATATTAATCAAAGTTCTGACACCAATTGATATTGATTGAAATATAAATTAATATTTATTTTATGACATTATTGATGTTCGCATTATAAAAGGTGATGTTAAGATGTTTTAACCCAGGAGAAAACACTTTTTTAAAAATTTGTTCAATTTGACCTGCATTTTGAAAAATACAAAATCAATCCAATTAATTATAAGAAGTTAAAAGTTCATGAAAATAACAGACAATGGTCAATGTTTTGAAGAATTTATTTTTAAAAAAAAACCTATACAAGAACCATAATGTAAAATATTTTTCAAGAAAATTTAAAACTTTGAAGAAAAAAAAAATTTTCTGACCTACTAAAACATCCATAATGCAGGTCCACTACATTTTACTTGATTCCAAGTAAACTTATGATACACTTATATGCTTTATGATTCAGAACAGTAAGATCATATTTGTTGTTATAATCATAATGTTTTGACCATTGTACTCTGTGCCCAAATTAAGATGTCTATCATATTCAGTAACCTTCTTAGAATTTGAAACTGAACCCCTTTATTCAACCCATAAGGATAGAACTTCCTTGTTGTGGTTTCCATGCTTAGATGATATTTCATTTTGCTTAATACAATCAGTCTTTCTTCATTTCTCCTACTGAATCAGATTATATGACTTTTCAGTGCTGCCAGACCAAGAGATTAAATATACAACTACCAGAAAACCATATATGTTTTAACCAATTTTTTAATCTACAAGGACATGGATTCAATCAAAGTTTTAATTCTGAAGCCTTAAAGCTTACATCTGTACATGGATGATGGGGACTATATGAGTGTCCTAACTCAGGTGGTAAAACTGTATGCATCAACTACTGAACATTGACAATCATTTTTTTTTTCTTGATTCTCGGTTCACAATATACAGATTGTGTAGCAACACCCACAAAAGCAGAATGGGAAAAACCTTCACACATGGATTGAATAAAAGGGTTCACTTCAAAATCTTAACAATTTTACCAAGGATAAAGGCCAAAACCTGAAGAAAGCTGAAGGAGACAATGTCTAAATATTGTGAATATAAAAAC
The DNA here is from genome assembly GCA_963932145.1 of Acanthosepion lycidas. Taxonomy (NCBI): domain Eukaryota; kingdom Metazoa; phylum Mollusca; class Cephalopoda; order Sepiida; family Sepiidae; genus Acanthosepion; species Acanthosepion lycidas. The sequence continues at coordinate 87,415,744 of OZ010585.1, read as the reverse complement.
AAACCAACATGAAGATGTTGGTCTGAATAGCAAAGAATATACTAATGATAATTTCTCATTTAAAAAATTCCAAAAGAATTAACATGCAATATCTAACACAGATGTTGAATTGTTTTTTTTTGAACTGATTAAGTCTTTCTTATTAAATCATGAAATGAAAGTTGTCCTGAATGGCCACTCTTCTAGATCTTTTTGTATTAATGCAGATGTCCACAGCTCAGGAATCTATCCTTGGATCAACTTTTTTCTTAATTTTCATCAATGACTTGCCTGATGACATCAGTTCTCAACTTGATATCTGTGCTGATGACACAATCATTTACTGCTGTGGAATGGATCAGTGCTGACTAAACATCTGATGCAGATAGTGCTCAGCAATTGCAATCCACCAGCCTGCTGCCTCTGGTTTTACCATATCCCTGGTATGGAAGCTGAGGGGTTGCTAAAACTTGTTTCAACATGCTTCTTGAAGTCTACAACATCAGGCTAAATATTAGCCAACCAAATGTCAACTTTGCATATAAGACACAGGAAATATTTTTTAAATATATTTTGAAAAAAGAGAGCAGTTTCAATATCATCAAAAGGTTGTCTTATATACCATAAAAAAGGTGTCTTATTTTCTGTCAAATGGTGTCATGTCTTATAAAGATGGGTGTCTTATATCCAGTCACATATGGTATGTTGCAACATCTGTCTATATTTCTTAGATGAGGTATTGCAACTATTTTATACTATTTATATTTCAGGCTGTTGTCTGCATCTTTATTGTCATATTCACAATGTTTCAGTGATTGTATGCTCTGGCCTTCTTCAGGTAATGTTTGTGTGAATTTTGAACTGAACCCAGAATAGTCAATCTGGATGTTGCTGTCTCTGAAGATTGATTCAATGACGTTTGTGTAAAAAATTAGATTTTCTTTTAATGGGGGTGTTTTCTGAGGCTTTTATTCCCACTTGAGTCCAGTTAATCTTTTTTATTGATTTTAGACAGGACAACATTGTAAGTAGACTGACCAGTATGGAACACAAGGGATAAGTCATTATGGTTATTTGTAGCAGAAGACCCCATCTTTAAATTGTGTGAAAGTACCAATTACAAGAAAGGAGGTGTCCACTAGAGATTTGCTCACAAGTACATCAGAAGGTTTACAGCATAAATTCAACCTGATCTTGAAAGTAACAGCTTGATTGATGATGGAATTGTTGAAGTTATGTAATTGTTGCATCAAAACATTAACACATTTACAGAAAAATCCAATTTTTTATGCAAATGTCATCAAACCAATCTTCAGAAAGGGTAACATACAGATTGAGTTTTCTGGGTTTGGTTTAAAATTTAAACAAATATCACCTGAAGTAGGCAGAAATGTTTTGAATGTGACAATAAAGATGAGGACAAAAGTCTGAACAATGTAAATAGTGTCAAATGGTGTTAGAAATAATCAATATTAAATAACCAATATTAAAGATTTTTTCTTGTATTTATATAATAATTTTTTTTTAAAAATCATAATCAGTAAGTGATGCAATTATAATTTTTCTGGAGAAATTCTTAGCTTTATGTTTTTTAATTCAATTTTCTGTTTTCAAGATTATTTGATAATTATTGAAACTTTTAGAAAAGACAATATTTTGTAATATGTCCTGATGTTCCTCTTTATTTAAACAAATGCAATAGCACAAGAATAAAATTAAACTGCATTAAAAATCCCAGTCTTTAAAGGCTTTTTAAAATTTTTTTTACCTTCCGATAAATGTTTCATTTCCTCACAAGGAAAACATTGTCAATTTAAAGCATAAATATATTGTTAATGTGATCAGATATAGTCCCAAGTAAAATGAAATGTTTATCGCAAAATGCCTTTGTTTTGGCAGATGCACCATTTCTGCCATGTTGAAAAGGATACAGAAAAGGTTATAAAAGAAGATTAAAAATAATAATTCTGTTATATTGTGAAAGGAAAAAGCTTCCAACAAACCAACATGCAATAACATTAATTTCAAAATCAAAACAAGTATTATAAAGAAACTGTACATTTCCCCAGGGAAATTAGAAAGTATCCAATCTGTCGTCACCTTAAAGCACATTCCATATATTGGGATCAATGGGTTCCATCTTTGAATATGAATAATATCAATGAACGTTCTACACTCACGTGCATGTGATTTTGAATGAAGTGGCTATTAATGGCAATTTTAACTGGCCTTTACAGTAAAACAGCCTGGACAATGACATCTGATTAGCTCTTTACAAAAGAAGTTACATTAAAAATCTGAATTATTATGCACTGATTAACTTAAACCAGCATTCTCATCTTGGTTGTTATAATCTAGGAATTTTACCCACTCCAACAGATACCTGAAAGCCAGAAAGTGCAAAGTTCAAAATTGATGTAATGGAATAACCTGTCACCCCCATGAGTAACTACACTATAGGTAGTAACTATCTATACGTATTGGTAAGTCAATGAACTACAGAGTCTAGCTGCAACCTGTTCCAGCTAGAGTCGAACTCTCTACCTTCGGGCAGAGAGGAACCCAGAGGAACCCACACTAAACCGGCCTTGTGCCACAATGCAACCCTCATGGGTGGGGGGGCGTAGCTAAATATACTAGCTGCGATCTGTTCCAGCTAGTCAGTCAAACTCTCTGCCTTTGGGCAGAGAGGAACCCAGATGAGGCTTTGCCGAAGGGCAGAGTCTCATTTGGGGAGGTGGACTGCCCCTGAACCTGTTTATACAGGTTCAAAAGGGAGTATTTTTGGCCGAGCCTATGGGCTCAGAGAACCCACGTTAAACATGGCCTTGTGCCACATGAAACCCTCATGCGTGGGGTGGCTAAATATTCTAGCTGGTATCTGGTGAATACGACTCAGACATATGTGAGAACTACAGACTTTCCAATAGTAGCACTCACTACTGGATTGACTTGTGACGACTGTGCACATAACTGTTACCTTATTTCTTATTGTACTGGTTTTTACTTATTTTATCCATCATATTTTTCAAGTATATATACCTATTAGCACAGAATATAACAAAATTGTTTGACTGAAACAACCACAATGAGGACACCAGTCTGTGTTAATCAGCATATAATTTATTCCTCATCTTAATTCAGATAAAAATCTGCACAGTGAATTTTTTTTAATTTAGTTTATGCAATGCATTTCAGCATTGCATTAATAAAAAAAAAGAATAAAGTTTCAGATTTTAAAATTGGTTGGCATTATTAATCTGAATTTACAAGATTCATGATGAAGCATTGCAGAACAAATCCTTTTATTCTTTATTGTTTTCAGAAATTCTACAATGTGTCATTTGCAAATTCTACAAAATGTGTTATTTGCAGACAAACTAAGTGCAATATGCATTGAGAAAAAAAGACCTAATAATTTGTTTTAAAAATGTCTGACTAATAATGATGACCCTTATTACCTGATAATTAATAAGAGTATTAATTCATTTGAATCTTTCATCACCTAATCATTATAAATCTAATAGTTACACAGGTAAACTAGTAGATTTATAATGATTACATGATGAAAATAGTCTCTCCTTCTCTCTCTTTCCCAGCCCCACAGAATGCCACCCCACATGGCTCTGGTCATTCCTAGCCCTACTGGTTCAACCTGAATCACCTTCAAACAACTGTTCATCGCTGTAGAGCCAACCTTCAGAAATGGAGATATGACACTGATGTTGATCCCAGCTGCTGATGGCAGCAATCACAAATACGGTACATCTTCTATCTTGAAGATCCAAGGACACTTGACGACCTTGAAAGCTTAACACCACAAGCAAGGCTCTGAGTGAAACACTGGATGGGTGTGGTGTAGTGACTGGATAAGAAGTTTACTTGCACTATCAAAAAATATCTGCTATATTTCAGTAATTTTGAAATTGCATTGTACTTATAACATATTAAAAACTTTATGTTGCTCTGCATTTTCATCTGTATACTCAATACTTTTTTAATCATTTCATTCCAAGTAAGGATATAAAGCTGCTAAGAAACAAGGGTGTAAAATAGTATGAAAAAATCCATTATTAAGGAGAGAGAATTATCAAAGGACAAGAATTAAGAAGACAGAAGATAACGATTGATATTGCATTTAAATTTTTGAAGATTAAAGGCAATAAAGCCACCTGGATGCAAAGGGTTTACTGAGTGTTATAGAATATGAGGAAAACAACTATTAAGGAGAGAGAATTATAAAAGGTCAAGTATTAAGAAGACGATAATGATTGATATTGCATTTAAATGTTTGAAGATCAAAGTCAATAAAGCCACCTGGATGCAAAGGGTTTACTGAGTGTTAGAGAATATGAGGAAAACCACTATTTGGGAGAGAGAATTATAAAAGGACAAGTATTAAGAAGACAGAAGATAATGATTGATATTGCATTTAAATTTTTGAAGATCAAAGGCAATAAAGCCACCAGGATGTAAAGAGTTACTTCATGTTATAGAATATGTGGCAAATATCCAAACTTTAAAAATTTACTTACCTACTGAATAAATTACAAGAGCTCCTTCTTTTAACAAAATATTTCCAGTATGAATGTGTTTTGACGTTCCTACAATATAACCAGAAGAGTCCTGGTTGAATTGCCCATCTCTATTCAGTAGACTCTTCTGGTGATGTAGAATATATATATATATATATATATATATATATATATATAGTCATTGCATTTTATGGGGGACCATGCAATCCACTTTTTAAAATTTAACCTTATTTTTTACTCTCTTCTTGGTCAGTTTGATAACTTTTCACCACCCTCCTATATGTCCAGGTTTAAAACTTTTCAGCACCCATTCATATGCCCATGCTGAGAACTCTTCATCACTCCGAATGTGTTCAGGCTGGTAATTTTTCAGCACCCCCTCATATGTTTGGGCTGAGAACTTTTCAGTATCTCCCTTCTGTATTTGTGAATGGAAGAGAAATGATGAATTATGATGGCTTGTGTTTTAAGTGAAAAAGAATAATTCTATAAGTAAAAAGACTTTCTTTTTGTCTTTCAATTATGGCTGGTTGAAGGACTGAAGCAATTGTATCAGTTACTTTTGTACTTGTTTTTTTATCAGGTGTTGGAATGATTGCTGTTGATACTCTATTGATGTACCTGATGTAATCTTTCGTTCATACCTCAACCATCTTTTCATAAGTAATAATCAATAAAACTCCTAGATTTTCCTTTTGGCTCTGAGGAGAGAAGACTCAACTGATTTGATTTATCCTTGTTACAAACATATTTTTCTTTGTAAACAAATAATTTTTCTTTCAATCAGAATTTCTTTTACGCACAAAATACCACCCAACTACAACAAAAAATAAATAAAAAATTTGTAAGTAGATAATTTATTTTTCAATTAAAATGCTTTTATCTACACATTTTTTTACATATTCTGATATCATTTCCATTAAAGAAAGATATTTTTTTACCAATGTCCAAATAGAGTTTTGATTTTAACCATTGCTGAGTGAAAAGTTTTCCACATAAACTCTTTTTCCTTTTTTTGCTGTGTTCTTCAGGATGTAGATTTTCCACAACGTCCATCTTCTACATTTGGTTAAACACTGTAACATTTACTGTCTGTCTTTGTCCTTGCTCTGCCCTCATTCACATAAACTTATTATGCTACTTGCTGTTTTATGTCGATTCTCTTGCCTTCAAGATGTCCTGTAAGTGTTAGATTCTCCAGGCCTTCTTTTTTCTTTGATGTAATGTATTCCTTCATGACTCTCTACAACTTCTTGTCTTTTGTTGCTTTAAGTAACTTTTGAACCTTTACTATTCTTTTTATTCTTGTTCTCCTATCCATTCACACAAGCTCATGAAGCAGGTAATCATAGCTCCTCACAGCTTCCTATCTTTTGTTACTGTAACTTTTGACTCTTTACTCTCCCTCTTTGTCTTTGTTCTGCTATCCATTCACACAAACTCATTTAATGGGTTACCTGCTTTTTTTTTTTTGCAGGTCTTGTGAGTGTTTAATTCCCTGAGCCTTCTTTCCTCATGATATATGTCAGAAATTTTAATTTTTTCTTTCTGATTTCCCATAAATTCATTTAAATTATTTTATCTCTCTCACACACTCTCCATCTCCATCATTAATATTATAATTTATATAAATACTAAATATAATCTATATCTATAAATCATTAAAAGCAGAAGTAAAAGATGGCATTGAATTGCTATTAAGAAAGGCATAAATTCAGTTTTCCCTGTCTGATTGCTTGACATACTGACAAAATATCTCTCAACAAGCTAAAATGATAACAGCACTATCATTTATTATTATGCTCTATGAATTTTGGAAAGAAGTAACAAAAAATATTCAAAAGGTTTATTTGAATCATGCTCCAGATCTTTGGACAGTCAAAAAGTAGTTTGGTAGATTTTGTTAAAGAAATTATAACCTAAACTATCGACCACACTCTGGATGACTGTTTGACACTCTGCTTGCCATCATGGTGAATAAACTGAAGATTTTGACTTAAGAGATTGCAAAGAATTTGAAAATCGATATCTCAACCTCATTTTGCCATTTGGAAAGACTTGAACAAGTGTCATTTTCCACCATGACAACACAAGACTGCATGTTGCACAATGTACCCCTTACAGCACCCACTGTCTCCTGACTTGGCTTCTTCAGATTTTCATTTGTTCCAGAACAATTTAAATGTTAAAAACTTTGACAGTCAAAAACTACCTCACAATCTTCTAAGAAGAAAACACAAATTTTTCTATGAAAAAGGCATCAACAAGCTCATAGAGACAATTGTTAGAAACAATGGCAAGTATGTACTTGATTAATGTTTTTTTGTGAGTATGTAAAATTTTGTTTTGGAATTTTTAATTGGGCACAAACTTTTACAATGATCAAATAGTTGATATGGAAGAAAGGAACATTTTTTCTTTAATCCACTGTCTTTGCTACCACTGCCCATATTATATTTACTGAAATTAATTAATCCAAATCTCTATCATTATTCAGATTCTCAAATCTCTTTTATGCATCCTCACCATCACCAGAGTTCATCTTGCCTGCTGCAGAATGTCATTCACTCTCTGTTAGTATGGAGCTTACTTTTGAGCTTTAGGCTTAGTCGTATCAAAACTTCCTCTCGACACCAACACAAGAATGTTAAATGGTTGGAGAGGCAAGCGAGTCTGTTTGCCTCCAATGTCTACTTAGTTCAAGTCCGTATTGACTGTAAATGTATTTTTAACTTTGTGAAGAACCATTAACATAGCCAACATTGTTCAGACATTCAATCTCCTCTTATGTATTCTCTCTCTTGTTAAAGCTTGGCTTGTTTACTGGAGAATTATATTATTACTTCCCTTGGAAGAAGAGATCTGAATCTCCACATAATACTGGATATACTAATGACCCTTCTCAGACAATCTCTCTCTCTCTCTCTCTCTCAAACAAATGAATGCATCAAGAATTAGGAAAACAATTGTAAATGGGATGAAGAGATGTACCAACTGTTTTCACAAAGCACTCAGATGAACTGAAAATGCTTTGTTATTTGATTCAGTTTAATCCTAGATCATTTTTAGTTTTATTACATCAAATTAAATGTCAAGTTCTCTGGTTGATTTCAGATCTTGGAAATAAGACAAGAACTGGATTTTAATCTGTATCTGGGATGTATACATCGCATAGCAGGAATCAGCATGATGGGTTCAAATTCCAGCTGAGGTTTCTTAGATTCCTTTTTGCACATATACTCTTTGTAAAAATATTAATTTTATTATTCTCTACAGCTATGGGTTAAATAATAAAGCTGACCTGGCTCTCTAATGTTGGTTAGCAAACAATCTAAAAGAAGGACATCTCCAAATTAAAAACTAGTTGGCATCCCTACCCCATAAAATAAGACTATTTGCTATGGAAACTACAACAGCAATTCCTAGTGTAGTTAGGCTGTGGCACTAGTCTGGTGAGGCTGTGGCCCTATACTCTATATGTGTCTACTGGTACTAAGGAGTTGGGAGAGTAGGTTGTTATTTGAAAAGATAAAACTTGTACATTTTTACACAATGGTGGGGAAGTTTTTGTTTTATTTTTCAGGATAATTCCTTTTTTGTAGTTGGTTTGTATTGAATTTAATAAAACATTTTCTTAATTGCCATATATTCTTGATTGAATTTTTAATCAAATCCAGTAATTAGGAAGAATGACAGTAACGAAGGTGCTTACTGTAGAACAACCTACTTAATCACATTTAATTACATAAATAGGGAACTTGTTTTGAGGTCAGATCTTTTTTTTGTTTTGTTTTTTGATCATTTCATCAAAGTAAGGTAATAAAGTCACTAAGACACATGTGATTAATGAATGTGAAAGAATATGAGAAAAATAAATCATTATTAAGGAGAGATGACAATAAAAGACAGAAATTAAAAAAACAGAAGATAACGATTCACACTGCATTTCATTTTTTGAAGATCAAAATTAACTGGAAAGCAGGGAGTCGGAAGCAATTTCTACAAGCAAGAAGTATGGGAGAAGAAACTATTCCCATAGACCCTTACTGATACATCTATTCATTTCAATTTACTTATTAAATTATTTTACTTATTTACATAAACTGGTACTTATACTGACTATCATAATTTTGAATATAAATAGTGTATCTAGATTATATGCATTCAAATATGCTATTTCTGTAAAAGAGAATCGGCTCAGCTCGATAAAAGATTTTGAGTTGGTTGTATGTGGTGTTGTACGCACAAGGAATTATGTTCTCTTCCTCAATGGGTTGTTGAGAGAAGACCTTCTACTTAGAGTAGGTGGTACTGACTATTTGCATATGAATGATACTGGGAAGATATTAACCAATAGTCAGCATAGATCTGGTACTGAGAGAGGTATATAACACCAGTTTTTTCCTAAGTCAAGAGAGGCACTCTCAACATGCAGATGTACGAAAACCAGACAAGACAAACACAATTTCTAATCGAGTAAATGCCCTATTATTATAACCTTGTGCCAGGCAAAACAAAATTTTGTAAATGTCTCAGGATATCTACTTTGTGAATATAACAAAGAGATCTCCTCGACTATTGGAGTTCAATCTCGTCTGGATGCTAATTGAGTGTATGGGATCATCCAGATCTGATCCTAAACCAAATTAAGTTATAATCTATCAGATGGTGATGAAAATTGAGAATTCTGGTTTGATTTGTAACTGGGGAGTTGTTTATTTTCCATCAGCATCAATAGTCAGTATTCAAGTACAGGTAAAAGGCCAGAAATGAAAATGTGGATTTTCAAAGCAAGTAGGTTTTGTGGAATAGACTCTCACATGCTTTTTTGATCACTGCAATCTTAACTTCTTCAAGTCAAGGGTCAATTGTTATCTCTCCTCCTTATTCCATTTCAATTACAACCCTCTACCTTGGGTGACTTGCATTGAGGGAATTTTAGTAAAAACCAAAAATAAAAGAAATCTAATGTTGTTACCTGTGGTATCAATTACAGGAAATCAATCAGTTATCTACAGGGAAATTACTACGACTGATACCCAAGAAACTGCCAATTTGTGGAACAAAGTCCTGCATGAATGTTTCCCTGAACATTTCATTATTGACCTCTTCAAGTCAAAGGTCATTTTCTATCTATCTTCCTTATTTTCATAATCTTCACTTCCTGCCACTTTCTCTTCCATTCATATCATACACCTCATTCATTTTAACTTTCTACCTTGACAGGCTCTCAAACCTTGTATTGTGTAGAATACAATTAAAAAAAAAAAGGTCTTCCCACTTCTAAGATTGGCAAAATGCAGCTATCAGTATCTGTACTGAGAATGATCATCTTTTGCAACAATGCCAGAAAGAAATTTGATTTATTGAATATATAAGATGTTTTTACAGAGGGGTTAAATGGCACAATGACTATCAGAAATTTTACATAAGAAGACCTGTGGGTAATTCAGTTTGCCTGTCGTTTGTGCTGACTGAAATGGATTAAAGTGCTTGCTTTCTTCCCAGTTCTCCGCTCTGCCAACTGAGCTGTCGCTATTGACCTCTTCCTATTTCTCTCGTTAGTACACATGTACGCCGTCACACCAACAATGTGTTTTGTTCTGTCCCATCTTCCTCACAGACTCTCTATTTATGCCCGCGTTGGGGGCAACTAAAATTTGCATACAAGACTTACTTCTTTTTCGCCCAAGACTTCTGATCTTATAAATTTACACTGGCTTAATTTTTTAGTCTTTTTTTTATTTTTATTTTTTGTTGTACACCTGTCTGCGATATAAGAGTTTCGGAATAATTCATTTTCGCTTTTAATGCCAGTCGCAATCTTTCAACAAGACCTAACATGCCAAGTAAATTCGCTTTGCAGGAGGGGTAAGTCTTCTTGTTCCTCACACTCCCCCCCCCCCGATCTCCTGATCTCATAGAGAACAGTCGGTGGGGAGGTAGGACACCTTTGAACACTCCTTCATAGAGGTGGAGGGGATGCTTCTGGTGGCAGCACTGCTTCGCCTACGTTCTGCCTTCATTGGCATTTTCGGTGTCATCATGACCTTCCTCGCCATCCGAATCTGTACTCTCTGACACAAGGGGCAGACCATCTGACTACATTGTGCAAAACATTGTCTCTGAATCACTATCAGACGACATATCTTCACTGTTACGTTCTTCTTCTGAGGTGGTTAATTCGCATTGCAGACGAAAGTTTTTCACATGGTGTGGCACACCATTGACCCAGATTATTTGGGAGCTAATAACTCCATCAATGCATCCTCTGCTAAATCTAATGGTACAACGTCCATTTGGGAGCTTGATCCATACAAGATCACCAATTTTATATGGTTCTTTAGTATTCTTTGGAATATTTGGCATTACTTGATCTATCCCCTTTATCCGCTGTCTGTAGGTATATATTCCATTGGCTGGCGCAGTTGATGGTGTTACATCATCTTTGTATGTGACGTTGTACCAATATACAGCCTCTTGAGTGGAGCACCATTTTCTGGCTGCTATCTTTTTTATGGTATGGTGACACCGCTCCACTATCCCGTTACCCTCTGGAGTGTATGCACCTCTGTACCTTACTCGTACTCCCCATTCGACCGCGAAGTCCTGGAAATCTCGGCTACAAAAAGTTGGAGCGTTGTCTGTCAATATTTCAATGGGGGGACCGCATTCATAAAAGATAGTTCCTAATTGATGTATAATTGATAATGCATCTTGTCGCACCAGTGAGTGCCATACAAATGAAACATGTCGGGCCGCAATCATTCAAAGTTAGAAAATGATTGCCATTGCGATTTGTCACGTCCATGCCCAGTCGCCACCAATTTTTGTCTACCCCAAGCTTGCCCTTGTTCCACTGGACTGGGGTGGGGTCCACCGTACAGCATTCCTCGCAACCTTGTACGGCCGACCTAACCATTGCTTTCGTCAATGCAGGACATACTTTCTGGACAAAGTAAGTCGAACGTCGAATACCAGGATGACCGCTCTTGCTATGTATGGCACGGATTTGTTCAAAGGTCAGCTGGCTCATTACAGCTGCACACGTCGGTGGCTCTGATCCCTGTTTCAACATGTCAAGCCATCTTTTTGGTAGTCTAGTCAACTTATCGACCAGGTTCCTCTGTGACGTAGTCACTGTGACATCAACTAACAAACCATATTCTTCGATTAGCTGCTGAAGGTTAGCCAGTCTCCTGTGCACTAGCATTTCACTTGCAGCTTTCATCCTCACTCGGCTCTTGCCTGTCACAATATTCTGCAGCCATTGGTATACACATACAGAGTCCATGTATAGGTGTATCACTTTGGCTCGCCACTGTAATGCCAGATTTATACCTTTCATCATGGCATCCAATTCAGCCAGGTTCATATGTTGTACATTATTTCTTGGTCAAAGCCAACACGCATCTTCCTGTATAACTCCTTGATTTTCCAACACCACACCTATTGCCAGGGAGCCTTGCATCAACCTATACGTTGACTTCTTCTCCAGTCATGCACCAGTCTCCCTGAACGGGGTTGTCTTGGTGCACTCTAGTCAGCGTTTCAACGATCATCTGCCTAAGAGGGGCATCTTTTACAGTGTCGTGCCACCTGTTTGTTACCATGCTTGCTCATCTTTTTATCATTCCTGTGGCTACACAGAGCCATCCGCAGATGGGAAAGTACCCGACTAATTTCCCACATACAGAAAATACTGTGGTTCACGTTAGCATAGTGGGGAGTTCCGGAACTGAGCTTCCTTGCTTCCATTGCAATGTGTTGTGTTCCTCCCAGACACAAGCACATCGGGCCCCATCCTTTAACTGAATAGGGTCCTTACTAGATAAGCTGAAGGACTTTAATCTGTGCCTGACTTCATTTGCCGAAAGTATGTCCTCATTTACATATATGTCATCAACATATGCCGACACAGCTCTTTTCCTCAGCTCATCCTAATCTAGTACTGTCTTAATGATTGATTTCATAATTAGGGGAGCCACATTAAGACCAAACCCTAGATGCCTCAAGCAGTGCTTTTCTTTGATGATAACTGTTTGGAAGGGCCATAACATCTCATGGATTCGTATTTGAAGATACGCTTTTCACAGGTCAAGCAGAGCCACATTAACTCCTTGCAGGTTTGACAGTGGTTTGCACTGATTATTGAACGGGAACGTCCTGTGTCAATGAGAGCCAAACATTGCATGCCATTCACTCGTAATCTATGGGCAAATCCGTACTTACTGATTGACAGGGGACAAGGATGGCGACAGTTCCTTGCCCCTGAGCTCATTTTCCGGACAGTTCCGCACAAGACGACCCAGATTGTTACAGCGATTACAATGCGGTTTACGACAATTCCCACTCTCCGTATTACTTCAACTCCTGCATTCTCAGGAGACCACCACACTTGTACCATTTGTGGCCCTCATGAGCTATGTACTTTGACAATAATGGACTGGTTCCATTTAAAATTAATAAAAGAATTTGATGGCTCCCCCACTGGTCCATTTATTGTTGAGTGGTTTGAGAAGGTGGAGCGTGTCAGCAAACTGTTCAAAATCAAGGAGCCCACATTGGTCATCCCATTGAGGCTAACAGTAGGCACTTATGCAGTCTACCAGCAACTCGGGGACAAATCGTACTTGGACGAAATCAAGTATGCCCTTTACACAGCATTTAGCACAAACGAGTTCATTGCTTGGAGGCAATTTATTGGGCAACAACTCCTAACTGGGGATACAGTTGATGTATACCTGGCCGATCTAAGAAAGTTGTTGGTACAATTTGGAGGTGTTAACAACCGGATACTGGCATGTGCATTTTCGGAAGGTCTACCCATTGATGTCAGCCGGCTTCTGCAAGCATCATCAAAGCCAGGGGAGATGGGTATCGACCAGCTACTGACTAGAGTCTGAACCATTTTGAAGGAGTCAGAGCACATTGCAGCAGCCGTGCGGACAGAGGAGGCCATGTGTAAATCATAGGAGAATGCTGCTGGCAACTGTTGCGCCCCCATAGCTCATGTGGGCCCCAAATGCTACAAGTGTGGTGGTGCAAATCACTTCTCCTGAGCTGCACTTCCCCAGTACGCATGACCATAATACCGTCTAGTTTACGTATGGGATCGATTCCGATCAGCAAATTGTACCGCAGAGGCTTGTCACAAACCACCAGTGCACAATCACCTCCATCTGTTAGGATTGAAATTTTTAATCTTCATTTTTATTTTTCATTGTACGTCTGTCTGCAATATAAGAGTTTCAGAATAATTCATTTTCGCTTTTAATGCCAGTCATGATCTTTCAACAAGACCTGACACACCAAGAAAATTCGCTTTGCGAGAGGTAAGTCTTCTTGTCCTCACAAGATCCTTGATCATCATCTGTTTGTATCACAAAAGGCTTATATCACAAAGCCATTAATATCCACTATACTGTCCGAACTGAGCATTAATGTGTTAATGCAAATACATTTAAATAATCTATTTTCACATAACCAACTTATAAAAACAGAATAAGTTCCAACAAATGACAGCCATTCATATACAGGGATTGATCAAAATATGTTATGAATAATCAAGAATGGTCTCCCCTAGTTTTGTTACTCTCATCTTTGAGAAAGCTATTTCTGTTTACTGGGATTATAAAAGGACACTATATGCAAACCTTGTATTCTCAGTTGAATAAAGCTTTCTTAAAGCCTCCATCTGTGTACTTTTGTCATTACATATATTTTTTAGTTGAATTTTGATCTGAAATTTTCATTGTATAATGTTTGATCTATGTGATTAATATTCCACAAAGGATTAATTACATTGGCAAAAATATGTATTGGTAAAAATATTGTGTAAATTTTCTTTTCTTTTTTTCACCATTGAACTATGGATTTATTTGTTTACCTACATCAAATTTTTCATATCTGTATATTGTGTCTATTAACAAATATTTCTTCCTGAATATTTTTAGTATTTGAATTCTGTTGTGATAGAAGCTGGTTCAGAGACATGCAATGAATTAATAACATTGGATTATCTTTAGATGAGGGATAAGAAATCTCCAGTCTAAAGTCTTATCTTACATTAATTAGTTTAGGTTATAATTTAACTAATAAATCCTTCAGCTAATTAATTGAAGAAAGATAAACCACATTATAGCTGCCAAAAATTTGCAATATTAAATCCAGATATACTTGAAGGTGCTTCTATTTTATTGTCTTTTTCTTCCTTTAATTTTAAAGTGGTTTTGTCTTTTCCTTTCTCTTTGTTCATACTAGTCAATAATTTTCAGTTTTTTATTATCTTAAAATAATCATTTTCAACAGATGTTTAATGCTCATTAAAAAGTCATAAAATTATCAAAATTACTTTCACACATTAGTATAGATTGAACTTTTCACATTTTTTCATTTATTTCTTTTAAATTCTTGATAAATAGCTATGGAATGACCAAAATAATAAAACAGGAAAGAAGAAAAAAGGAAATACGAAATCAGTCTTATAATATAAATCATTTTAAAGTAAAATTACATTCTGATTCAGTAAATGAAACTAAACAAAGCCAAATTTTGAGGTAATATACCTGCAACTTAATTACATAAAAATATTTAAGTAGATATACAACAGAAATAGTAAGAAAAATCAATAGTGGCTTAAATATTATGAATACAATAATAAAAAGGTTATTAATATTAAATTGTTTAAATCAACTTCCAGCATTTAAAATAGCTCTTATGGATGACTCTTCTTAGAATTTTGGAACTCTTTTAAAATGGATATTAAAAAACATTTTAGTTTCCTTTTCTTTGTGCATATGATTAATGTATGTGTTTCTGTTGTCCACATAATATTTCAAGAAGCTTATTCCTTCCAGTATTAGGTAAGTAATAATATTATTAGGTTATCTGAGTTTCTTTTAGTCTTTCTTTCATTTTATTTTTGCTACTGATACCTAATAATATTAGACATATTTCTTTGATAAAGTATTGTCATTATTAATATTTTTCATCTTATTTTTCTTGCTTTCATCATGAAACTCAGGTTGTTTTACACTTTATGAGAATGGATGTGTGGATGCAAGTTCAGATCTTATTGAAGACAACTTCTTCATTTCCAATTCAGGCTCCTAAATTAACATTTGTATAATTAAAAAAAAAATAACCCAAGTTTTGCCATAAAGTGCATAAAAATTAATAAGAATGTTTTATATAAGAAATTAGAAAAATTTGATAGTACAACTATTGCAATGAGGTATGAGCAGATAATATGATGTGAAACAAAAATGGGAGAATGAAGATTGCAGATAATAATGGCTAAATTTCAATGATGTCTGCTGGTTGGCTTTCATAATCCCACCAGTAAGGCATTGTTAGGGAGACTGTGAGGTCAAATCTTGTTGAAAATAATGTGTTTATTTCAAATTCATGCTGGTTACTTAACATTTGTAAAATATAAAATGACCTTGATGTCATCATGAAAATATAACAACGTAAGATTTTTTTAAAAAAACTGATAAAAAATTAATAGCAATGTTTTAGTTTATTTAAGAAATATGTTTAACTTAAGGCTATTACATCTACTACTAATAGGTGTGAGATGATAATATGTTGTAAAGTAAAAACTGGAAAAGGAAGAATGTAGATAATGGCTAAATTTTAATATCTGCTGGTTGACTTTCATAATCCCATCAGTAAGGCATTGTCTGACAGGATATGAGTTCAAATCTTGTTGAAGGCAATGTCTTTATTACTGTAACAGGAGAGTTTGGAAGAAAGATTTATTCTCCCATTTGCATTTTTATATCTATGATATAATAACACCATATTTCACAAACAGAACATAATGGCTGACAGGAAAAGGAATGACAAACATGCTTGGATCTTAGAGAGACTTTTAAGCAGAATGAAAGCAGTCAAGTAGAGTGAAAAGAAAACAAAAAGATGTCTTACATATGGAGATTCTTCCCTGTTTCTGGAGAAGCCATGTTTAGGACTCCATATTCAAATGGGCTAGATTCATCTACTGTATTCCAAGCGAGGACATATTTTATGAACTGGAAACAGCAAGTCTTGCGTTTTGCCAAATTGAAGGCTGCTAACCAGAGATTTCTATATCTATATTTCTATATAATCCCAAAGAAAAACAGAATTAGGGACTTGTAAGCTGTAGCATTTGCCAGCTGGCTGCCCCATCACTTAGTCATGTAGGTCACATGATGTCTGCTATCTCAACCAAAGGAAGATAACTATCTTTTGTATCCTTACATTACTAATTCATGCTCCTTACTTAACATCTATAGAATATGAAATGACCAAAGTTTTGTAACAAAATAAGATTAAAGTGAGACTAATTCATCAAAGGAATCTGTCTGTTATTTTGGGATATAAGTAAGCAACAAAAATAAAATAATATGGCAATAATAAATGACTTTGCTTCTTCTAAAAAATTCAAACTTGATTGAGTCATTCATTTTCTATGGCTTATCAACCCCTTGCAGTTTATTATAAGAGTCTTTTTTGAAATAATAATGATTTAGTGATACAAGTCTTAGTAATTAACCCACAGCTGGGGGTAGAAGAGGTGGATTAATATCTTTCCCCAAGAGTATTTGCATATAAGTGAATATAACAAACCCAACAGGAATTAAAATTTGGCTCTTTAATTAACAATTCTAAGCCATTATCCATTACACCACCTGCACATCCAAGCTTACAGTGCCTGGTATTCCCAAGTGGTCACCCATCTAAGTACTAACCAGACTTGACATTGCTTAACTTCAGTGATCATGTGGGAACCAGTGTTTCCATGTGATATGGCTGTACCCCAAATTCAGACTTAAGTCTATGACATCTCTTACAATTTAGTTTAAACACAAAAAAGTATAGAAAATCAAGTCAAGAATTGAGAAGTAATAATATATGACACTAATCTTTTGAAATCTTGAATGAATGGATTTTTGTACATTTTCAATATGACACATGATGAAGGCAAACATTTTGTTCTTTTTAATTTCTATAATATTAACATTTAAAACAGAAATAATTGAAATGTTCTTCACTTTTTTCATTCATTTAAATACCTTCCAGTTTATATTTACTTCAATTAGGGGAATTTTCATTTTTATATTTATGAACTTTTGAATCCAAAATTCAAAATATTTCCTCAACAATTTTCTGTCACAGACAAGTGAAAATAATTCAAATCAATTATTGGATTCAATCAATATACAAAGGCCTTAAAGTATTGCTGGTGAAAAATAAGAATATCTAATCCTTCATTATTATAAACTATATTTTTCTCTCAGCATTCTATATCTACAGAGTGTGATGAATAAATTGTCATCTAAATTACACAAAAATGAAAAAAAAAACACTAACACCTCATTTTAACAGATATTTACCAAAATTACACAAAAATATCCTGAAATACTAAAGAGTGAATTTATTTTTATAAAATCACCGTTGGCTTCAGCCATGGCCTCCAGATGACTTCAGAATCTCCTGCAACTCTTCTGGACAGTTTCCTTGTTTAATTTGGTGAATTCTGCATTATCCTTGCCATCTTTGGTTTTAAAAGGAGTTTTTTGGTCTCTCGCTCAAATGCGCCCCACACATAATAATAAAGAAGGTTGCAGTCTAGGGAGTTAGGTGACCAGATGTAAAGGGTGATGCAGTCGCAGAAACTGTCTGACAGCCATGACTGGGTTCCCCTGCTTGTATCACATGGTGCAGAGTTCTGTTGCCAGACATCAGGTCCTTCAGCAGTCAACCTCTTGAACCTCAAGGCACTTGATGTAGGCCTCCATGTTGAGTCTGTGGTTCTGTGAGATGATGAATGGAGGTATAACCTTGCCATTACTAGTGATCATTCCAAACACCATGGTATTTACTGGATATATCATCCAACTCTTCCTGAATCCTTTGCATTGTCCTCAGATTGACACCCAAACACTCTGAAGTGTTTGTATTGGAGCTTCTGGCATGAATGCCAAACAATACAGCATGCCATTTCCAAATTTCTGGCAGAGTGAATTGCATCATAGTGCTCTTTTTCTCGTAGATGGTGCCCAACTGACCCTACTATACTGTGCAGTTGACAAAATCAAAAACAAATAACGTACATGAATGAAATTAAAAATATCAAATAGCAACAATTTACCCATCGCCCCCTGTATATTCAATGTATATATTAGATAGCATTTGATGTTGTAATTATCTATATTTTTTTAAAACAGAGATTTTAATATTCATATTCCCTTGACAAACAAAAGATGAATCTGCTTTCTCTGACATGGATGCAAAATAGTTTTGGAATATTGTTTATTTATGAACATCATAAATGTCATTGTCATTTCATTCCCGATCTGAATTTTGATAACGGCTTTGTATAAAATCCCAGAGAGACAAGATCATTGATATTAGTGATAAACCATTATACATCAAAAACTTGTAAGCAGATGTTGTTCATTTGAAATATAAAGCTTTTACAAATAATATGATGAAACATGTAATAAAATTTTCATAACATGGAAACAGACTCGATGATGACAAAATATCATTTTTGTAAAAGAAAATATTCATAATATTAACAAAAATTCAAACTGTCTTCAATTTGAATGCACATTTATTTCTCACTATCTATTTATCTTAAAATTATGAAATATTGCTTCATTTGGTAACCAAATATTCTATAGTTTGATAAACTTTTAAATCATTTTTTCTATTCCGAACAAGTTTATTTTAAATAAGAGTCTAATAAAATGCTAAATAAGTGTGAGGAAATTGTTTCTGAGTAACTTTTATCTGTGAAATGAATAAACAAATAAACATAGCAAGGGTAGAAATAATTTTTTTAATTCAGTCATTTTCCCTTTGTCATAGCATGGCTTCAATTTGCCTTTTCTATAAATATCTTCATAGTTATTGATGAATTTTCTTCTCTGTTACCTAGACTCTGAATTTAAGCACAGTAGTATTACATTGGCTGCAAGGTCACATTATTTTACAGTTGGATTTTCTAGATGCAACCATAATTTTTTATATAAATAGTTTCTTCTCTCGCACCTCTCACTTGTGGGACTCTCTTCTGACTTTTTGCTTTCCAGTCAAGTTTGATCTTCAAAAATTTAAATGCAATGTTAGTCATTATCTTCTGTTTTCTTAATTACTGTTCTATTATTGTTCTCACTCCTTAATAATGTTTTCTTTTTTCTTATAATTTTTGGCACTCAGTAACCCCACTGCATCTTAGTAGCTTTGTTGCCTTGCTTGGGATGGGTTGAAATGTTCTCAGACTAGTCAATGATTTTCAGTTTTTTATTATCTTAAAATAATTATTTTCAACAGATGTTTAATGCTCATTAAAAAGTCATAAAATTATCAAAATTACTTTCACACATTAGTATAGATGGATCCTAATGTGCATTTTATTTCATATTCAAGCATGATATTCACCAAAATGTAATTATCTCCTTTCTGCAAGCAGTTCTTAAAAAGCAAAAGTAATAAATAGCTGGTTGGAGACTCTTCTAAGATTTCCTATGATTTTGCAAACATGGTTCTGTGAACTTTTGCCTCGACTGTAAAATAACCAATGTGCTGCCTGCAAAAAAAAAAAAAAAACGAAATAAAGAAATTTCTAAAAAGGACAAAGTGATCAAAACTGCACCAGTTTTTGAATGTCATCTTTGTATAGAGTCAAAAATACATTTCTTTTATTCTTACATTTTCTTAAAAAAAAAGTACGTTGTGCTGAACAAAAGCAAAGCAATCAAAAAAGAGCTTTGAATTAACTTTAACATTAAATAACATCACCCTACATGAGTTATTAAATCTATAATATGTGTATATAATTTTTATCATAAAGACCAGTGCTTGTGTATATGCATTCTTATACCTAGAGTATTTGAGCCAAATATAGAGCTATAAAGACAAAAAGATTGTGTCTGTCTGTCTGTCTCTTTATCCATCTATTATCTACAAAAAGAAAAAAGAAAAGAAAACAATCTTGATAAAACCAGGCACATAATCCTACCAACCAACTCAATAATAACTTCAACTGAAAAGAACTTATCTCATCTTAATATGAAACTTGTCACAACGACTTCAAAAGCAATAAAAAAAGGATTTTAATCATTTCACCCCAATCAAAGCAATAAAGTTACTAAGATGCAAGAGGCTACTCAATGCGAGAGAACAATAAAAGAACAGGTATTAAGAAAACACAAGATAACAATTGATATTGCATTTAAATTTTTGAAGATCAAAGTTAACTGGAAAGCAAGAAGCCAGAAGAAAGTTCTGTAAGTGGAAAGTGCAAGAGAAGAAACTGTTAGCATAGAACCTGGGGTTACATCTGGCCATTTCAAGTGTACAATGATGAGACCTAGTTGACAATCTAGTACTGCACTTCTGTAAGTCTCAGCACCAAAGAGGAAAGCTATCAGAACAATTAGCATGAAAATATTAATAGAAAAAGATGCTACATTATCACGGTAAGAAAGTGAATGGAGCTGAGATACCAGGTGAGAACTGATAACTTTTCAGATTCTTCTTTAGATCAAGAATCTCTAAATCCATAGCAGACATACCAGAACAGATGTGGTAACAATATTGAATGGTTGGATGAATAGTATACTTATAAATATAAAATAGATTCTCACGTGAAAAATAGTGACATAATGAACCAATTTTCCTAGCAGCAAACTTAGCAATTTCATTAACACAGAACAAAATAATAACGATATTAAACATGACTTATGAACTGAAAAAATTGTCTACAAAACTGTCTCAAAAAATATGTAGGTGAGGCATCTAGGAATTTAAATAAAAGATTATATGAGCGTATGAAGAATAAAAGTAATAAAAATGAAGTTAGCATCGAAATTTTATTTATATCAAAATTTTTACACACACACACATACACTGCAGTTCAAAAGTTTGAGAACACTCCTGGGAATTTTTTAAATTAACCCAAAAAGTAGTTGTTTTGTACTTTAAATAAAAGAAAAATAAACAAAAAGAAAAATAAGAAAAAGTGAGACATGAATTTTTATTAGAAATTTTATTATGACAAAAAGAAAAAAGTATTTTATGATTAAATTTTGCGCTCGTCAAAATATCCTTCTTTAGCCTTGATTACTGCAGCACAAATTACTGGCATTCATTGCAAAAGTTTCTCAAAGAATAAGTTTAATAATTGATTCCATTCTTTGTTCAATGACTCTAAGAACTGTTTACCTTTTTTTCACTCTTCTATCAACTTCATCCCATGCAAAATCTGGTAACTTCAAACTTTTGAACTGTAACATACACACATATATATATATATATATATATATATATATATATATATATATATATATATGCAGCATATTTTCATTGAAACCTGTTTCATTGAATACTATAGATATATTGTGTCTATTTATTTTTATACTGATCCTTTCCAGTTGTCTACTAATTAGTTTCTTGATGTTATGAAATTCATCAAGGAAGATGCCATAGTTTTTTCTAGCCCAAGTGCTTTTGAACTTTCCAAAACCTGTTGTAACTGTGATAAAATCTGTATTTCATTGTAATAGTGATTTTATTATCAGCATCATATTAAAGCGCATTTCCCAAACATTTAATGCCATTTTGCATTTTTACCAATTTCTGTTCTGCTCCTTTATACTGAAACGTTTGTTTTGCAAAAAAATTCTATAGCTACAACAGATAAATTAAAATATCAAAATAACTATAACAGAATGCTTTCACGTGTGTTTTTTAGAATCACCATCACAGCGCAATGCAGCTTTTATTGCAGTTATAATAAGTTTGTCTGTGTAATATAGCCCTGAAGATGATATTGGTAAAGATTACAAGTACTTGCGTTGAAAAAAACTATGGCATCTTATATGGGCATGTGGCAGAGTGGTTAGAATGTTTGCATTCTGACTATGAGACCCGGCTTCAAATCTCACCATGGTCGATTTGTCAGGTAGTAGACTTCTGAGTTTATTGGATGGCTGGGGTTCATCCCAGCATGTGCCACCTTTGGAAAGTGCCTAAAAACCATAACACGGGTAGAAAATGTTTATAAATCTAATATGTTTTGCCTTTATTAAAGCTCCCTCAGAGAATGGGATATGCAGAAAAAAAGAAAGAATGACAAAAAAAATATATTGGTATTTTTACTTTTTGTTTTGTTTTTCATTAGATAAGCAGACTTCTGATGAAGCTTTAGCAATATTATATTTATAAAAGTTTGCTATTTGTTCCTGATCCAATATATATATGTGTGTGTGTGTGTGTGTGTGTGTGTGTGTGTGTGCCATGTCTTCCCTCTGTCTCTTCTATAAGTATTTTCATGGCAACTTCTCCGATGAGCTACTTTCACTGGTTCCCAAACTGTATGAATTTAAGTGTGCTACTAGGTTGGCATCTTGATCCTACCTTTCCACTGTCAAATGTAGCTGTCTCTTTTACTCCAACAGCTTCATCTCTTGCACTTCCTGTCTGCAGAACTCCCTCCCTCTTACTTGCTTCCCTGATGACTATAATCTTCAAATATTCAAGTGTAATGTCAATTGACATCTTCTGATACCTTGATCTTGTTCCCCGTCCTTCTCTTTATCCTTTCCTCAAACACGCCTCTTTACTATTGTTCTTGCCCTCTGTAATGCCTTGTCTGCTAGTGGCACTCCACTTTGCTTGGGGGGGAAATGCTTGAAGAAAAAAAAATTATATGTGTGTGTGTGTGTGTGTGTGTGAGTGAGTGGATTTGGATAGAACATTTGCTTTCTGACAATGAGATGGTCATTTTTTTCAGGAAGGTGACTTCTTGATGTTATCAACCTGGATAAATGACCTCAACATGGGGTACTTTAGGTAAGTGTCTGAAAACCCTACCACATTGGCTAAAGCTTGGTTAGACAGAAATGTTAGGAAACTGTTGATGGTTGTGCTAGCATGAAGTCACAAGTCATCATGACCGAGGGTTTGAGTGCACTGATCATGGTAGATTATGCACTCTCACACAGAAATTGTAACTACGGTCCAGTCAGCATAGTTGCAGTATAAACCACAGGTTGGCGCTGTGAGTGTTGAACAAATACAAATGTGCCTGAGCATGTGTCTGCAAAAGGGATTGGCTAGCTACCATAGCAGACAGCTGTGCTCAGAAATTAAGAGTAGCCAGCCATTACACACACACACACACACACACACACACACACACACATATATATATATATATATATATATATATATATATATATAATAACAATAACAAAGATAGTGTAAAGCTAAAACTGCTGTCAGTGGAAGTCTGAGAGAAAGGCCATGTAAGGCAAGCAGTGTTTTCAATAAAGTGCTTGATATCAGGGATAGAGTGTTAATAGGATTAATACAAATAAAATTTGTCACTTAGCTGAATATAACATCAATCAAATAAGTGATAAATTTTATTTGTATTAATCCTATATATATATATATATATATATATATATATATATATAATAATAATAATAATAATAATAATGGCATCTCAAATTTTCAGGAACCGGTTCTATAAAGGCAGGTAATCTTTAGGAACCTATTCTGCTTATTTTCTTTTCAATCTGGGAATAGAAACAAATCACTTTATGGCATCAAGAAGAATTAAACTATTTCAATAATCTAATAGAACACATTTATTTACTAAGACATTTCCAGATTGAAATTCTCTTATCATCCTATTTCTGTCCAGAAGTATGATTCTTTTTGACTCTCGTGTCATCAATTGTGTTTCTTAGACACATTTGAATTGAATTGCTGCAGTACCAAAGATCCAACGAAAGACCTATCAAATTTATGACTAGAAGATTTGCTACATTTTTAACTTGAAGATAATTTCTTTTGTGAGAATAAATTATGTTCATCACTGAAAATCCTGTTTTGGCTTCTGCAGAACTTACAGCAATGATATTAATGATATTTTTAGCTATTATATATCAGATTATTTTCAGATAATCCAACAACCAGTTTGCAAAGCTTTTATAATATTAAGAATCAGTTTGCATGAACCAGTGCAATGCCACCACTGTATATAAATATATTTTATTAAATTTATGCCCATAGCAAAAATATCAAGACTTAATACAAGACAAATATCATAATACAAGAATGCTAAACACAACTCATTGTAAGGAAAGACTCAAAATACTCAAAGCTATTGGTAATGGTTGTAATATTAGCTGTGTCCTTATAAGGAAACATTTAGCATTCATTGACTGAGCATTTAGATTTACGGTCAGTTGAAATTTATAAATTCTTTCTCTCAACTATTTTCCTAAAAAATTGTCTTTTCTCAAGTCCAGTCACTGCTATGATACAAAATGAACAATTTGCGTTAAATAAAATGTTTCACCACTGAAAACAGAATTTGCAAATATACATGAAATATTGAAAATACATATAAAATAATTATTATATTCTCATATATATATATATATATATATATATATATATATATATATATATATATATATATATATATATATATATATCATTTATTAAAAAATTGTAACATAAATATGTTATAAAATCACTACAAAAATAACCACTTTGTTAAAACACTTCTGGTGTCTTCTCAAGTCATGGTGTTTAACTTGAAATAAAATGGCTATTTTTGTAGTGATTTTACAACATATCTATGTTATAATTTTTTAATAAATTATATTTGCCCTACTCTGTATTGAGCATTCTTTTAAGAATAGTATTTTTTGGTTATTGGAATTTATTCTATATACACCAATCCTATACTTGTGTGTGTGTGTGTGTGTATACATATATATATATATATATATATATATATATATATATATATATATATAAATTTAAAAGTATAAAAACTTAAATGCAATGAAGATTGCAGTTAAGTATAAAACAGTCTGTTGTCTCTCATTGTTGACCTTCGTGTCCATTCTTATATTTACACATGCTTTATTTTGGATTTTGAGCACTATTAAATATTTTATGCTATGAAAATCAGTGTCAAAGTGGAAAAAAACTTCATGTGGCGCATTTCATCCTTTAGGATTTCATCAAACTAAAGTGACAGTTATATTGATGTGATTACACATGCATATAAACGAGAGTGGATGCTCAAATTAAATTTTCTTTTTTCTAAATATTTGTTTGGTTTTATAGTCTAGCTTGTTTCATTTAATTTCTTTTTATTTATATTCCATCAGTTTTGTTTTGTGTTCCACATTATGATAACAGAAGAACTGCCAAAAAAGGGGAAATGTTTGAAGAAACTGGACACAAATCTACCATAAATGATCATGCAATTAAAACACTTTAATTTATCTTTGAAAAATTAAAGTTGCATTTAAATCAGATTTATGGTCAGACTCATTATGGGGTAGAAATTAAGGCACTGAGTTGGTTGCTTTTTCAAAGATCCTGGTATATATAAATTTATATACCTTTTTCCCATATTTTATAATATATATAGTCAAGTTTTGTGAAAACATTCTACATATGTTGTTATCTATACAATACATTTCTTTGAATTTGAAATGTAATGTTCCCAAAAATGTCAGGATGTTGCTAATAAAACTTTTCTTTCAGATACTGACAATACTTAGTTTGCTTGACAATGGCTAAGACATTGAAAGTACTTCAATAAAACCCTAGACCTTGGACAATTTATCCACTATATTGATCTGGATTGTAACAATTTATTAAAACATTAGAAAAGTACAATAAAATTTAAGCAGATAATCTTGTTGGTTGATTTTGATAAAGTATATTTAAATGTATAGTTAATAAATATAGATTTTACAAATCAATCAGTATATATATATATATATATATATATATATATATATATATATATTAACAATAAAAAATGTTAAAAAATTAAAATCTTCAGACACACTGGGATGTAGATTAATATTCTCTCGTTTTTTTTTATTATTATTTCATTTAGATTCCTCGACTAGTTTCAGCCAAAATGGCCATCATCAGGAGAAGAAATATTTCTGCTTGCTGGTAGCAGTGAACTACAGTTTTCTATTTGTTCTTTGATTTATCATTCTGTTGGATTCTGATCCATATTTGATCTGCATTTGATCCTTAACAGAATCCAATGGAATGATAAATCAAAGAACAAATAGAAAACGTATATTAATCTAACATGTTTCACTTTTATTAAAGCTTCGTCAGAGATTGAGTGAAAACAGACAAAATAAAACACTAGTATTTTCAGTTATGTTTGGGTCATTTGTCACTGGTCAGACATGGCTTACATGCATTAAAGCCGTAGATAATTCTATGTGTATGTAAGTTTATGAAGATTCTTGTATGTGTAAGTGGGCATCAGATGGTAATGTGTATTTTTAATTGTGCATGTGTACTTGTCTTGTGGAAGTTATATATATATATATATATATATATATATATATATATATATATATATATATATATATATATATATATGTGTGTGTGTGTGTGTGTGTGTTTAAAAAAAAGAAAAACTAAACATTTTTGGTTATAATATGGATTTGTTTTAGTGTATATATTGTATTTTATTTTTCATATTTTTGGTACACAGGTTTCCAGTCTTGTGACCTTCTTCAGGCAAATTAAAGGAAATTTTGATGATAGATGCCCCCCTATCTGTCATCATCATCCCTGAAACTGTCAAATCCATTTCCATTTCCGTGTATTGTGTGTGCGTGTGAACATGCGTGTCCTCGCTAGCTTGTAGGTGAATCAGCATACACACATATATACATGCATGTGTGTGTATATATATATATATATATATATATATATATTATGTATATATATATATATATATATATATATATATATATAATATGCAGTTTAAATTTTAAATTTCTATTTACTGTGAATGTATATTCCCAATAAATAAAAATTTAAACTGCAACTTCAAAAATGTCTTCGGTGCACTCAAATGCACAAAATGCAAGAAATCATATATCGGCATCAGCCAAGCTCTTAAGCACAGAGTTGTGCTTCACAGAAACAACATCAAATTACCCAACAACAGGAAACTCTTTGTATCACAACACATCTACAAATGCAATCAACGCAAATTTAAAATTATGCCAATATACCAAACAGCCAACTACTCTTACAAATTCAAGAAAAATACTTCATAGACAAATTTAAACTAGCATTAAACAGAACATAACCCCACATACATAGACACACTGCATGCACACATGATGGCCAGATATACTGGTCAAACCACATACATACATATACATACACGCGCAAACAGGTACCATGGAGAGCAAAAATATATATATAAATATACAGGCAAAAACAAATAGACTACTCATGGCACACACATATGCAACACGGGAGTATGTGTATATGTGTGTATATATATATATATATATATGTGTGTGTATGTGCGCTGATGCTGATTCATGTGCAAACTAATGGGGACACACACATGATACACAGAAATGGAAATGGATTTGACAGTCTGAGGGATGATGTGTGGATGGGGGTGCATCTATCATCAAAACATCTGTCATCACCATCACTAACACCAAACCTAATGATTTTATTACCACTGATGCAGAAAGTCACTTTTGCTAACAGTCAAAAAAATGAGATCAAGGCTCACTACAATACAGAAAATGAACAATAAATTATTAAAAGAACATAAGGAAATTTTATTCCTTTAAAAAATTTTTCCTTTAATTTTCCTGAAGAAGGTCATGAGATCGAAAATATGTTTAGCGAAAATATGAAGAATAAAATATAATATATACACTAAAACAAATCCACATTATAACCAAAACATTTGTGGTTTCTCTCTGTTTTTTAAAATATACATTTTTCTCTCATTGGCACAGTTATAACCTTTTCCCTATATATATATATATATATATATATATGAAACTTCCTTTTTTGCATAAAGCTGTATTTAGGGAAGTAAAGGAGGGGTGGGTTTCACTTTATGTACATTATTCGGACTGTTATCGTCATCAGCATTGCTATATTCCTCAATGTTTCACCCATTGTACATTCCTACCTTTTTCAGGGGATTGGAATTTCAAACCAAACACTTTATTTCATCCACTGGAGTACATTGTTCTAGTTCCACGTGCCATACCTCTTCTGGATGTTTCAATTATTTTCCTTTAACTCAACTCTCCAAGTTTTTGGGTTCACCACTGCTGTAGCCTGGTATTGAACTCACAACTCTTTGAGTTTCAGTTTGTCTTGCATTCTTAAATACCAACAACAAATCATGGCAACTGCTTCTGCTATGAAGACAGCTTCTCTCATATATTTGCGTTTATTCATACTACTGTGTTTTATCTCAGAATACAGCAGTAATGTAATAGAATTCCACAAATAGATTTTCTTGCAAAAAATATTGCATTCACTTGATACATTCATTTTGAAATGATAAAATAAAAGGAAGTGCCTTCAATTTTGAATGTATTTAACTGCATTTATTATTCAAGTTACTATAAAAAGAAGTCATTCTTTATCAGAAGCAAGCATTTTAAAAAATCTAAGGACATAGATGAAGAAGGAACTTGAAAAAGAAGGATATGTATATGATAAAGGCATTGCTAAGTGGAAGATTCTATTGCCAAGTGACATAGATTAATCACATCAATTTGTAAGGATTGAATTAATTATAATGACTTTTAGTGCAGTACTGATCTTAGGGAAAGAAAATTGACTCCTGAAAAATGGCAGATGATAGTTCATTTTATGCAGATTCATCTTTCACAGCTTGAATTTTTCTACAACTGATTTAGCCTTAATATTTGTTTTTCCATTTTTGTTATAAAATCAATAATAGAAATATCGTAGGAGGTGATGATGATTATAAACATATTAATGACTTTTCTATCTTAGAATGTCATTGAAAGAACAACCTCACAATTGTCCTTGATTATTTCAGACATTTTAAAAATAAAATGTCTAAGATATTTGTTTCTATTAGGAAATTATATCATTTATGAATATTTTAAAGTCTGAATTTCATTCAATACTTTAAAATGATATATGTGCAAATGCTAGAGTGTATCAAAAGTATTTTCAGTTTTTACAGAACTTCAAAACTTATCTCACATACATATCTAAAGACTACAAGAACACAATATTATAATTATTATTATTATTTATTAGGGTGTATCAAAAGTATTTTCATTTTTTAGACTTTTACTCTGAAGCTTATTTCATGTACACATCTAAAGACTATCTATGACTCTACTGTTATTATCATATATTACAGTGTATCAAAAGTATTTTCAGTTTTTACAGCCTTTTAAAGCTTATTTTATATACCCATCTAAAGACTATGACTCCACTATATTATTAATATTATATATCTATATATATATATATATATATATATATTATTCTCAGTTCTATTCAGGTATAACTTTTCTTTCAGATATTGGTGGACATCTGACAATTTTGACTCATTTTTTAAACTAAGTTACAGTGCTCATTAAACTACTGTCGGTATTTCATAAAGGAAATGAAACTGACTGTACTGCTTGAAATTGGTTGAAGTATTTTAAGGTTGGATGAGTTGTCCATTGAAATAAGGCCGATAAGTATACAAATATCAGTTGTCAAGTATTAGATAAGTGCAAAAAATAGAGTTGATTAAAAAATGAAAATACTTTGGATACACTTCAATAAATAGATTTTCATATAAAAGTCTAATTTGTTTTTGAAGAATTGTTCTAATAATTGAATTGTTTCTATGACTGATATTTTTATCACACTGTTTCAGCTGATCCATTCTACAACCTTGTTTAGATATACCATATACTTTTTTTTTTATTGCTTTTTCTGAATAAAATTCCAATCGAAAATATGTCAGTAATAAATCAAACCTGTTTAATTAATTCCAGCCATATTGATCAGGCAGGTTAGGCCCCTTTGGAGCTCCTCATGTAATACAAGCAATTCTATATATGAATCTTTTATCATTGTTGAAGAAGGAGAACCATAGTGTAATGAATTAAGTAACAAGTTGACAATGCAATATCTGCCTCTTTTTTTTAATTTTCTAATTCTCCAGCAGAGTTCCTTATTAATTATCTCATCCTCATCCTAAACAGGGAAACAGGTGCTTTTTTTTCTATCTTATTTGTGTCTGAAGAATGAATTTATTGCTAAGATGAAACTTATTATTAGGTTGGTGCAAAAGTAATGTCGTTTTCTCACATATGTTATTGTGTGAGAAAACGACACTATTTTTGCACCAACCTATAATATCTACCATGAGTATTAATGACACTGTTATGTGATATTATCAGGAATATCTTTATTTATATTATATTCATGATTCATGTTTAGTACTTTTAACCTTTCTAGTTTTCATATTCTCTTGAAATTATAATGAAATTAAAAAGATCATGTTAAATTATTCACTAAATATTGGCTTATAGATTCTTTTAATGCTAATGATAACAGAAATGTAAACCTTTTGTCTGATGAGGTAGCAATTTGACATTTGAAAATATGTTATTCCTTTCAACACTAAAAATGATCAGACATCACATGAGTAAAATGCAGTGATAAAAAGTGAATTCTAGTTTTATGTAAATATCAGTACTTTATTTTTTTAAAAATGATACAGTTAAGATACATATTAGCAATTTCACTGCTGCATTGTTCTCTGGCTGTGCTGGCCCAATTTGAGAAAAATAGGAAATTGACATTTACTGGAAATAAATGACTATGAAAGATGTTGTTGGCAATCTTATTTGACTTATTATCACTTTCATTGATACATTGTTTTAGTATCGTTGCTTGTCTGTACTGTCCTATTTTGGGAAAAATAAATGACTGTAAAGACACTAATGAAGATTTCTCATGGGAACTGCCATTTTGGTTTAGATTGGATACCCTGCAGTACAGACTGTTGCTCCCAACACACAATATAATGAAAATAGATCACAGAAGAAGTTGTATTTTATGCAACTAAATGTTTCTACTGGTTTGGAAATATCACTAAGTGTTAGTAAATCTATAACACAAACACTAAGGACCAAATTTTCATAGTGTTTTCATAATGTATATATAAATCGATAGCAGATAATATAAGTTTTCTAAAGATGTCTATGTACATTCAAAGCAGTGAAAAGGTTAATATCCTTTGAACATTATGGATTTTAAAAACACTAGATTGTTTGAAGAAAAAATTATCTTGTTTACTTTGAAATTAGTTTTGCTTCCTCTAGAGGAATTCAAATATTAATTCAGAGTTTTTGGCTTTATAGTTAAACTGCTCCCAAAAGAACAAATTGGAATTGTGTTGAAACAATTACTTATCAATGTTCCTGTGTATCAGCATATCATGATAAAATGTTTAAAAGTAATAAATACTTTTTTTCCTTACATTTAACTAAGCAGTTTTATATATAATATACACAATTTTCAAAAAAATAAAATGTAACTTATTCTTATTTTTACCTTTCATATTTATAATTGTGAAGATTAGCTTTTGGCAAGGACTTTGAAAAAAATAATTAATATAATTGAATTTTCAGAACTTGACTGACCAAATATTTTGTTCATATTTGGTAAGAATGTTATTTTTTCACATATCTTCCTGGTTCATTCTCTAACCTTCTTCACGTAAATATATCAATAAGAATTGTACTCTTGGTTTTATTCTGCTTGTAATCTAGTTTGTGCACTATATCTCATTGTCATGGTATATTTTAATGACTTATTCAGTCCTTTGGGTACTAATATTATGAGTACCATAACAGTAGCAGTAAAAAACAAAAGTAAGGAGGATGGTTTTAAAAATATAATTATTTCTCTTCAAATATTCAGTAAAAATCGAAATATTTCATAACTGTACATATTTTTGTAACTAGAATTTTTTTTGCAATATGCTGGTGTATGTTAAAATCCTCACGGTATTGTTGAAGTTATTGCTAACATTTGTTGTTGAAATTTACAAACTCTGTTTTGTTCGATTTCACAAACCAATCGATGAAATTTGAATAAGGTGATTTGTTTGGAAAAATACTTTCACAAAAACACTACTTTGCAGTTTTTACTCACCCTTATAAAACCAACTGTACTTTGTACCCCCTACCTGTTTGCACTTCTCCCTAAAATTTGGTTTCATTTAGTCAGTGTATAGCTATTTTAGAGGGTGTGACAGACAGATGGACAGAATTTTATATATAGTTTCGCAAATGAAAATTTAGGAGAATTTTCCACATTTATTACAGGCTCTCCCACATTGTGCAGAAGACAAGTGGAATAGCCTTCAGGCCTGTGCTAGTGACATTTTAAGGTAGGGAGCTGTGTGTGGAGTACCAGCTCTATTCTTTGAATCAGTAATTTTGTTACGTGTTATTACAGAAAAATATCTCTAAATAAGATATTTTTTGCTAAAATCCTGCTATTTAAGTCTATATCAACTAAGGATTGATGTGAATAAGAGCATATCATTAATTAGCAGGATTTACCACAGAGATACCAATTTTATTTTATTGGGATGTTCAATATCTTTAGACAATTTTCATTATTCTGAACATTTCACTTAGAATAGAGGATTTCAATTGTAGGATGTAGAAAAAAGATTTTATTTTAAGGAATCTCTCAGAGAACAAAATAGTTCTTAACCATTTTCTATCTGCAAATGAAAAATGTCTTCAAGTTTGTTTTCTTTAAATTCTACCATTTTCTTTCAGTTCAGACTGAATGTCAACAAGTTTCTTTTCATTTTGAATATTGCTGATCTAGAGCATACTCAAATACTTTTTAATCCTTAAAAAGAAATTTCAAATTTCTTGGGTTGGGCTGGCTGTCAACCTGGAGAATAACCAAGTAAATGAGAATTCTTTATTCTTAGAGAACTTATAACTGGAAGCAAATTTCTCTTGAAACTTTTGCTTGAAAATGATTCATGGCTGTTCTTTATTGATTCTTTTAAAATTCAAAAAATTTTTTTTTTTTTTTTTTATTTAAAATCAAATATATATTTGAATGTTTACTGTCATATTCACTTCAATAGATAAAATTAAAGATTTTCTCCTACAAACTTTAAAAATATTTAATTATATTTTGGAATATTATTTTATTATGTCGAAATTGTCCAGTTCACACACCTCCCCAGTCTTTTGAACAGGAGTAGAAGTTTATCCCTGGTTTCCTGTTTAGTTTTGGGTTTCCAGTTCCTTAACTGGAAACCCAAAATGTCTACTTCAACTAATGTGTCCATATAAAACTCTGAACTTTTATTTACTATTTATTTACTTCTTTTTTTTTACTCAATAGGAGTAAATAGATATGCTTATTGTCCACTTCACACTCCTCCCTGGTCTTTTGAACAGGAGTATAGACTTATCCCTTGTTTCCAGTTCTTTCGAAAGTCTTTTCCTTCTCTTTCATTTCTAGTTACTCCTTGCACTTTGGTGTCGTTACCACCTTGCGTGGAGTGGTGCCTCTTACTCTGTAACCCTCTACCTCGAGTGGCTCTTGGTCCTTGTACAGGGTGAACATCATTGTAAAAAAATTCAAATCCAATGAACTAATGTTTTTGCTTTTGACTAAATTAATACTTAAAAATATGAAATTTCCTTTAAATTTTATTCTCTGAGGAACTCAGTGAATTTTTGTGCTCACAAGAAAAAATAAATTTATTATAATTTAATATCTACTGTGAAATTTGCTGAAGCAAATTCTATATTATTTATTTGTTTCTAAAAGCAATGCATATACAGTTTATTCTTATATTTTTTCTTTAATCATTTCACCCCAAGCAAGGCAATAAAACCACTAAGGCACAAGGGGTTACTGAGTGCGAAATAAGAAAAGTAGAAACATTATTAAAGAGTGAGAACAATAAAAGAAGATGAATCAAGAAGACTGACATTGCATTTAAATTTATGAAGATCAAAGTTGACTGGAAAGCAAGAAACCAGAAAAGAGTTCCATAAGTGAGAAGTGTGAGAGAAGAAACTGTTAGCATAGAACTTACGGTTGTATCTAGCCATTTCAACTGTAAATTGATGAGATCTTGTTGCCAACCTAGTACTACACTTAAACTCATAAAATCTAGGAACCATAAGCATTTCGACATGGTATAATGTTTAGCAAGCTTGTCTCGCTAGATCAATTATGACTGAGTAGTGAGTTTGATCTCCACTGAGTGCCCCATAAAAGGGAGAAACCAAAACTCCCTATAAATCTGTGCCACAACTAAGCTATGTTTAGTAAATCACCATAAAGTCTAAGTACCATAGCAAATAGTTCATTCTAGGAATTACCATGAAAGTATTTATAGAAAAGGCGCATGGAAGCTACATTAAAGTAGAGGGAAAGTGTTGTGGTATAGACCAACAGGAGTTACCTCTCTTGATGACGATTGTCTCCCTTGAAAGAAGAACTTTCCTTCACTTAGATACTATAAATAAGCAGTCTAGCTGTACCTCCCCATTCAATAAACCTTTATTAATTTTTATTATGCCTCTGAGTTCTTATTACAAGTGTTATGGCTTCTTGGATTTCTATGATAATATTTGCAGTCATTGTTTTGATATGTTTGAGATTCTGATTTTGCTATAATTCCAGAAATTATTATTTATACCTTCATCTTATATGATAAGACCAACAGTTTTATCACCTCTCAGTTAATGTTTTTTGTTTTTTCAATTTGATTTTGAAATATGCTACATTTGGTCATCCATAAGTGTCACTCAGTAATTTTCACCTTCTCTGTGAGAACACAGTTCTAAAACTTGAATAAAAATGTCAAAGGGAAGAAAATTTCAGGACAGAAAAATAAACCTGACCACAGATAATCAAAATCTGGCACCTATATTTCTTTTTTTTTTACATCAAATTTCCTAAAGGCCAAATATTGTTCTTCTACTAATCAGTGGTTTAGATATAAAATTAAATACCACCCTGAAATTATTGAATCCATTTTTTAAGTATTTTATATGTTCCTTTTCATTTACCTACTCATGTGCTTTCTTGTCTGTTATTTTAAACCCATTCTACAAAAGACAGTTTGCTTTCTTCTTCTTGAGATGTTCTGCCATGCCTGTCTTACATCAGATTAATGGCTTTTTATATGGCTCTTTTGATTTATAGGGAGTTTTGGTTTCTCCCTTCTATCTATGATTTAAGAGCAATCTTACTTTGAACTGTCTTCCTATCGGAAAGAGGAAAAAATACTGTGCAACACTCAAAGAATGCAACATATATCGAAGGAAGGGCAAAGAATGCTTTGTTCAAAACATTGAGATCAAAAGAATGAGAATGAAGATTAACAAATTATTGGCTTTTTTTTTGGTAAAAGGTTAGTACCCATAATAGAAATAAGGATAGTTTAAAAAAAATATTGAGTATTATTTATTTCCAATTAATCAACAAAAATTCAAATATTTCATACTGGTACATATTTTAATTTTTGTAATTCACAAATGAATATTTGGGAACACTGTCCACGTTTGTTACAGGCTCTTCCCACACTATGCAGAAGACAAGTGGAACAGCCCTCTCAGGCTTGTGCTTAAATTAGCACAAGCCCTCTCAGGCTTGTGCTAATTTAAGGTTTGGGAGTTGTGTGTGCATTAGGGTAGGCTGATTTTTCACTTCTTTCAGAAAATCAACATTGCACTCAGTGTGAAGGCTGGGGTTTGATGTGATAAATACTGATACCAAAAATTGGATTCATAGCTTTTACCAATTTTTGAGCATTTAATTTTAAAGAACATATGAAAAAAATGCACAGAAATACCTAATTTCTTTAGGTTTTTGCTTACAAACTGGCTTCAAAATTTTACTATAAATCTAGAGTTAATATCTTTTGTATTAGATACATTGAATGGAAAATGTATTAAAACCAGAATTATAATTATGAATCACCACAAGCAAAATATGCAATTTTTACTGTATTTGATAAGTAAAAAGTGTGTAAAAAAAATTGTAAAAGATTACAAAAAAGGCTACTCAATAAATAAGATTTGTTAGATCATAATTAATTAAAAAAGAAAAAGGTAAACGTGTATATAACACCATAAAACTGCTGCATACAAATTATAAGATGAAATGTTTTAAATTTGCATTGTTTATTGAAAATTACACTAAAACTACTGCACTGTATAATATATTACATCATATTTAGGCTAAAATGTTCAGTATAATTTCCCTTTGAATTAAATGAAGGTCTTATTTGATGGCACAATGATTTAATAATGTTCTTGTGCTATGTATCTTGTCTATATACAATTTGTAAAGTTTCAGGAAATTATAAATTTTATAAGGCTGTGATTTAATGCTTTCAATGGTCACCAGAATGAATTTCCAATGTTATGATTTTGAATATAAACTTAAGTTTTAAACTCATTTCATCAAAAAGTGGTAACTATTTGGAAAAAAATATTTTGTGTCATTCTTTATCATGTCAAACTCCAACTTTCAAGAGTGCAATACCATAGTTCCAAAACTGACCTACCCTAGTGTGCATTTCCAACACCACTCTTTAAAACCAGATGTTCACATGCAAGGAAGATCTTGTGGTTGTAGATTTTCTGTTGGAGTTTTGGCTATTCCAATTAAATTTCCTATCAACTGTTAAGATTTTTTTTTTCCTGAATTCTGGATGCGGAAATCTTGTGAGTTATTCTTCTTACTTTATATGTCAAGGCAGTCTGTTAATTGGAGTTTGTATTTGAAATCAAAATAAAAAGAAATTTCAGCATTCAAACAGTTTTTAATGGACTAATTAATATTCTAATTACTGCTTCAATAATTCATTGATATCCAAACCATTTGCTTGCAATTGTTCAGTTTTCTAACAAATCTGAACAGATTTCTCTAACTGAAGAAGGTAGCACTGCAATTAATTTTACAATGTAAAAGCCATATTTCTATTTATAGAAGAAGAGAAAAATCCCAAAAGCCCAGTTGGAGATGAATATACTTGATGAAGCATAAAACTAAAATTAAAGCTATGTTAATTGAATCTATGCACAATATTTTATAATAAAATTTTTATGGAGTGATTCCTGATCAAATCTGAACAGGGTTAACATTATCACATTTCCTTAACTGAATTTAATAAATAGGAATTATATATATTCTTGTTTTTTGCTGATGTGGCAAATAGGTTATTAGAAATAGCAAAGATCTTTTCAAAGGAATGACAATAAGTTTGAAGAAAAAATAAGACTGAATTGTCAATTACAAGGCCATTCTTTTTTTGTGCTTCTTTTCTTAGCTTTTAATGAAGACCAAATTTTATATATCTTGTGAAACCAGTATACTAGACTCAATGCAATTAATTGAATTCTAAGTCTGCATATAGATACCCAATTGATCCATGCTGAAAAAAAAAGAAAAAAGACCAGTGAATTTCCTGGTAAATAGGACAAGAACAACAAGCAAGTACTTTGGTATATTAGTATTACAAATAGACTTTGCTATTTAAGGATCTATATATTTATTATTGACTTTCTTTTCAGTTCTTGTCTTTTATGCTGATATTGGCAATAATTAATCATACTGAGACTCAGCTCTAATATAACAGACAGTATATCAGTCAGAGGAAAATAGCTTTTATTGATTAATTCCTGACCATTGACAATCCATATTATTACCTGATTTTCAGTGAACAAAATACATGTAGAGTTTCAAAACTTATTAAAACAAATCTTATGTAAATATTTGGTGTTTATCCATCAACTTCTCTTCTATGCTAAGTTGGGGAGTGATGGAGTAGGGGTAAAGTCAGTGGAAAGTAATCAGAAAAGCTCAAACCATTGTATACATAATATGAGTTCAAATTCTTCATCACAGAATTGTTTCATATAGTACAGCAGAAAATGACTGAAGCTAAGTTGGGAAGTGATCAAGTAGTGGTAAAGTCTGTGGGAAATGATTACAAAAATCCAAACTTTACCTACATTCATTAAGTTTAAAGGCTTAATCATCAAATTCTTTTTTCCTATTACCAGAAATATTTACATTTTTAATGCAGAAAATGACTGAAGAATAGTTGGTGAGGAATGGAGTAGTGGTAAAATCTGTGGGAAGTGATAAAAAAAAATCCAAACTTTGCTTATGTATAGTAAGTTTAAAGTACCAATGTTTTTCATTTCCCTATCACCAGAAATAGTTTGTTCATGCAGAAAATGATTTAAGCTAAGTTAGGAAGTGGTAAAGTCAGTGGGAAGTATTTTTTTAAAAGCTTAAACCATTGTCTACATGGAGTGAGTTCAAATGTTCCATCGCTAATCTTTTTCATTCCCTATCACCAGAAATAGTTTGTTAATACAGAAAATGACTAAAGCTAAGTTGGTGAGTGATGGAGTAGTGGTAAAGTCAGTGTGAAGTTATATATTCCTGAACCACATGCAGTCAGAACTAGCATAAAATCGTTAATTCGTTCCTCCACTCCCAAAATTTATTGTCATAAATATAATCATTATAGTAAATGAATCTATTTCTTTAATGAATTCAACCTGTAATATTGTTTGTTACATAAACAAAGCAAGTACCTCAGTAAGCCTTAGGTACAGAGCAAAATAAAACATGAATTCATTGAACCAGGGATAAAATGATAGCATGTAAAGTTTTTCCTTTGTGGAGTGATTTTGCTAAAAGCAAGCAACTCAATTTCTTTTGTTCTTATAAACTCAACTAAGTACAGCAACGATTCAGAAAAAGTGTAATTTTTGTGAATAACTTTCATATTTCTCACTCGTTTAAAAGACTTGTTTAAAAGGGGGTGTTTTACCTATGACAATATACCAGTTTAATATAGATAAATAATGGCATTTCCTCCTTCACAATTGAAATTTATTTAATCATTTACATATGATGTCATTTCATGAGTATTCCTCAGTGTCAAGGATTGATATAAAAAGAGGGAAAGCTTTGGCATTCAACATATCAGCATCCAGTACCATAAATGGCAAGAATTAAGAATATGTTGGAAGCACAACAAACTATGATTCACCTGTTGGGAAAAGCTGGCAAGGCTCATAACTGTCAAGATGAAATGATGTCTCAAAGATAACAAGATGAATCTTGTTCAAAATGATCCAACTGTTGTCCTAAAGACAACAGCTAGTGATGAATGGCAGCTGAATCAGTTCAGTTATGAGCCATACATGATACATGCTTAGGCAAACATGTATCTTTTGATACATGAATGACGAGGCAGATTTTTTCCTGCAGTAGGTTGCCATTTCTTTCTGCAGTAGACTATTTGCCATCCAAAGCTATAGAACCCAGTCTGTCCTGCTATTTACCCATAGCTGGCGAGAGAAGAAGAGGATTCATACCTTTCCAAGGGTATTAGCACATAAATGAACATAATGGATTCGACTGAAATTTGAACTCAGCTCTCCGATTCCTTAATATGAGCCGCTATCTATTACTCCACCGTGCCTAATCCTTATTTCCAATCAATTTCCTTATTGTGATGATTTTTATAAAGCTTGGAATGATGCTTGTTTAGTTGTTTCTCAATCTGCAACATTCCAAAGACTTCACCAGTTCGGATATTACAGCAGGATACCAATTCCAAAGCCTCTACTAACATTTAAGCAGAAATAGAAGTATTTAATCTGGCCAATATTGGTCTGTTGATCAATGAAAGCACGTCTACCTAAGAATATACTCAAATCATTTGTCAACATCTCTGTCGATGATACAACTATATACTCTAAAACTCTTGATTGGCAACTGATTTCTCTTTCAATCTAGCACAAACTACCCAGTGGGGAAAAAACTGGCAAGTGACATTCAATGCCTTGGAAACCAAACTAGTTACATTCCATTATTGCGAATCAGACCCTGAATTACCAACTTTCCTGTTGAATGGATGTCCTCTCAGGGAGGCACCATACTTTGATAGACTATTACAAGTGGAATTCATACATACAATCCATTGCTAAAGATGCTGGTAAAATGGTTGGCTCCCTGTACAGCTCCAGTAAATACATGACTCCTGTTATTCTCTAGCTTTACAAAAGCCAGATCAGGCCAAAAATGGAGTACTGTTGTCATATCTGGGCAGGAGCTGCCCAGACCTCACTCTCTAGACTTGATAGAATCCAAAAGTGTCTCTGAGTCCTTGTGGGTGACAAATTATTATTCTCCACCCTCCAAACTCTTTTTCACAGATGGGATGTGGCAAGCCTCTCATTGCTCTTTCGCTATTTCCATAGAAAGTAGTAGGACAAACTACTTGTCCTGCCAGCTTAAACCTTTACAGCAAAGACACACCATGCCACTTAGATGATAGCAAACTACCCACATTCCCTCCATATTCCATTGGCAAGAAGTTCCACTCAAACAGCTTCTTCCTGTGAAGTACTGCCCTGTGGTACTGACTCCCAAGAAGATGTTTTCCCGATCACTACAATCTTAACCTGTTCAAGGCTAGGGTGAACTGTTATCTTCTCCTATATGCACAAATTGCCTCCTAATATAATGTAGAGGGTTCTCTATCTAGAGTGGACCCTTGTATAGAGTGAACCTTACTATAAAAAAGAAAAATGATTTTTCAGTGATCAATCAAAATTCTGTATTTCCTTCAGTGATGAAGACCTCCCACCACCACTGCCACAGTGTCACATAAGAGATACAATGCCAAATGTGTGGAAAAAAAGTGGAAAATTCTCTCAGATTTGTGATGGTTTGGGGTTGGTTGTATGTCTGTCACCAGTGTTGGAAAGATGTTTCATAAAAAGTTCAGTTAATACTGTAGTCTACCTGGATATCTAAATCATTTCCTTATGATATACACATTGATGACAAAATTTTGGTGGGGGACAATGAATTTATCTTCCAGCATGACCTCCCCCACCACATACACACACAGCAAAATTATCAAGAGGTGATTAAGGAAATATTATCAATCAAATCTGAAAGAATTGAAGTAGATTCATTACTGAAGTGGGGCCATTAGTGACACAGGGGTGTGGAGGATTGATTGTCATAGATTAATTTATTCATTACCCCCAAATGGACGAAAGAAATATTCAATGCAAACGGTGCTACAACAATGTATTAATATACCAATACAATTTTTCAAAATTGTACTTCAAATCCAGATCCTTCTCAATCCCTAGTGGAGTAGCTAGTTTAGTTGACGACTATTTGGGATTTGAATTCAGAGTTGTTCTTCTTCTAGATTGGTTGCCACCCAGAGCTTTAGCACCCAGTTTGTCCTGCTATTTATTGTGGCTGGGGATTGAGGAAAAGAAATGGATTCATACCTTTCCCAAGGGTATTTTACATGTAAGTGAATGTAATGTAATGAACTCAATTGGAATTTGAACTTAGGCCTTGAATTCCTCAATCCAAGCCACTATCCATTACTTCACAATACCTTCATAAATTGTGTTCATAAATAAATATTGATTAAAAACAGATTTTGTTTTGTCTTTCTGTTATTAGCTATAAAACAACATTCAAATTTCCAAAATTTCACATTTCAAAGAAAACCTGGTTAGGTAGCTACAAGGTTATTTTTGTATATCAAATTGATATACCTTTAAGAGTAAACTGTCCAATGTTAAAGGATTCTTTTTTCAAATCAATTCAACTCCAAGCAAGGTGATAATGCCACTAAAATGCAAGTGGCTACTGGAAGTGAAAGAGAAGGAAAAGACATTATTAGGAACCTGAAACTGAGTCCTAAAAAGGAAACATAGTATAAACCTCTACTCCTGTCTAAAATATAGTGGAGGAGTGTGAACCGGGCGACAGGCAAACTTATTTGAACAAGTATGAATGTTATTCATCCATTGCACTCTGTATATCAATCTTATATGGCATGGTGGACAATTGGATAATGACTTAGATTGAAGAATTGGAGTTTGAATTCCAGTCATGTTCATTATATTTACTTATGTGCTAATATCCTTGGGAAAGATATAAATCCATCTCTATTATTTTCCCCTAGCTATAGGTGAATAGCAGGACAGACTGGGTCCTATAGCCTTGGGTAGCAATTGGTCTAAAAGAACAAATCTGAATTTAAAAACTAATGGCCTAGTGTACAGATCTTAGGCAACCCACACTATATGCCATGGACCAGCTGTCAGTCAAAAAGTTGGAGAGGAGATGGGGACTGCCAAGCTATCTGAAAACCCACTGAAAGGATCTTGATGAAGAAGAATCAAAGTCTGTTTCTTCAGCCTTCAGGTTCCCCCAAAGATTGAAGCAGTCAAGGGTTAAAAATATATGTATATATGGTATATATAAAGTAATTGGTCCAAATGTTTCTTGTTGATGGTTCTTAATGAGAGATTTTATTTCACTGTTAATTTCTTCTTTCACTGTTCTATTGCCAGCCAGAGTAAATTCCATTTATCTGATAATAATCTTTTCAAACATTTCTTCACTACTTTTAGATATATATATATATATATATATATATATATATATATATATATATATATATATAATTTATTCGAAAATTATAACATAAATATGTTATAAAATCACTACAAAAACAGCCATTTTGTTTCAACACTTCTGGTGTCTTCTTAAGTGATGGTGTTGAATGTAAAATGTTTCTACATTCAACACTATCACTTGATAAGATACCAGAAGTGTTGAAACAAAATGGCTGTTTTTGTAGTGATTTTATAACATATTTATGTCATAATTTTCAAATAAATTATATTTTCTCTACTTTGTATTGAGCACTCTTTTAAGAATAGTATTTTTTGGTTATTGGAATTTATTCCATATACACCAATCCTATACTTGGATTATATATACATATACATATATATATATATATATATATATATATATATATATATATATATATATATATATATATTTGATCAGTTTCTATGAGTGATGATATCAGCCTTAGTAAGAAAAAAGTTTTTAATAAAACTACGTCTTCTTTTCCCTTTTTAAAATGTATGAATGTTCGCTTTTATTAGGGGAATTCTTTTAAAGTGTTTTCACCAAAGTTTTACATTTTGATTGCTTTTAGCTCTGACGTTTGTCTTTTATTTCTCAAAAAATGTTTATCACAATTATTATAAATGCTTTTTAGTCTTCCTTTGGTATCCTCTCCTGATTAACTAGGAGTGAGTGTTTTTCTATTAAGAGAACAGTTAATAAAAAAGTGCTCTAAATTTGATATTTTAATTAAATTTTACTAAATCTGGAAAAAAAAAGGAAGCAAATTTTTTCAACAATTTAAAAAAAATATTTGTAAACTTCTGGTTTGAAAAAGTAAAATATAAAAAAAACATACCTTTTTATAAAATTATTA
The DNA here is from genome assembly GCA_963932145.1 of Acanthosepion lycidas. Classification (NCBI taxonomy): domain Eukaryota; kingdom Metazoa; phylum Mollusca; class Cephalopoda; order Sepiida; family Sepiidae; genus Acanthosepion; species Acanthosepion lycidas. The sequence goes on along the minus strand of OZ010585.1, from coordinate 87,371,974 downwards.
TATTTTGATATGAACTTTTCGAAAGGACCAGCACTAAAAAATAACTTATGAGAAAGGAAACACATTTAGGAATTAAATATTCTTGCTACTTTTCCTGAAAACATAAGGCTTCAATTTTAGTATTACACAATAACTTTATGCATAAACAAAAGAGAAAATAACAAATGACTACATATAAGTTAAAAAATTCTGATCTGTTTTCTTGGTAAATTCCTTAAGATATTTTTATTACAAAATTTTGATTCTTATAGACTTACATCCACATCTTCATTGGTTTTATCACAATGTCACTATGTACCCAGGTATCTGTAACCTTCAAAGAATATTGAACTAAACAATAATTATATAACACTTCTTTTGTCTTGTAACTTCATCTTGTACTTTTCATCATGTTCTTATTCTTTTGTGAATAATTTTTCATTTAAGAAATAAAGGATTTCTTGAGATTGTCATTACATTTTTAGAAAAAGAGAAAACAATTTTTTTTCTGGAAGATATTTTTTAAGTTATGTGTCTCAATAAATGAAGTCAGAGGTTATATTCTGCTGTGCTTATATACACTGTGACCCCGTGCAATCACTTGTTTCTTAATTAGAGAGAATATAAATGTGGCCAGTTATTTCCTTCACCATTGCCAGCATAAATACCATGAAGGAAACCTAATTAGTACCCCACTGATCTAAGGGGTCCTGGAATAATTTGAAATTTGATTTGAATATAAGCACACATATTAGTGAGTACCTACTTTAGTATGTTGGCAACTTCTATAATTAATGTGTAAGGTTACTACAAGAATATTTTACCTGAAATAATGGTGGTGAAAAGGTACATGCACAAAATAACAGATCGATTGATTTGCAATGTAAGATAACATTTATCATTAATGAAAGGAAAATGTAAGATTTTCTTTTCCTAGAAATAAATGGAATACACACACGTATTAGTGAGTATCTACTTTAGAGTGTTAGCTACTTCTATAATTAATGTATGAGGATTCTATGAGAATATTTTACATGAAATAATGTTGCTGAAAAGGTACATGCACAAAATAACAGAGATCGATTGATTTGCAATGTAAGATAACATTTATCATTAATGAAAGGAAAATGTAAGATTTTCTTTTTCTAGAAATAAATGGAATACAAAACAAAAATTGTTAATGAATGTATTTGAGTGTGACTTGCCTGTTTAGATGAGTTTGTGTGTGAAGTGTCCACAGCCCTTTTAGGCTTCAGTGTGAAAAGTTGATGGCACACAGTTCGAAAGGAGGAAAACAGGAAGAGAGAGTTACTTAAGGGTTCACCTGTTTTTATACCCTCCTGGCTGCTGCTAATGATATGTTTATTAAGGCACTACACTACTATAGTATGATGTTTAGCATGTTAGTCTTGATGACCAATTTCCAGCTGTAGTGAATTTGCTTCTTACTGAGTGTCCCACTACTTTAAAAGTTGTGGAGAACCATTATGGTCTTAAGGGATAGATGCAATGATTTTACCATTATTTCATAATTTAGCTTTAGTCATTTTCTGTATAAACTTACATATTTTTTGAATATTGCAAAAAAAAAAATGAACAAAAAAAAATGAACAAAAAAAACACAATTTCCTAATTGAACACCTAATTTTTATCTAAAATTTATTTAAACAAGCTTCTGTACTCTGTTGTATATTGAAAATCAAGAAGAGAGTGCATTTCAGCTGTTTGGAATTAATGCAGCTATTAATGATATAAAAAGTTTATTACTGCATATGACAGCAAATAAGATCCTATTTTCAAATGCAAATAAAACCCAGTTTTAAAAGACATATAAGAGCAGATTTTCTCATAGTATATGAGAATCAACTTTTTCTGTAAATTTTAGAATTTCATAAATATTAATAAATATGTGAAAAGAAAGTCATTTTGAATTGAGTCAAATAGGAAACATGGATGAAGTTCAAATAACATTCAGTGGACCATCTAGGTATTTTGTTCTTAATATTATATTTCCTGTTAAACTCAGTGAGTGTCTTGTATGCCTGATCCTATATGCCATCAAATATGGTGTGTGTGTATATATATATCTATAGGGAGCTATAGATAAATTTTTCCCCTAATTTATGCAAAAATGAAAATAACACTGACATCTCATTTTAACAGATATATTTACCAAAATTTACACACAAATATCTTGCAATACTAAAGAGTAAATTTATTCAATAAAATCATCATTTGCTTCAACCATTGTCTCCAGAATCTCCTGCATCTCTTCTGGACAGTCTCCTTGTTTAAGTTGGTGAATGCTGTCATAATCCTTGCATTCAGTTCATCTTTGGTGTTATAAGGAGTTTTGCTGGTCTCCCACTCAATGGTGCCCCACACATAATCATTGGGGTGGGGGGTGAAGTCTGGGGAGTTAGGTTGCCAGATGTAAGGGGTGATGTAGTTACAGAAATTGTCTGAAAGCCATGTCTGGGTTCTCCTGCTTCTGTGGCATGGTGCATGGTCCTGTTGCCAGACATAGTCTTCCAGTAGCCACTCTCTTGACCCAGGGCTGCACTAGATCCTCAACACACTTGATGTAGACCTCCATGTTGGTTCTGAGGCCCTGTGAGAAGATGAATGGAGGCATAATTTCACCCTCACTAGTGATCACTCCAGACACTTTCATAATCACAATTACACTCATCCAACTCTTTCCAAGTCCTCTGCACTCTCCTTAGATTTACACCCAAGCACTCTGAAATGTTCATATTGGAGCCTCTGGCATGAATGCTAAGCAGTACAGTATACCGTTTCCAAATGTTTGGTGGAGTGAATTGTGTCGTGGTGCTCTTTTTCTCACAGACAGTACCCAACTGACCCTACTATAATGTGCAGTGGACAAAATCAAAAACAAACAATGCATGAGGTTAAAATTATAAAATGTTCAAAATTTACTCATTGCTCCCTGTATATTTTTCTGTTGAATTAACCATAAGTTCTATTTTAATAGTTCTTTTCTTGGACTTCTCGTCTGTGGAACTCTTCTGGTTTCTTGCTTCACTGACAATTTCCAAAAGTTTAAATCCAATATCAATTACCATCTTCTGTCATCCTGAACAATGTCCTTTCTTCTCACTAAAATCTTCTCATTCTTTTTCACTCTCAATAACTCCTTGCATCTTAGTTGCATTATCACCTTGCTTTGGGCAAAATGATTAAAAATAAATAAATATATATATATATATATATATATATATATTTAAGTTATAAGGAACTTGGTAAACCGAATTGGTAAATCCAAAGAGGATGAAATCCTGAGAGCTCAATGTTAGGACAGAGCTAATATGTAATGAAAAACAAACCACTTTAAGGTACCATTACGATAATTTATTTATTTAAAAAAGGATTTAGGTGAAATAAATTATCGTAATGGTACCTTAAAGTGGTTTGTTTTTCATTACATTATATATATATATATATATATATATATATATATATATATATATATATATGTGTGTGTGTGTGTGTGTTTAATTTTCTGATAATAAATGAAAATAATACAATATTTTTAATGCATTATTCATTTATTTAATCAGGGAAAATGTGATATTTTAATAATATTATTTTCTGGGGGACTTTCATAATTTGTAACAGTTTTCTAATTCACTTTGTAAATAAGAATATAGGCATGCAATCACTCTTTTAAGTAATTTATATATTATTAATCTTTACACAAAATTTCCAGTTTAACCTTTTACACAAAAGCTAGAGAAATTTTAGAAGTGTTTTGACATTTACCCAACTCTTTATTACTTTTACAGTTGGGCAATCATTTTAAATTCTCCATAAAAATTCAGAATCTATAAATGTTTTTTTTTTTAGTGAAGTTATACAAAGAAACATTGATCACCATTTGGACATTTTTTTTTCTTTAACAAATACAAAACATCTTTTTGGGATCTAAATTTTCATTTTGGTAATCTCTATCAATGAAAAATAGATTTATTACAAGAATACAACACTAACTAGATCCAGAAAAACCTTCAACATTTAATCAAAATTGATCTGGCAATGCTTTTCTTTTTTAGTGAGGGTCAAAGAGAATTCTTTATTACAAATCACTTGAAACCAAACTGTAACTATACAGGTGTTCAACTTAACTACAATTCAACATGTCTTTTTCATTTTATTTTTTTGAGATGGGGGCATTTCTGATAATATGACTCAATGCCAGTTTGAGCTATGGCTGCCAAATTTTCTGTGTTTGCTAATGTAGTGCATGTTTTTAGTATATTAGCTTTTAAAAATTCCAACATCTTTAAAGTTTGTAGTGAAGAATTAATTTCACAGTGTAAATATAATGCTAAACTAGATGTTTACTTTGTGTCTATCAGGTTTACTAAATTGAATCTTGACTTTTTTTAATTGTATAAAGCCAATATATAACTGGAAATTTCTAACATAGAAACAAAAAAGAAAAATGCTGTAAAATATTTAGATTTCAAAATATGTGGTTTTGTGAAATCTTTTATGTAATTCTTCCAGATATTGAAATTAAATTTGATCCAAGAATTCAAGGAATGATTTTCAAATTAGGTATAATTAGACTTACCATAATTTCAAAGCCTCAAACCAGGACAGTTTTCAATTTTTATCACAAGTTTGGTTTTGTTGTATAACAAAGTGTTTCCATGACCTGACACCTCCTTAAGCTTCTGACTGATGCACAAAAATAAAATTGATAGCTTATATCACTGGACAGACCCAACCAAATGTTGATGTTTGATTCAGTTAATAATACCCAGTTTAAACCCATGATATCTTCTTGGAACCAATGGTGTCCATTTTAGCCTCCTGCAGGAATGAGCTAAAAATTATGGGTAATTTCATAGTTAGTTTAAATATTCATTAGAATAAAAATAATTGTGGGCCAGGCAGGTTATAGGTGATTTTTCTGCATGCTAAATCCTATCCTCAAGTTGCAGATATGACACAGAAAATTATCCTGGGAGTAGGACAGGAAGCTGTTCTACACTCAATGGACTCTCCAAACCTTTTAATTTCACACTATCATTTTATACAACACATTTGGTCTCATCACTTATGCCAACAATATCAAGATAAAAAAAAATTCCTTGCCAAAATCGTCAAAAGAAAAATGAAAGCTTTTTTTTTTAATAATGAGATACAAAATTTTGCTGACAGGTGATATAAGAATATAAAAAGGTGGAAAATAATTTGATGGATGAATATTGATGCTATAAATTTACATAGGATTTTATCAAAAATGCTGGAATTTTTTTTTTTTTATTAACCTTGGTGCTACTGTTTTGAAATGATCCAATTATGAATTTATCAGTCATCCATGCACTGAATATTATTCCATATCTGGAACTATATATCCTGAGATTCTTGACAAAATATAAAGAAGGGTCTGTAATATAATCTGTCTTGACCTAACATCTTGACTTCAGTTATTTCCCCACTACTGTGATGTGGCTTCCCTCTGTCCTTTCTAAAAATAGTTTTTGTGGCAATTGTTCTGATGAGCTTTCCTCCTTGGTGCCTTGACTGCATGAATATAAGCATAATACTAGATTGACAATTAGGTCTCATTGTTTTACAATTGCATGAGCTAGATGCAACTGTATGTTTTATTCTCATAGTTTCTTTTCTTGCCATTCTTGCCTGTGGAACTCTCTTTCAGTTTTTTGTTTCCCTACCACCTAAAATCTTCAAAAATTTAAATGCAATGTCAATTAACATCTGTCTTTCTGAAACCTGTTCTTTTATTGTCTTTTCTCTTCACTTAAATCTTCTCATTATCTTTCACTCCCAGAAAAAAACAAAAAAAAACAAACTTCATTAAAATTCAAAGCTAATTACAATTTGCAAAGCAATAAAGACAAATATTTGATTGGATGAATTCAATGATAAAAAACAATTATTTTGCATATAATTTGATCAACAAACCAAAAATTGACACAAAAATTGCAGAAAGTACAAAAATGAATATATTAATTTAGTTATTTGAAAGGAAACTTGGAAAATATGTCTGCACTGAAATCTTTGGTTGATTCCATCTTAAAAATTTCCAGGCAAAGCAAGGATTCTGCTTCTTTATTGTATTGAAATCTGGTTTTATTTTGTAGATATGTCCATATATATATATATATATATATATATATATATATATATATATATATATATATATATATATCTTTAGAAGTGTGCACACATGTATATATAATTTATTTTGACAAGTGAGGCATGATAAGTGGTTTTCAGTATACATCCATATTGGCATTGCATCCATTATTTTGTATCTTAGTAAGTGGAAAACCATTCAATACTTGGCGGACTTTAAATCAGAAAGGATTAATCAAGTGTAATTAATACAGAACGATGCATTCAATAAGCAGAAAGAGCTCATGTCTGATGTTCTACATTCAGTCTCTGAGTTAAAACCAAATGGAAAACTGAACATTCAAATTAGAGAATGAAGGATGTTAGAAAGCTCAAGAGATACATGCTCAAAAAGAAAGATTTCATAAAGAAACATTACATTCTTAAAAAGCTTTATACCTTTTTACTTTGTTCACTGTGTTAAATATTAAAATCGTGATGTAGTGGTTAACGATTATCACTGCATCAAGATATCTGTTTTAATATTTATTATTTAAATTAAATAAGTGAAGAGTGGAGACAATAAATAGTCTCCCCTAGAAAAGAATCAAAGAAGTTATCTATATTCATCTTGTGTGAATACTTATTTGGGTACTGGCCACTTCTATGCTAACAGTCTCTTTTCTTGCTTGTGGAACTACCTTCCAACTCCATGATTTCCAGCCTATTTTAATCTTTAAAAATTTAAATGCAATATCAATCGCTATCTACTGTTTTCCTGATTACTCTTCTAATGTTCTTACTCCTGAGTAATGTTTCTATTTTCCAATTCTTCTACACCCAACCCCTTGTGTTTTATTGGCTTTACTGCCTTGCTTGAGATGAATTTTTTATTAAAACATACATACATACATATATATATATATATATATATATATATATATATATATAACTCTACACTTTATTTTTGCCTTTTCTTGTTGGTGAGTTCATTATTTGGGTAAAGGGGTGGAGGTAATCTCCTTAGGTTAAAATATTCTAGTCTGATGATCAATTTTTACAATCAAGGGGTGACAATAGCAGTACACTGAGGGTGAGGCAGAGCCTTATATTTTACAGAATATTTTTTGTCAACATGTGATGAGGCAATGTTCAAAATGATGGATTCATGACTTTCCTCAGTAACATTAGTAACAAATAAACATAAGTAATTTTTTTAGACTACAATTTATTTATTTTTTCTGCTGATTACATTTCTGTTCTATTAAACATTCAATCAGACTGTTTGGTTAAATACTATATTCATACTAGATAATGCTTCTTCACATTCTGCAAAGCTGACTATTGCCAACTTTGCCAAAAAATAAAAAGGTTTCAAGAATACTAAATTAATGGAATGGCCTTCAGCCTCTCCAAATATCAACTCAATAAAAAACTTGTACTTGACTATTAAAAATAATGTATTCAAGAAAGGAAACTAATACAAAAGCAAAGATCTCTGTGAAACAATAAAAATGTCTGAAAACAATGTTAAAATTAAGACAGAAGAAAAGTTATCAAAATCAATGTTTGAAAGACTAATGAAGGTTATAGAATATCAAGAAGCTCATAATAACATGGAAAATATTAATAATTTATTCAGATATATGAGATATTGTGTTAATCAAATATGTTTCTATAGCCTATATCTTTTGGATTTATTTACAAATAAAAATGTTAGATTATATTTTTTTCTCTCCAGAATCCATCTTAAACATTTATAGGTTGAACATTCAGCCATGCATTGAATATTGCTACCACATCTGGCCAGGTGCCTCATACATTTTACATATTTAGGGATTCTTGATCAAATACAGAGAAGAATCTGCAATGTTATTTAGCATCTTGGCTTTAGTCATTTTCCCATCACCATAATGTAGCTTCCCTGTGCCTTTTCTATAAATACTTTCATGGTAATTGTTCTGATGATCTTTCCTCTTTGGTAGAATCTTGACCTGGCATCTCAGCTTCAGTCACTTTCCCTCCATTGTAATATGACTTGCCTGTGCCTTTTCTATAAATACTGTCATGGTAATTGTTCTGATGATCTTTCCTCTTTGGTATCTAGACTTTATGAATTTTAGTGCAGTAGTAGATTGGCAGCAATATCCCACCTTACAATTGAAATGGCTAGATGTACATATAAGTTCTATGCTAACAGTCTATTATCTCATACTTCTTGCTTGTGGAACACTCTTCCAGCTTATTGCTTCCCAGACAATATTGATCTTCAAAAATTTAAATGCAATATCACGTTATCTTCTTTATTCCTGTTCTTTTATTATTTAATTTTTTCCTATTTAATAATGTTTTTTCTCATGTTCTCTCACACTCAGTAACCTCTCATATCTTAGTGGCTCTAATACCTTGCTTGAAAAAAAAAATACCCATGAACTCTATCCCTCATAATCATATATTAAATACTATCAATCTCTCTCTTATGCACATATATATATTTACACATTGTCTCTCTTTCACATACATACACACAGCTGTGCACACTATCGCAATTTCTATCTTTGTCTTATACCCATATGCACACACTATCATTAACTATATAATTATCTATATATAACTATATATCTATCTCTCACACATGGCCACACTATCATTAACTATATATATCTCACACAGGGAAACACTATCACTAACTATATATCTATCTGTCACACATTTGTACACACTATTTTTTAAAATAATAGTTTTAATTTAATATTCCATGTCCATATTAAATTTTAGAATTTACAAAATTTTATTCAGTTGTTGATTAAGAATGTCTGTCTCGTAATTTTTGAGGACATATTTTTGTTGGTTTTTAAATGAAGAGAATGTATATTGAAATTTGGAAACAGCAAAACCATTTGCAATTATATGTATGCAGGCTAACATAATTTCATATCAATTTACAATTCGTCAACCAGTAATTACAGCTGTACCATAATGCATCCTGATCTTGGATGAAAATATATATCTCTTTATGATACCAATTCTCTCTGTTCTAATTTCACATGTAAATTCTATGAATCCTGGTTAAGAGGGAATTTCAAATTGAAAAAAAAAAAAGAAAGAACTCGAAAAAAGAAAATCATCCAATTACTGCCATTAAAACAAATTTTATTGACACTTAGTAAATATTCACTAAAATATTCAAGATAAAACATAATCCTATATTTGAATCATTTCAGTTGCTTTATGAAACAATTGTGAGAATTTAGATTGCTGAAATCTGATAGGCTGTTACACTTGATTCAAATAAATTAAACAAAGCAAGAGTGGGCAGTGGGATACCTATGTGAATGGATGGCAGAACAGAGGATAGGAGGGATGGTAAAAAAAATGTTGCTAAGAGCTGCAATGCATTGGAAGTTACAGGGAGATTTGATTCTGGACGGACATAACACAGAAAAAGAAGAATTTATAGGTAATTTTTATTCTCAAATTACTTAAAAATAATAAAGGACAGATGGTTAGAAAGCTTCCCCACCCATCAGTACTGGAAAGAGCAATAACAATAACTGGACATGAGAAACTTATTTTTCTGAAAAATTGTTGCAATAGAAAGATTTTATAAATTTCACCCAAAAGTAGCACTAGCTTCTCGATCAGTGAATACCAAATGTTTCCTTATATGGAAACAGCTAATATTGGCATTACCAATACCATTAAAAAGAAAAAGTTTTTAAGTTAAGCAATATATAAATGTGATGGAGAGAGTGCAGTGGACAGTGTTAAGGATTATAATGGATGAGGCTAATACTTGTGATTGAAGGAGATTGAAAATTTTCAAAATAAGTGACTTCAACACATTGTATGGATTTTAACATGTATATTTATATAGAGAACATAGTTAAAAAAAAAACAAGAGAAAATTATATTTACATGTGTACAAATAGTTAAAAAAAATAAAGAAGTCACATGTAATGCTGCTACATGTTACCAAGATATCATGGGTAGGATTTATGAGATATTCACTCTAATGTTTGACTATCATAGCAAGTACCTACACTACATTATAGTGTCTTTGTGAATGTGTGCAGAGATATCTTCTGCATTGTGTGGCAAAACTAGCAAAGAGCTTTTCAGACTAACATTAATCTAAAAGTCTTTTCATAAATGTTTGCGTTGTAAACTAAAAGCTTATTTATTTGTCTGTTTCTTTCTAAATCTCTTATCATTAATGTAAAAAAACTAATCAAGGAAAACAAAATAAATACCTTTAAAAATATTTTTCATCCACCTCAATCTTCTACAAAATGATAACCCCAACGTGAACAAACATTTTCTAAACAAAACTAATGTGAAATGTCACCACAAATTTAATGGTCAGGTACACTGTGAGCAAAATAGCAGAGTGAACATGGGATCATGTTGCTGTCATTGTAAGTGGGGAGTGGGGCTGGCAGGCTGGCTGGCCTGATATCTGTACCAAAAATAAACAATTAATATGTTATTTCTTTTAGTTATTTAAGATCTATTAGGTTGGTGCAAAAACAATGACGTAATAATGTCGTTTTTTGACGTATTTGTTAACGTCAAAAAACGACATTATTACGTCATTATTTTTGCACCAACCTAATAAAAAACACCCAATGCAAAAATAATCACCGGTATCATTTTGATGTCTTTTAATCTGTCCATTTGGTGTTTGACTCTTGTGAAATAAGATTTGAAAGATTTGTCTATGAGTTTCTTTCCCTCTCACTATTGGGATTATTCCACCTTGTCTGCCAGTAGCCTTTGCTCAATACCACTAGGTGGCATGGTAATCAACAGTATAAAAGGACTCAGTCTTTCTTTCTTGTTTTGTTCTGGGATATACTAGTGACAACATGGGACTTGTTTCCACTGGGGGAAAATTTCTAATCCTAGGTGGGTCAACTGCTTAATTTCAACAAACTGCATGGCATATTCACACACAGACAATACTGCTAATCTCATAAAGTTTCTTTCCTGTTTTTTAGCTATCTCTATACATGTAAATATAATTTTTCCTAGTCCTCTTTTGAGCCATGTTGTGGAACAAAGATGGAAATAAAGAGCAAGACAGTCAAACACCAAATGATAAAAAAATGATTTCTGAGGATTTGTGCATCCTTCCATTTAATAAATTAATCCTTTGAAAATAAATATTTAACATTTTTCAACCAATGGATCATATTACTGTTGACAATAAAAAAAACATGCTTCATGATCCCTTTGAAGAGTATATAAGCAAAGTTTCTAGACCAGACAAACCAGTAAGGAGAAGAAGCAGCAACATATTGCAATAGATTCACCACACCGTGGCTTAAAAGATATTCCTTTACTCATTCACCCATCTTTCTCACCAAGCTATATAACACTCACACTCTTCCTTACCAATCTATGTGACACTCTTCCTTACCAATCTATGTGACACTCTTCCTCACCAAGCTATTTGACACTTACACTCTTTCTCACCAATCTATGTGACACTTAACACTTCCCTGCTCATCTCTTTTTCTCATACATACACACAAAAAATCACATTTCTTTTCATCTTAACAAATAAGGCATTTAAATAACTGTAATACTCATACACATTATGAAACATTTAGTTGTAAAAGCACGAAAATAAAAAATATTTTATATTTTCATATTTAAAAATCTTTCTTGCATTTTCTTTATTGCTGGTTGATTCAAATCCACAACACCCTATATAAATATTCATATTAAAATCCGTATAATGCGTTGAATTCATTTTAGTAAATTTTCAACCCTCTTCTCATCACAAGTATTAACCATATCCATTACAATCCTGAACATTGTCCACTGCATTCTCTTCATGACCTTGATGTATTAAACTGTCTTGACTGAAAACCTTTTTCTCCTTAACTGTAATGCTGATGCTTATAAGGAAATATTTGGCATTCATTGCTACTTTTGGGTGAAATTTATAAAATCTTTCTATTAAAACAAATTTTCAGGAAAATAGTTTTCTCAAGTCCGCTCTTTCCAATATTGATTGGGGTGATTCCTTCCTAATATCTTGTTCAGACTAATGTGGAATATCAACATCTTGATTATGACATTAGTTGTGCTCACCATTTTAGTTGTTGCTGCTGTTGAAAGTCTTCAAGTGATGTGGTTTCTGTTAAATGGTAAAGTTCTTTGTTTGTGATTCTGTAGAGGTCAGTCCACAAGACTCAAAGAAGAATAGTCCTCACTAATATCTACATGCTTCATTTGCTTGGAGCCACCTTTAACCATCAATCTGAGAAAGTGATTATATTCAGCTAACAGTTTAGAATTTCTGAACAAATGTGGTGCCATGTAGGACATCCATATGATGAAATTATTTAAGAATATAACTCAAGATTTTAGATTAACGTTTTGGTTTTGTAGCAATTTGTACAAAAATATTTCTAGCACAGACTATTCTATGTTTAATTTACTTATCTCCTATACTAAATTTAGGCTCACTTTATATTGAAATAGATACCGTATTTTTTTGTACATAATACAAGAAATTTTGAATAAACATTAAAGGCAAAATGTTGAGGGTTTTATTCTATGCAAGTCCAAGTTTTCATAAATTTTGACTCAGTTTCAAAAACCTCTTATTTGAAGCAGTAAGATTGCCAATAACCCCAATTAGCACAATAAATAGTAAAAGACAAAGAAAGCAGGCTTTGATAACAATTGTTTACAAAAGGTATTTGATATGTTGACAATATTAGTTTCTCTTCATTCTTAATGAAAGGCAATATTTTTTTATTTTCATAGTTTATTAATATAGAGTAATACAATAAAATCATATCAAACAGAAAAGTAGGATAGATTAATTAACACCTGAAAATGTATTACCAGGTATGTCTATTTAGCATCTTTCCCTGGAAATTTGAAAATAAGTTTTGAAATGGAACTTAAGCGAAGAAAGACACAATGACTAAACCTCCAGTTCATTTCTATTCTTTAATATCATGAAAAATTAAATATTTTAGTGAAATATATACATGATATTGAGATTTTAATGAATAAAATGGCACAAGCATTCAAAAAAGATTTACATAGAAATGTCTGTATTATGTGATTGTATTATACTCACGGATTTAAGTTATTTCCTGATTTTAACTCCTGAAACATGGGATTGTATTATATTCAAGTTGTATTACATACAAGCAAATAGGGTAAGTGCTATTCAAATTAATAGATTTATAAACATAATTTGTTTATGGTCCACTAACATTTTAGTTATTCCCTAAGCAAATAACTATTGTGAATTTGTACAAGAATGATCACAAAGAGTAATTATGATTATCTAAAGATATGCTTTAATATATAACTGTAATCAGTGGGCCAATAATCAGCCAATTCAAACAATATCCTAATAAAATATGTTCTTAACAATGGTTTCATATTCAAATTTCTTTGAAGCTGAAAGAAAAGATATACATTGAAAAAGAAATGAAACTCAGTAAAAAAGATGGTTTTAACTTGCAAAGCTTCTGCTAAATGCTCTGACTTGATATCTACTCAAAATATTATTGTTCTACAGCTGCACACTAAAATTCTGATAATCTAAGATTGATATTTCCAACTTGAATATTTTCCTGTCTGTCTTTATTTTAATTGCTTTTCGTCAAGCAGTCCAAAGGTAATATTATGAAAGTTAGATAATTTTACAATGAAAATATGATTTGGAATTTATAATAAATAAACTTTAAATTAGATTTTAGTTTTTAATTTAAAAAAAAATAGTGATTTTATATTTCTGAATTTCTCCATTTTTGAATATTTTTCTATTAATTCACCGAGTCAACGAAGGGAGATAACCCATAATATCTCCAATTCTTTTGAGCTATATAAATCAGATATCCATCATTTTGAAATTAAGTCGAACTGTCTCAATGAAATACACATAAACAATTATATTGTTTCAAACATGTTTGGTTAAATAATCTCAACAAGTTTGAATTCAAAACGTCTAATCCAATATGTAGAAATAATTCATCACCTCAAAAATCTACTCTATGTAAAAATAAAATAAATATGAATTTTGGTAAAATTACTGATTATATAAGTTAACTAATTCTGAAATTTGAAAAAGTTAAAAAATTGAATAGACAGAACTTATCAAAATTATTCAATTAAATATGTTTGAAAGAATTCTTGCTGCTAAAATACACCTTATTTAAATTATATTGTTCTACAAAACAAAAAAAATTTTTTTGTGAATATTTGTAGAACTATTTTTTGTAAGTCACTAACATGTGGTCTCTTTTGCAATTTGCAAATTTCATTTTTTCCCATTTTAAAAAGAAAGTAGAGCAACTGTGTATTTTCTGTGTGCCTATACACAAATGAGAAAATACAATTCAAGACTGAGGTGATTCATTGCTGCACAAAGATTCACCATCTGCCAACTGTTATGATCATGAAATTTTCAAATTCTTCTACTTCTCACATAATAGCCTTCACATCTACCACAAACAAAAACACAAAAATAAAATAAATATCTTAAGTGGAATTTAAAAAAAAAATTTTTTAAAGAAATAACTTGTCTCTTTAGGACTTAGGCAATCATGGCTCTCCACAGTATCTTTTTTTATTTATTTGAATTACTATGACTTCTTAAGATAATGAAATTGTTTTTTTGAATTCAGTGTAGTAATTCTCCTAGATTGGTTATCACCCAAGGCTAAGAAGTTCAGTCTACTCTGCTATTTAATCCATAGCTACAGGGAGAAGATTCATGCTTTTTCTAAGAGCATTAGTGCATAATTAATAGCAACAGATTAGTTTGGAATTTGAACTTGACGAACATTCCATTTTCTACATGGATAACCATTCCATGGACTGCAACCACAAGTGGACAGTAGCTATCTGTAAGGCACACATTGCTCTATGTTGGGGTACAGTTAGTCTCTCTCTTACTTGTGTATGTGTATATGACATTCTATACATACACGTGTAGATGGGCACATGCACGAACACACTATGAAAAAAAGAACTTGCAACAATGAAAAGTACATATAAAAAATCAAAATCAAAGAGTATAAGATGTCATTTGCGGATACCCCCTTAAGAGTGGACAGAGTAATTCCCAGAGGGACCGTCTCCAAAACTCTGGAGTCGGTATGCTGAAGGTAATATCAATCAACTAAGTGACAAACCTTTTACTTGTATTAACTCTTTCTCTCTCTTCCTCTCTCTCTATATATATATTCTGTTTATAGGTTTTATTTTTATATTTGTCTATATCTATCAGATGAGGTATTAAGATTACTTACATTATTTAAACTGTTATTCTCATCTTCATTGCCATATTCACAATGTTTTGGCTGTTGTATGCTCCGGCCTTCTTCAGTAAATGCTCTATTTTTTAATTAATATTGTTTAATTTAAAAACAGAGCATTTAATTAAGTGTATCCATAAAAAAAAACATATAACAGAAAATATATTAAAATATTTGTTGGATTTAATCCATTTCAGATAATATATATATATATATATATATATATATATATATATAGACATAGAGATTGAGAGAAAAATTGCTATAAACATTATTTTTAGTGGGTACATATGTGTTTGAATAGAAGTCCCTGTTTTTTATTTTCCTTAAACTGTGAAATTAATGCCAACCAGCCTAGATCAAGATGTACAACTAAAGGAAAATGTTCCTCCCAACAGGAATTGAACCTGTATCCCTTTTTTTCATCAAAGAAAATCCTCTTATAGCCAAAGCATGCCGTTACCAATTTGGTCATGGTAGACCGTCTTGATAAAGCAAATCTCATTTAACTCCTTAAGAAACACCTACCTCTCGTTGGGATTTCTTCTTCAAATTTATATCTGCTAGTTTCATTTCCATGCTCGAAATATACACTCAATAATTTTTAAATGTATTTTTTAATCTAGCAGTATTTCTTGTTACTATAAACACTATTTTTAGTAGGCAAACATGTTTGAGTTAATATCCCTATGTTTTATTTTGTTATTTATTGTATTTCAACCAAATCTCTATTAAAATATATCTAACATTCATATGACTAAAGTGAATCATGCTCTGCCTTCCCAATGTAGATTGGCCAAAATAAAATCTCTTTTTCTGATAACACTATTTGGCCAGCAAAACATAAAAATAAGACTTTTCCCAATTGCCTTATATATTTACCATTCTGTTGTATTAGTATCATCTTTATTTAAATTCCATTTAAATTTTTGAAAATCACTTTTGAATAGGAAGCCAGGAGAGAGTTCCACAAGCAAGAAATGTGATAGGAGAAACTGTTAGCATAGAACTTATGGTTATGTCTAGCCATTTAAAATGTAAAATGATGAGACCTTTCTGTCAGTCTAATTAGAGAACTACAAAGAATTATTATAAAAATAAATAGACATAATGTCTATATTAATATGTATACCACCAAGAAGTTGCTTGAGGGGCTGACCTCTAGAAAATAATTTGTCTTCTAGCTGTAAAAATGATTTGAACTAATTTTAGTGTACTAATTCTTTGTGGGTTAGGGCAATCCCCTTTTATTTGGGCCGAGAAGTTTTCAGCACCCACTTTGTAAATAGTCTGTAATTTCAAAAAAGGAGTCCATTTTTTTTTGTTTGTGTGTTTGGTACCATATATGCAGAAATTAGGAATTTCACTTCCTGCCTATTCTCTTTGAGGATCAGGTGACTAGGAGGATGAAGAGGACAAGAGAAACGATGGTGGGTGGGGGGTGGAATGTCGGCTTTATTTTGAATCTAGCTTTATATCCCAGCCCTATGTGCTTAGCACTAAAAGAACATGTTTGCATGAAATGAAAACCAGATAACCAAAGAAACCATCTTGGCACACACCCAGTGGTCTGTCCAAGAACTATTTCAAGTCAGGCAGGGTCATTTGTTTTTCTAGTTCTCACTTTCTATTTGTTCTTGAACCAAACAAAAATAGATCCTTTTACATAAATAGGAACACTTAAATCTTTGATAAGGCTTGAAGCAATATTTTCATCAAACTATATGTTTGTATTTAGACATTTGAAGATGAATTTCTAAATGACATCATTTTTTTTTTTTTTCATTCATACAAGATTTTTTTTAAATCTCTGAAAAGAGGACATTATTATTATCTTTGTCATAAAGTATGAATGTTAATCTAATGAAAAATATAGGTATTAACTCGTTTTCCAAATTAAATTCAGGTGTTGAATGAAAAAATTATATTATAATTCTCTTTATTCTTTAATGATTTAGTACATTATGTCCTGTCAATGCCTCATAAGTAATGGACTATCCTGTTTTGATTGTGAGGAAGGACAGAAAAGACATATCAAAGAGGCTCTTTGTGAGAAAATGAAAGAAAAGTCAATAAACATTTTCATGTTTAATGTCAATACCACCAAAATGGATGAAATTTTTCTGAAATAAAATAAAAAAATCCTACACAATGTTTTTCAAAAATTGCCAAAAATCAGGGAATTATCTATATCATATGTAATTTTCAGTAGTTATTCTTAATAAATGAATTATATACTGAATGAGTTATTTTATGAGAAAACTTTGGGGAAATATTTGGGGGGTGCATCAGTTTCACTCCCCCTTTTTGATATCTTGTATGTACTTTATAATTTTGGGGGTTTTGCAAATTTTTTTTTACATTTATATAAAAAAATCCATGAAGAGGTTATTTTAGTAAATAAATTAATTAATACAATATCAAGTGTGAACATAGAGAAAATTCATCCAAAACATTACCAAAAATAATTCAAACTGAAAAATATATTTTTTTAAGAGTTGGTGCTTGCATAATTTAACAAAACATTATTTTCTTTCAGAATCAACATGAAAAAAAAAAATCTACATTTAATATTTATTTAAAAAAAATTTACTCCTAATTTTTCAATTTGATTTTGAAATTCCCCCATTATTGCTTGTAATGAGTTTTTGAAGAATCAAAAAATGTAAACAAAAATTTAAATGTCATTTTCGAGTGTGAACATTTTTTTAAAGAAATGTAATATTTTTTGTTTTATCAAATGCTAGAAATTTTTTTGTATGGATGTTCAAAAATGAAATAATTCTGAATTACCAACCGCCTTTGACTACTTTTCCTTATCGGAAAATAATATGATATATGATAATTCAATAACACTTAAACTCGGAATAATATAAAAAAAAACCCTCATTGAATGCATTTAAATATTTTTCCATCAAACAGGTAAGGAAATCAAAATAAAAACAATGAATTTAAACACGGAAGTACCATTTTTCACTAGTTTTTCATTCCTTTTTTTTATATTTCTAATGTAGTATATAAAAAAATATTCATTAAGTTTCATAAAAGCGTATAGAGTAAAAAATTATATTCTTATAAATAAAATTTATTTTCAAACATAAATAACAACAAAAATGATTAACGTGCTTTCCTTAATTGAATTGCCTTGCACTTACATGTTCAAATATGCCTCAAATTAGTAAGCTATTATTCTCTTATTTTCGTTTTAAATGATATTCTTCAGTCATGTTTTTGGCTTTTTGTAAGGTGTAAGAAAAAATAAAAATAAAAAATAACTCTTTAAAAGTTTTTTTCCATATTTCATTATGAATCTTCCGTACAAGCTGCAGAAATTCAAATTTTAAATCAGATTTAATTTTTAAACCACGTGTTATGCAATTTTGAATACGTAATTCAATGTATCTGCCTAATTAAAACCGTTAAAAAATAAATTAGTGTGTTAGTTTTCAAGTTAAAAAATGTGAGTTAATTTCAAAGAGAAAGGCTTGGGTTGGGGTGACGTTTCTTTTAAAAGGAACAGACAAGATCGGATCTCGGGTGGGGACGACAATTCCGTAAAAAAGATAGTCAATCGGTAGTTGCTACTTTTTTTTTTTTATTATCATTATTATTATTATTTTACTTTTTATTTTATTTTGTTACTGCTCTTTTTTACGCTTGTCAGTGGTGGCTCATCTCGATGTGAGTCACAGTTACAGGATTTTTAAAATGAATGACATTAGATCGGGCATATTGAGAAAGTGATGGCGGGGTGAAGGAATCACTTTTATTGTAGTTCTATTAAAAGAAATTAAAGCGACAAAGAAAAAGGAGAGGAGGAATGGTTGGGTAATAAGATTTTCAACAAACTTTGCTTTTCTTCTTTTCTTTCTTTTTTTTTTTTTTTTTTTTTTTTTTGTCTTTTTAAACACCCCGTCCCCTTTTTAACAGACTTCTACCCACTGCAGCTTTGAAACACTTCTTTTCGTCAGCCCCCACCCCCACACAACAACTACATTCTTTTTTTAAAATTTTTATTTTATTTATTATTTCCATCACCTCTTTTAGCTTGGCAACAAGGTTGGTTGTCATCAGCACCTACCAGTCATACTGTATCACCAAAAAAATTTCCGTCTCACAAGAAGGGCTTAGGGATGGTGTATTTTGCTGGTGGTTGATTTTGGTAGTAGTGGCGATAGTAATGGTGGTTCTTTTAAAACACACCCCATTATTATTATTATATGGTAGTATACTCACTTTACCTCCAGTTGTTTAGTTTGTGTGTTAGAAAGCCCTTTGCAGACACACACTGGCAAAGGCAGAGAGAATGATTTAAAATAACTGGAGTTACTCACAAACTTACCAACACATGTTCTGATGGGAAAGTTCTCCTACAATTGTACTGGTGGGACACTATAAAATTTATTTGTATATCTGTCTTTGAAGGATGCTATTTACAGGTTTAATAATGGCTAAAAGAGGAGTTGTCCTCTCATTTCAAAGAACGAAGGTAGGTAATCAATAAGCTCTATTAGGAAAAAAAAATAATGAAAAATATCTCAATTTTGGTATTTTAATTAAAAATTGATTTTTTTTTCACCCATTACTGCTTTCCCATTCATCAAAGCTCACACCTTTTTTTTTAACGACTTCATGTTTTCTTTGGTTTATTCCCATAAATACTGACATAATTTTCTTCTATTATTTTTTAGAGGAATTTTTGTCTTTATTTTGGATCAATTAAAACTATTAGGTTGGTACAAAAAGAATGACGTAATAATGTCGTTTTTTGACGTATTTTTTAATGTCAAAAAACGACATTATTACGTCATTATTTTTGCACAACCCTAATAAAAAAAATGTATTTACAAATTTGTCTTTTTTTTTATATCCCCCATAATTTTTGTTTATATTTTGTAATTATTATTATTTATCAATTTAGCTTTTTTTCCTTAGTTTTATTTTACATTTTCCAGCTTTGTTTATTTTTCAATTCATTTTTACAACTTTATTTGAAAAAAGTTTAAATATCTTCAAAGTTCAAAATAAAACATATTTATGGAAACTTTTGAAGTAAATAGGAATTGTTAAAGAAAGGACGGGGACATTGTTTTGAATTCTCAGTTTGGAAATGGAATACAAATTTTTATAACTCGTTTATAAATTTACTTGAATTTATTGCTTGAAAATGCAAATTGAAATTAAATAGCTATATATTCTATTCATTAAATCGTCATGTAGCTTTTTTATTAACCTATCTAAAAATCTGATAAAGGTTTATCTTTATAAAAACTTGGTGTTCTCTAGGTTACTACCTGTATAACTCATTATTACTGACTACTGTTGCCAAAAAAAAAAAAAAAAGGGACGGTGAATAATGATAGGTTTTTAACGGTGGGTTTATACTTAAAATTACAATTATTACATGTTTTCTTTTTGATAGACACATTTAAGATAACTTTGTTTTGAAAACGTTATTTAATTCATAATTTCTAAAATATTTGAATTAACATTACAAATGAAGCATTTTTTAACAGTCTTCTTGGATTTTACCAAAAATCTCTTCCACTTCCTGAAATCTCCATAAATAATATTGAACACAGACATCTAACTTTTATCATGAAAGTTTTATGGAAAATATTTTGAATCTAAATCAAAATTTTATAAACAGGTTTGATTGCAATATCAGGTAAAAAAAAGAAAATGATAATTTTCTTTTTTCATCAAGAATTATTTTAATTTATTATCAGTTTGATTTTATTGAAAATTTAATTATTAAAGACAAATATTGCATACAGAGCAGGAACACCACTTCTTGTGGGTTTTTTTTTGTTTGTTTTTCAAATGTTCATAGAATAATCACAATTTTACTTTTTTAAATTGACTACTAATACATGAAAAAGAGGAAATAACTTGTGGGTGGTTGAGTGGGTGGAAATTTAGTCTTGTAAAATTATTCACCCACAAAGAAAAAAGGAAAAGAAGAAAATAGATTTTTTTCTTTTTAGTCCAGTTTCTTATTAAAGAGTTTTCTTACAACAGGAAATAGACTTGAAAGGAAGATTTTTTTTTTACAGACTCCTCTTACTACTTAGACTTGGATTATTACATTTCATTGTGGATTATATATTTGATACATTGTTCTTCTATTTATAACTGGCACACAGATATAGTAGTAAACACAAAATGCATGCAAATATTTAACAGAAAAATGCTCAGTTCAATTTGGATGTGTGTTACTACTTCAAGAGTATAAAATTTACAATAACTTAATAACTATACATGTTTAAAAGCTGAAACTTTGCAAATCACTAATTCGATATATGTTTTAAATGCCGTGTAATTCTTCTCTTTCAATATAAATTGTAAGTTAATTAAGTTTTATGTTAATTTGATATCCACTCAGTAGAGATATCATATCTTATTAATAATTTAATTAAAAGAGGTTTTTATTTTGTCTAAAACTGATTAATTAATATTTTGTTGTGGATTTGAATCAACTCGCAACAAAGAAAAGTGCAAAAAAGTATTTAACTATGAAAAATAACATAGTTTTGTGTTTTTTACAACTAAATTTTTTAGCATGTGTGAGTGTTAAAGTTCTTACTATCTTTGTAGTTGTTTGTTAAGATGAAAAGAAATGTGATTTCTTTGCATGCATGTGTGAGAAAAAGGAGTTAAGGGAGAAAGTGAGGAGGAAAGTGTAAGTGTCATGTAGCTTGGTAAGAGAATTTCTTTTAAGCTTTGGTGCTGTGAACTGTTGCCATATTTTGCCATTCCTTCTAACTGCTTTGTCTGGTCTAGAAACTTTGACCTCCATCTCAGAAATAATTTTTTTGTCATTTGGTGTTTGACTGTCAAACAGTCTTTAAATTCAGCAACACAGATGTTGGCATTTGTAGAATAATTGGCCATGTAATTAGCAAAAATACCTAACAGAATTGACAAAGTTTACAACAAACAATAACATGAGAAAGAAAAGAACAGGGCAAAAATATTGAGCATTATCAAGGTAAAGCAATAGTAATATGGCAAAAAGTTCACACACTAAGAATGGTTTTAACACACAAAAGGGATAGCGACAAGTGATTGCAGCATTCTGACTTCAAGACAAGAAAGAACAGAAATATGGCAAATGAGACTGAGAAGTTGTCTATATTATTGGCTAGGAAGAAATCCCAGCATGAATCTGTATATTTTGAGCAGGAGATGTTTTTGTATTCATTCCTATCAAAACTGGAACCACAACATTTTATGCTCAGTGAGTATTACTGAAGTTTTTTGGATGAATGGAAAATTAAACTTCCTTGACCTTGAAAGAAATATGTATCTTTGACAAACATAAACTGTTAATCGCTTCACTAGATAAAAATTCATACTTGGTAAAGTATTGAAAAAAATTGTATGTTTAAATTAAACCTGTCCTTTTATAAAAATGTTTCAATTTGTGAAATAAGGGAAAATATTGTGGTAGTCTAATGTGTTTGATATTTTTTAACATATCATTCAGAAAATAGTAGATCATGTTTTTCATTCTTTATTTTTATTAACTGTGAATTGCCTTGACTTTTTCTGAAATTTATAGACTGGTCTCCCGTTGCTTTTTCCATAGTTTTGAATTCAAAGTTTTGATGTTATATTATTTATCTACATCTATGTGCCACTTCCTTTCAGAACATAGGTGCTTATGGCTCTCCACTATCTCTTATCTCGTGTAGCTCTTAGTAAAGTTTGTTTTTTTACCACCCTACCTTGTTCTGCCATCCATTCATACAAGCTGGTCAATTAGATGGCCTGCTGCCGCCCCCATCCCTTTTGCCTTCGATATACCCTGTGAGTACCAAAATTTCCAAGCCCTCTTTCCTCACTATGTGTCCAGGAAATTTCAGTAGTCTCTTTTTGTTTCCATTTTCCCAAAACTTGTTTGTTGCTCTCATGTTCCATCCGTCATATTCTCAGTGTCCTTCATTAGAACCACATTTCTGTTGCCTCAAGTCTTCTCTTCATCTGTGAGGAAATCTTAGACTTGCTGAATCAAAATAGGATTTACAGTTAATAAGAAAGAAGAAAGTAAGAAAAATCAAAAGATTATTTTGTTATCAATGAACTTTTTTTTTCTTTTCATGAAGAAAATTATCTTTAGAAAAATCATTAATTCTTGTTTTAATTATGTTTTTTAATTTTCTGCTAAAATAATTATTAGAAATATTCATGTAATTATTATCAAAATTTTTTTTTTATCAGTCATCCTTTTATTCAGTATCAAGTAAATTCAAAAGTATGTAGCCATTTTTTTTTTACTTTTTAAATTTTTTGATTAGATAAAAATATAACTATAAATAAAATATAGAAAATTCTAACTTTCAAAAAAGTTATTCATTTTCACACATAAATTTCTCAGCTTTTGCTATATTTTATGTCACATTTAAGACTTGTTTCCATGACCAAATAACATTTTGCAGTAATTAAGTTATTATACCAGCATAGCTTTTTCTTTCTTTGTTTCTCTGTCACATTAAAGCAAGCTAATATATGAAACAAGGGATCCACATCCTTTAACCATTATCATATGTAAAAACAAAATGAACCTTTTTTCTGTCTTCATCTTTGTTTCTCTGTCTTTAACTTTTGTCATACTAAAGCCAGCAGATATATTAACAAGGAACCATATCCTTTAACCATTATCATATATCAAAACAAAATGGAACTTTTTCTGTTTCTATCTTTTTTCTCTGTCTATAACTTCTCATATTAAAGCAAATCGCTATATAAAATTAATCAAACCTGCTCTAATTTGAGCATCTAAACTGAATGTAAGCAGGTAAGTGACATTCTCTTTCCCAGTGACCTACTACTTGAACAGCACAGTAAAATTAATTTGCAAATGCATGATGGCCATTACGAATCCAATGGTCATAAATCTGCCTCGGTCAGTAATCCAGCATTAATTTCCCTGAGGGCAATTTCAGAATTCTCTGGGCCGCTACACAAACTTGCCATGACTATTTGCCAGTACTAACTGCTGCACTAGCTGTTTTTGAGCACTCTCAATATGCTGGTCAAGCATTTCTACTTTTTTTTGTGCATTTTATTATAACTTGCTGATATTTATCCAATGTCATGATTCCAGTTAATGTAGGAAGTGCTTCTCATGGTGTAATTTGCAAACATCGGAGGTTGTGTATAATTTATAATGTCGAACTTGATTTTTATTTAATTTTTCTTTTCTCCATTATTAATCAACATGTACTGATTTACAGGGTATTTTAAAGGTAGGATGAACTAGTTAGCTGTTGGGTTAAGTGTATTTTAATGTATCCATCAGTAATCTAGCAAAATCACTTATCTGGCTCCCTGCACATCCAAATGATGTTGGATTAATTATGATCAACTTCTATTGTAATGCAGAAGACTTGCGTGTCTAGGGA
Source organism: Acanthosepion lycidas (assembly GCA_963932145.1). Lineage (NCBI taxonomy): Eukaryota > Metazoa > Mollusca > Cephalopoda > Sepiida > Sepiidae > Acanthosepion > Acanthosepion lycidas. The sequence goes on along the minus strand of OZ010585.1, from coordinate 87,347,178 downwards.
AGGAAGTGCCAATCCTTGTAAAATAATACCATCATTTTGATGGGTACTATGCTATTGATCATATAACTATATGTTCATTCATAAAATTTTCTTTCTTAAGGCAAAAGGATAACAAAATGTTTATACTACCTGGCATTATTTCCTAACCTGGAACAAGTGGAGTTAATCATAAATTGCTTAAATGAGTTTTTAGTGTGAATCTGAAATCAGACACTTTAAAAATAAATAAGTTTTCAAGAAAGTAATGATTTTTTTTTTTTTTCATCCATTAAAAAAAAAAGAAATTAGCAAAATGAATTTAGGAAGAAAACTTTAAATAAATGACATTTTATCTTTTTGTTTTTTTCTGGTCTACATAGAGGTAAATTAGAAAGACAGTTGAGATATAAAGTGTGTAGCAGAAAGCAGAAGTTAATTTCAAAACTCTCAGTTTAACTTGGCGACCTTAATTCCTTTTAAATGATGAGAATTATTTCTTCTTAGATATTGATTTAATATCAATAAAAGATTACAGCCAATTTGCGTCATTTGTTTTTTAATATATTTTTTCTCAAGATCAATATTCTTTTGAGGCAATGCCATAATATTTATTTGTTGTTGCATCTACTATTCACATCCTTATCTTATATCTATTATATAAAATCTTTTTAAAAACTTTGGGTGGTGGAGAGAATGGTTTTATAAACTCATCCAGTCACTAAAATTCTTCTCTTTGATTCTATATTGTCTTTGTCATATGTTTTTCTAATAATATCAATTAGTGACGAGAAATTACATATAGCCATTTACCTTTGTCTTTGAATTCTTTTCAAGTGACACAAACTATTTAATCCTGGTAGAATCCCTCACTCTTTGTAAATTAGAATTGTTGCCATCAGATATTGTTACTCTGTTCTTCACGAGTACTATTCTGACTGCATTCAGTCTTTGATTCATAAACAAAGTTTGAGGAATAATAAATTCTTTCATTTAATCATTTCACCCCAAGCAAGGCAATAAAGCCACTATGATGCAAGGGGTTACTGAGTGTTAGAGAATATGAGAAAAACTACTATTAAGGAGAGAGGACAATAAAAGAACAAGAATTAAGACAGACGATAACAACTGGCATTACATTGAAATTTTTGAAGGTCAAAGTTGACTGGGAAGCAAGAAGCTGGAAGAGAGTTCCACAAATGGGAAATGTGATAGAAGAATCTTTTAGCATATAATTTATGGTTACATCTAGCCATTTCAACTGTAAAATGATGAGACCTTGCCGCCAATCTAGTACTGCATTTAAATTAATAAAGTTTAGGTACCATAGCAGAAAGTTCATCAGAACAATTACCATGAAATTATTTATAGAATAGGCACCGGAAGGCTACATTATGTTAGTGGGAAAGAAACCAGAGCTTAGATTTCAGGTGAAGACCAATAACATTGCAGGTTCTTCTTTGGATTTTATCAAGAATCTCTAAATATATAACAGGGGAACCAGGCCATATTTAGCGGCAATATTCAAAGCAAGGACGGACATCTCTTTCTTTTAGATTGTTACCTCAAAAAAAAACTAAAAACACTTTATTCATTGTTTTCTCATTTTAGTTCCACAAACAATAAATAGAAACAATTTCAGTTTCCTTTACCATGAACATTCTAGAATTAAAATCTGATTTCCAAATTTAGAAACCAATAAATTGATGCTTTTCTCTTTAAAATATTATAAACAACTTTACAATTTTTTTTTTTTTTCCAGATAATTAAAGCTCTTTTTCCTGTTTTTAATTTTGTCAAAACAATCAATTGGCTCTATCCGTTCTATGGACTTATACAGGTACACTCTTCTTATGAGGAAGATCACTTCTTCTGGATAATGGATCAGTTAAAACATGATGTTGGTAAGATCAAAAACATGAAGAAGAGATCAAATTGTCTGAAAATGTTCAACTGTTAATGACTGTCTTCAAAGTTATAGACAGTAGATACAGTTTAGTTTACATTTTTTTTATTAAAAAAAAAAAAAGCATCCTTTAAAATAATTTTAATGTTTGGCAATGTTTAACCTTTGTGCCTACAAAAAATATGTTGGGTCAAAAGGACTGTTATTCCCTTGACACCGCTATTACTGTATAAGGCTTTAAAATTCTAATGATTTTAAAACAACAAATGTTTTGAAAAAGTGATGATTAGAATTTTAATAAAACCCAAACATGTGAAAGTGGATTTATACATTTTCTTTATTCTTGAGAATTGATGACAAAGATAGTAAGCACTATTTATTTATTAGATTTTATATTTACAAGATTTTAAAAATATGTGAACCGACTATAATGAAATATTTATTATTTTCCATTTTATAAAGAAATATATTTGAAAAGAATTTTTTTTTTATTTATAAATTTATAAAAATTGGAAAATTAAAACAAGTAATCTGTGAATAAAATAATCTGAAAAGAAATTGTATTATGTCCAGAAAATTATGTTTATTCAAATTTTCTTGTTCATAGATATCTTTATAAAATTATGAATAGAAAACTTAAACAGTTATTTATAAAATCGTAAATAATAAATATTGCATTGTAATTGGTTTGCATATTTTTATAATTTTGTAATTGCTTATAAATTTTTTAATAAAAAGATTTCTTTCAAATTTATTTCTTTATAAAATGGTAAATAAGAAATTTTTACAAAAGGTAAATAAATATTGCATTGTACTTAGTTCACATATTTTTATAATATTGTAAATAAACCTTGCTGAGGGAGTCAAAAGTATATACAGTAATAGCAGTGTCAAGAGAATAACTGTCTTTTTAACACTGTTTTTTTTTTTGTTTTGTTTGCTTTTTTTTTTTTTTTTTTTTTTTTTGCAGGCACAAAGGTTAAACATTACCAAATATTCCTTTCTTAAAACCTTTCTCACTTCTGTTCCATTGAACAATAAAAAAAACATGAAAGGAACAAAAACTAATTTTCATATTTATTCTCTTACCAGGAAGTAATTAATTTGCTTACTTTATGAAAAATCTAAGTTTTTTTGAAAATATTGTTTGAATATCAGTCTCTTTTTAAAATCTGCACTCTATCAATTTATATGCTTAACCAATTCTAGGCATTTTATATTGGACTAGCTGTTTATGTGGTATCATAGGCAGGATTGGCTAAAAAAAAAAAAGTGTCAAAACTTTTTTCCTTCTAAGGACTACATATACAAAACCTCTCTGGAAATTGTACAACCATTTTGTAATAATCATAATAATAATAAAAAATAAACTTACTTAAGGTAATGGAAACTTAGATCTTTTCAAAATTCTTTTTAAAGTACTGCCCTTGGGATGTCACACTCTTATCTTAGCCTAGCACCCATCCCATACTTAAAAACAGTCTGCAGAGCCCTCTTTCAGAATTTCCGTCAGTTGCTTTGGTTTAATCCATGGTCCTTCAGTGGCAATGTCTAGCTTTGAGAAAAGCCAGAAATTGCAGGATTGTAGTGGGGTGGTCATACAGGCCTAGATAATGTGCTATTTTGCCAAAAATAAACATTAACATGGTCATTGTGAATGTGAGAGTTATATAGTATACAAGCTCATTTGATGACCTCTCACTGCTGACTGAGTAACCCAGCTGGAGAGACTGTTTATTTCAGCACAGTAAGATCCTCTCTGATATTTTGTCAAGTGACGTCAAGGCTGTGCAACTGGTTTTTCAGATATTTGAAGTGGTTTTATTTATTCTTGGACAAGCCTGGTATAGTGACATAGCAATTAACACAGTGGGTTTGGGGAGAATGAAACAATAAGTTGTATTTTACCACTGACTTTACTACTACTCTTCTTAATCTTTAGTTATTTTCTGATGGTGTGAGAAAATTTTCATAATTAAACGATTTTGAAATTCTTGACCTTTTTTATAGCAAATTCAAGCATTCTGTGTGATGTATAGAATAAACATTGGCCAGGAATTAATGCAGACACTACTGAAAGACAGAATTAATACAAGCACTATTGACAGACAGAATTAATGGTAATATTACAAACAAAATTAACACCAGCATTGCTGACTGTCAGAATTAACACCTGCATTGCTGACTGTCAGAATTAACACCTGCATTGCTGACTGTCAGAATTAACACCTGCATTGCTGACTGTCAGAATTAACACCTGCATTGCTGACTGACAGAATTAACACCGGCATTACTGACAGGCAGAATTAACACCTGCATTGCTGACTGACAGAATTAACACCGGCCAAATGACAGGCAGAATTAACACCTGCATTGCTGACTGACAGAATTAACACCTGCATTGCTGACTGACAGAATTAACACCTGCATTGCTGACTGACAGAATTAACACCGGCATTACTGACAGGCAGAATTAATATTAATACAAGCATTACTGATGGACAGAATTAATACAAGCATTACTGACGGACAGAATTAATACTATTGACAGACAGAATTAATACCAGCATTACTGACTGACAGAATTAACACCTGCATTGCTGACAGGCAGAATTAATATTAATACAAGCATTACTGACGGACAGAATTAATACAAGCATTACTGACGGACATAAATTATACAAGCATTACTGACAGACAGAATTAACACCTGCATTGCTGACGGACAGAATTAACACCGGCATTGCTGACAGGCAGAATTAACACTGGCATTACTGACAGGCAGAATTAACACCTGCATTGCTGACTGACAGAATTAATATTAATACAAGCATTACTGACGGACAGAATTAACACCTGCATTGCTGACGGACAGAATTAACACCGGCATTGCTGACAGGCAGAATTAATATTAATACAAGCATTACTGACGGACAGAATTAATACAAGCATTACTGACGGACATAAATTATACAAGCATTACTGACAGACAGAATTAACACCTGCATTGCTGACGGACAGAATTAACACCGGCATTGCTGACAGGCAGAATTAACACCAGCATTACTGACTGACAGAATTAACACCTGCATTGCTGACAGGCAGAATTAATATTAATACAAGCATTACTGACGGACAGAATTAATACAAGCATTACTGACGGACATAAATTATACAAGCATTACTGACAGACAGAATTAACACCTGCATTGCTGATGGACAGAATTAACACCGGCATTGCTGACAGGCAGAATTAACACTGGCATTACTGACAGGCAGAATTAACAACGGCATTACTGACTGACAGAATTAACAACGGCATTACTGACTGACAGAATTAATACAAGCATTACTGACGGACAGAATTAATACAAGCACTATTGACAGACAGAATTAACACCTGCATTGCTGACTGACAGAATTAACACCTGCATTGCTGACTGACAGAATTAACACTGGCATTACTGACAGGCAGAATTAATGTTAATACAAGCATTACTGACGGACAGAATTAATACTATATACTGACAGAATTAACACCAGCATTGCTGACTGACAGAATTAACGCCGGCATTACTGACAGGCAGAATTAACACCTGCATTGCTGACAGGCAGAATTAATATTAATACAAGCATTACTGATGGACAGAATTAATACAAGCACTATTGACAGACAGAATTAACACCAGCATTACTGACAGGCAGAATTAACGCAAACATGATAGACAAACAGGATAGTCCTATTATTACATGTGTAATATTTATTGTAACCACCATCTTGAAAACTTGTAAGTGTTATTATTTTAGATGATAGCGTGAAGTTGAAAAATAAATATTTTTGAATAATTCATAAACTTTGAGAATATTTATTTCATTCCACTGTTGCACTTTGAAAAGAATTTTTTTCTCTTTACTTAAATTTATGTTTTACTTATGATAATAATCTGAATCAAAGGAAATTGATGATTGGTCAAAATGTCATCCATCTTTTCAAGACTGAAAAAAAGATATTTTCTGAATGCTGAACAATAATATTTTTAACATTCAGAGTTCATAATCATTTCTTTGATTTTTATTTTAGTGTTTTTTCTCTTTCCTATGGTAATATAACCATATTACCACTGCATTCAATAATATAGGAGAGTTTGTTTCATATCATGAAAAAAAAAAATAGTATTGCAAAGAAAAGTAAAATAAAAAAACTAACTCCTGGTCATGATTATTCCATGAAATATTTGAATTAGTACTTGACCACTGATCATCCCTCTGTTCATTGTTTTTTTTCTAATGCCCAGCTCCAAATACTAAATTTGGGGTTAAAAATTACCTAATTAGTTGCATAATTATAATATATTTTCATTTTGTTTTGATTTTTTTTGCTGTTGCAGATTCTTTTTAGCTTCTTGAGACAGTAAATAACCAAAGCTAAGTCAAGGATTAAGTAGCCATAAACTTAGTGATAGTATTTTAGACTAACTCCCATTGCCCTCAAGTCAAAAAATAATTTTAATCATCTCGAAATAATTTTAAACTGTCTTGAAATCAAATATTATTTTGACTTTGTTATCAAAGTGGTTAAAATAATTAAAAAAAAAACATTAAAGTATTTGAGAAATAAGTTAAAAATGCTAAAATATTAAAGTTTTAAAAATAAATACAAAAACAGATCATTATTTAAATTTTATTGAATTGTTTTTCTCAAAATCACATCTTTATTTTTATTTAGACATTTCATTTAAATCACTTTGAATAATTTTACACAGAAATATTCTTATTGATTAGTTTTCATGCTCTGAGTAACTTTTATCATATTTTAAGAATATTCATTCATTTTCTATAAAAAGAATATTAGTGTACTCTGAGTATTCATTATAAAAAATGTTTAAGAGGTCATTGACAATTACCTGCTGTTGTGTCATGATTAAATTTACTGTAGTTTTTTTATCATCTTTTGAATTCTCTCTTGCATTTTCAATTTAGGATAAGCAGAAAAGTAACACATAAATGTTTGTTAATCGTTGATTCAAAGTTTTTAATCAAAAGTCAATAGAATATATATAATTTTCTTACTTTTTTTTATTAAAGCAAAATTAGTTTTTACAATTAGATCCTAATGTTTTCCCATTTACAGATCAATAATACAAATATCTGAAGTTATTTCATTTTTCATTTGAGTTGTATTGACCAGTTTTAAAAGAAGTGCTGAAGTTTTTATTTTTTGTTGTTTGTGTGCTCCATTTATTAAAAGCCTGCCATTAATTATGAGAAGTAACAATTGTTTACTTATTTTAAGAAATTAATTTCTTTTAGAGTAAATATAATAGTTTTAATTAAAAATTTTGTATCATCCCTCAAAACCTAACCAGGTGTACAAATTAATGTTCTTTCATTCACAGGATGATGTTCATTTTAAGTCCTGGTCAATGGGCAGTAATGGATACTTATTAATGTAGACAGGGTTCAAATACAGTCAGCCATAAAATTTAACTGTGATTATTGTTTCATTCCATGTCTCATCTGCTAGAATTTCCCATATCAATCAAATGAACATATATTCTGATACATTTGTTTTAATAAATCTTGTGATTATCATGGGTTGTATAAGCAGCTGGTTCACATGTTTCTCAGAAGGTCTTTTCTAGCATATTTATCAGGTTGATACCTTTTGGCACAAATGTATATTTAAGACACCAAAAAGGGGTAATCAGTAGGGTACAGATTTGAATAGTAAGGTGGGAACCTTGATTCCTAACTGTATCAGGTTTTTTCTGGATGGCTTGTAAAATATGACTTCTTTGTATTCACACATGCTGGCCAAAATATTTGCAACTTTAGATGCATCTTTTTGGAAACATAATACTAGAACTCTCCTGCAATAATCGGACAGGTTTCAAAAGACTTTCATTGATTACTCCATTATAACACTAGCAAATGCTCGAAAAAGTTACTACACCACTTTCTGATCAATAGTCAGTACTTCTTCCTTTAGGAAGTAGGTGATCATGGCCCTTCACAACTTCTTATCCCTTGTCACTCTTAGTAACATTTATCTTTTCACTATCTCTCCCAGTCCCTGTTCTGTCACCTATTTAATCAAGCTTGTTAAATTACAGGATGGCAGATGGTGTAATGTATAATGGCTCCAGATGAGAAATTAGAGAGCTGAGTTCAAATTCCAGTCTAGTTCATTATGGTCCCTTACATGTAACTACCCTTGGGGAAAGGTATGAATCTCTCTCCCCACCACAACTAGGAGTTAAACAGTAGGAATTCTATCTGGAAGAATCACTGTTATCTCCAAAATATTGTTAATGCCATATTTGCTCACCAAAAAAAAAAAAAAAATTTTTTACAGTGTAAAAAATATTTTGGCTTTAAATAACCACAAAGAGTTGATAAGCCATAAAAAACAAATCAATCAATCAACAGAGAGGTTACTTACTGTTTCCCCCTTTTTATTTCAATATATGCTGAAAGTGTCAAATCCTCCTAGCCCTCTTTTCTCCTTATGTGTCCTAAAAATTTGAATAATATCTTTCTGATGCTAGGTATAAGCATCCTTTTTGTTTCCATTTTCCTTAAAACTTTGTCGTTGCTGACATGTTCAGTCTATGGTATTCTCAATACCCTTCTGTAGAACTACATTTCTGTTGCTGCAAGCCTCCTCTTCGTCTATTATGAGATTATCCAAAATTCACTTCCATATAGAACTAATATTATATAGCAGTTCAGCACTCTTTTCTTTGTTTTTAATGACAGATCAAGAAAAGGATTGCAGAAAATTGTCAAGACATAAGCTGCAGATTATCAGTCAAATTATGGTGTACTGATTTGCATTTTACTGATTTATGTCAGATATCTCCTCACACAGCAGATTTGTCTCCAGTGTTTGTTTGTGTCTAGATCAGTCACCACAGATGACCTCAGTTCTTCATTGTTAAACAATGACGTGATCCCAACCACATTCATTTTGGAAATCTAGATCATCAGAAGTAAATTTTGGAGTCAAAAGACACATAGTCCATTCTGAAGCTAACATAAGTTCTCAAGGGTTGTTGATGTTTTAGGTGACTTTGGCAGTATCAGGACTGAGTTTGAACTCGTACACATCTAATGACAGGAGAACTGAATTTATTCATCTTTGCTTTGATGTCCCATAAAGAAACAAAAACATTCAAACTCAAAAGAAGAAACTGCTTTAAAATGATGTATAAATTTACACATAAACAAAATGAAATGATGGGCAAAAATCAATCGCATTGATAAGGAAACACAGTAATGGCCATTTATTTCTTGAAAATGCGTATATTAAATAAAAATTCTTTATCTTTTAACTTGCAAGTATCATAGCTAAATATGCAGTTCTGAAGCAACCAAAATTCTATTTTAAACTCAAAAGTAAATTCTTATTTCATGATGCAGTCTCCCTCTGTATGTAAACAACATTGGCAATTTAATTCAGGATTTGTTCAGTATTTTTTTTTTATTGATAAAAGCCTAAAATATTTTGAGCTTCAGAATGGACACTTTTTTTGATGTACAGAAAATTAAGTCCGTTGAAAATATTCAGCACGTTTACAAGATTAACAAATTAGAGAAGCTTGAAATGAAAAGATGTTCACATTCAGTTCTTATGACATTAAAAAAACAGAAGATCACTTTTTAGAAAGAAATCATCACCAACATAGAAAAGCATAATGTAGTTTAAAAACAAAAATACAAAACAAATGGTTTATCCGAGTGAAGAAAATGGTTTTAAAATAATGTTTTCAAAAAGTGGTTAAATTTACTGCCTAAATATCCATTCAGTTATCAGATTATAGAAATATAAAAAGCTTGAGCAAAATATGAATGTCATTAAATCTGTTCCAGTTTTGTAATCTTGCGTTTTTAATTGACCTTATTGAAGTGGACATTATCCATAATTTTTCTAATTAAAACATGTTTTTGATAAATCTCTCATCATGATTATGATAGCATGTCTGTCTTATAACATCACAGATCATTGTGGAGGCCATGTTGGAGTCATTTTTGGCATGGTAAGTGGGGTTATTTGGTGCAAAACCTGTTCAGAAATATCTAAACTTTTCAGCCATATACAATGCTTTCTAAATTCAGTGGTTAAAAATGACTGAGTGAAGCGTGTGGTTATTGGCAGAGACCACTCTTCTTCAAAGATTATATACTGACATAAAAGAATCACAAAGAACTGTACCAAATAACAAAAACCTCATCACTTGAGGCCCGTTCAACTGCATCAACAGCTAAAATGGATATGACATGTAACACAAAGAGAAAATACAGTGAGTCCCCCATATTCACGGAGGCTAGGGACCAGAACCAGCTATGAATAATTAGAATCCACGAATACTTGTAACCTAAAAATGCTTCTAAGTATCTATTTTGATTGTTAAAACCCCATATGCCTTAAACTTTCACTGTAAACACTTTAGAAAGATTTCAGACCCTTTTAAAAATATTTTTGAAAAATGTTATTGGTGATCATGCACTTAGCGTAAATTTACTTTCATTCGTACAATAACTGTTTTTAATTACACATAGATTGATACAACCATTGAAAAAGCTGTATAAAATATGTGTAACAAGATATAAAATATAAAGTTTAAAATATTTTCTAAAAACAGAACTGTGATAATGCCTCCAGACATAGCAAGAGCCACTTTTAAGACCCCAGCCACAGCCCCTAACAAAGAACAAAGCCCAAGCATTACACAAGTTTTTGCGTTTGTTTTTTTTTTACATTGAAGATGTACAATTCTGCCAATTTTTACCATAAAAATGAACTGTTATATGTTTTAAGTCATTTAAATAACAGGAAAATAATACAAGAATATTTTAAATATGTTCTATTGAAAAAATACGCGAATCGGGAGAGTTCTCAGCAAATAATTTGTATGTATGTTCTTCAGAGAAACACATGAATATTTGGGATTTCCGCAAATAACAAGTACATATGTTCTAAAGAAAAATTTGCGAATTGTGTGAAGCCATGGACTCACTGTAATGACATAATTAAGATTTTGATATTCCACACTACTTCTAACAAAAGGTTACAAAGGAAACCCCTCCCATCAGTACTAGAAAGAGCAATAACAGAAACTGGACTTGAGAAATCTATTTTCCTGAAAATTTATTTTAAGAGAAAGATTTTATAAATTTCAACCAAAGGTCAACACTGAGCAGTGATAGTCTGTTTCATGCTTTTTTTTATTTAAGAATTTACTTGCTTGAAGTAGTGTCAGCAGCTTATTTCAGGAAAATTTTAAAAGTCAGAAATTTTTAAAGCCCATAGTTTCAACAAATTGTCATGAAGAGGAAATATTCATACAACGGATTATATGATCTGACACAAATATTAAATGTTTAAAACAAGTAAGAGAGCTTATTGTTCACACAAGGGATATACAGTTTGCATATGTTTAAAAGTAGACAAAGAGAGATAGTTTGGAATACTTAGCTGTCTTGGATTGTTGAAGGAAAATTCTTTGATGTGCCATGTGCTTGGTTAAGGCTGATAATATGATTGACAAAAACTTTAACACTGGATGCATAAACAGAAACAAAACTTTTCACATGACTTCAGACACTCTTCTCTATTTAATTGAATTTTTTCCCACATTTTATATAAAAAATGATTTAACATATGCCCACTATTTTCTTTTCTTTCTTTTTCTTGGTTCAATGGCTAATTTCTGTGAAGGCACTGTTTTCATTGGTCCAAAAGCAATTTCACATAGGCTCACAAATTTATTTCCCTCTTTTTCTCAACTTGCCGGGCTATCTCTGTGAAGGCAAAGTTTTCGTTGGTCCAAAAGCAATTTCACATAGGCTTGCAAATTTATTTACATCTTTTTCTCAGCTTGCCGGTCAATCTCTATGAAGGTATGGTTTTCTTTGGTTTAAAGAAAATTTCACAGATGTTTGCAAATATATTTCCATCTTTTTCTTTAGTTCACCTGAATTTGAAAGGAATGGGTAAAGGGAGTTATTATTATTATTTCATACTGTATTTTCACTCATTGAATGATAGATACTTATATAGTCTAAATGATGACAATGATAGATATTCTTATTTCAATAACCTTTGTACTTATTGCATCTTCAACCTATATTTTTTGACACTCAACAGTAGGAATCCTCTTCTGATTCTATATATTCAGTTTTTCTTAAAATATCATGACACAAATTTACATTTGGAGATTTTAAGAGAAAACCGTTTATTCTTCATATTTATTGCTTATTTTTGCTATCGTCTTTTTCTCTCTCCACGCAGAAAACTTTTCTCTGAACCAAAATAAAAGACATCATTTCCATGTATCTCGTCAAATAAGGGCATATTCTCTCTCGCTCTCTGAACAGAAACGGCTGAAAGGCATTTAGCAATTATTTGCTTTTATTGATTTAGTCTTCACTTCAAGGAAAAATAAAATATATATATTTTTCTTTTTCGCTAATGATTCCTTGTTTTGTGGGCATTTCCAAAATCTGTCACCAGATTAAAAAAAAAAAAGATTTCCTATGATTATCAGCCAGAAACTCTGTACAAAAAAGGCTCTGTTGAATTCACCTCTTCTTATCTCTTACGGCCACAGATTCTCAAAGTATCTTTCTTCTCACATTATTTTATTTCCTACAATGTGCTAAATGAATTTTAAACATCAGTTTGTTTGAAGCATCTTTCTCCCCCTTCAAATTAAGCTTGTGTTTTTTTTTTGTTTTTGTTTTTTTCTTAAGAGGAAATTGAATTCTTTTTATTTTAATATTCCTTTCATTTTTTTTATTTATTATTTTGTTTTGGTAATATATCTTTTAACCTAATCTTCAAGCTAAAAGAAATAATGAATAGTAACTATTAGGTCGAATCAGAAGTATTTTCATTTTTTTCTTTTTTTTTTTTTTTTTTTTTTTTTTTTACAAAACTTTACTGTAATTCTTATTTCATGTACACATCTAAAGTCTAATTTTGTCCCCCTTATATTTATTGTTATTATTATTATTATCATTGGTTTTTGTTATATACACATTTCCTTCTGGGTCCCACACAGAGACCAAAGGTCAGAAGTGTCTTCATGATATCTTACACTGATTATTTTTTGTAAAAAAACAACAAAAAAAACCCCAAAAAACTCCCAAGATCACACACATTTTATATGGATAAAGATCTTCATGATATGTGAACTGTATTTGTGAGTAGAATTTTTTTGGAATTCCTTCAATGAATCTAGCGGAACCTTTTCTAATCAATCCAAAGGCTCCAACTACAACTAGAATTATTTTATCTATATATATATATATATATATATATATATATATACATATATATTATAAATTAACTGATTGAAAATATGTTTTTTTTCACTACACAGTAATAACCATGTTTCAAAAATGGAAGCTAAAAACTTTAAATTTAATTATATAATTAAATTAAACGCATTAGTTCCGTTTCATCTTCAAGTGAATATTGGAATAACTTATTTTTAAATTTACTGAGTTTTAAACGCACATATAAATTCATAATTTACTGTTTCCAAGGATACAGAGAAATCCAATCATTCAGACAGGGGCGGTAGCATGTTCATTTTTATTAACTATTGTTGTATCAATTATGAGTTATGTTTGAAAAAGAGGTTAAGTTTAGAGAGGGTAGGAGTGTATTTTCTAATGAATTCTGACATCCTTTAAATGCATGTCTGGATTTTTTTTATTAACGCCAAAAAGTTTTTCGTTATTTTTTTCTTACTTGTATACTTAAAGATTCTTTTTAGGTGTGTTTGTGTTAGAATACGTTTTATTTAACTACAATTTCAAAATATTTTTACTCTTAATTACTAATAGACTATATTTCTTTTTAAAAACAAGTAAATGTAATAGAATTACTTACATTATTTAAAATTATTTTTTCATATCAAATATAAGTACATATATTACCAGCTCCATTTTTAATTTTATTTTTAAATATTATTTAAGGAAAATTTTTGACAATGACGGCAAAAAATAGCTATTTCATTTCTCTGATTCAGTAAATTTTTATTTTTTATAAACTTAGTAATATATAGTTTCTCATGTATGCATAAAGGACATTTAGGGTGTATAAATAAAGGATTGGTATTGGGTCTTTTATAAGGTATTTATACATTTTTCATTAAATCTAATGTTATATCAAGGAAGTTAACTTTTTTAATTTAGTGCTTACTGTAATTTTAAGTTCAGGCTTTTAAATTCTTTATATAATATCTTTCTAATTCTATTTATTTTAAAGTTAGTAGAGTTTTTAATAACCATAAGTCCATCGTCTCTGTATAAACCAATATCAGTTATATTAATTTCATGGTCTTCTGTTCTCATAGGTCTTTTTATATTATACAATCGAAAAAGCAGTCTGAGTGGAACTTCCTCCTTACAATTGGAATATGGAGGAAATAAAGGTGATTCAACTCTGTGGAAATAGAAATCTGTACAGACTGGAATACATGATAAACTGAAGATTTACACTCATGTAGATTAGTGAAAACTTCTCAGCTAAGTTGTAATAAATTTTGCTGATCATCAAAGTAACATGCAAGCCATGCTGTCCTGGTGTAATTGTGTCATTTCTCTTTGTTAATCACAGACAATTTTTATCAGTTATGGCTTTCACTTTAACAAGGAACAGTACTTGTTTGAATTCTCCAGGAGGAGCTGAAAGAGAACCAGTCTTAGTGTATACTTAGCACCACTTAGTTGGAATAAAAATTGTCCTTAGTGGTGATCTCTTTCACTTGACACATAATCCCATCTTGTAAAATATTCACTTTTCATTACTCATCACAAATTTTTGTAAAATAGAAAATTTAAATATGGTCAAGAAGTTTTTGATTTTTCACTTTTGGAAGCCACACATTAAGATGACTAACATAATTAAAACTGATACCAATGAATTTTACTGTTTGCTGTGGATATTTTAAGAACATCTTTTAATAATGTATGCAGATATGACAACCATTATCATATAAAATTAATTATTTTCAAGTAACATCTTGATTTGATCACGATCAACCTCAACTAGGCTGCCTGACTGTGGAACATCATTCAACAGAGACTCAGAATGCTCAGTTTTGACATCTACAGTTATAATTGGCACAAAGATTATTTTTGCATTGGGAGTTGTGCTTTTACCTTTTTTAAACTAAAAAAGCATAATCTGATGAAAATGTTACTTTTTTTCTTTCATCTTCAATGTGAGAAAAAAGAAACAAAATTATGCATATTTTAGAAAATTATTTAATAAAGTATGTAGATATGAAAACTGTCAGAATACAATAAAAAAAAGCAAAATCTTTTTGAAAAAAGTTTATTAAAACTAAATATTACTAATGCTGTCTTACAAAGACAAAATGTATTTTATTTGTTAACCAATTTGACAATCTGCAGAACACCCACTAATTCCCCAAAATGATCCTGTGTGATAAGATATTTATTTGAAAATATATCCTAGAAAAAGGCATTAATCTATCTCTTCTAAACCCAACTGTGAGTAAAATTGTAGAGCAGACTGGTCTGTCTAGCCTTCTTGCAACCAGCCTTAAGAACAACAACCCTTTCAAAACCATTTAGGTGTAGGGATAGTAACTCCATTCCATAAAACCTAGTTACTAATTAAACTGCAGTACCACCATCTGGCGTGGTTTGGATATGGCTTTATATGCAACAGAGAATTTATAGGTTCAAGAAGAAGAAGAAGAAACAGACAGAATACTTTGAATGAATACTTGATGAGCTCACAGAATTGACAAAATCCACATCATTCTTATTTGATGTGACATATTAAGCTGACGTTATCAGTTTTTGAATTATTACAAAGTCTACACAGAACTGAAAATTCTACTGATCTGTGGAAAATATCTATGGAAATATCATGACAAACAAAATGAATTTAGTTTCTCATTCAAATTTGAATTCTTATAGAGGGAAACTTTACATATAATAGCCTTATTCTGTCTGTAATAGCTGACTGAATTCCTGACCACAGACACTACTTTTCATTATCAAAATTTCATTTCTTGAGTCAATGTTGTTTTGTAACATTTTTTCTGTTGGTTTTTATCTTTTTATTTATTACATTTAACTTATTTTTAATGTCATCATCTCAGTGATGTGCAAAGATTTGGTGATGTCCAGGTCCAACTCCTTGATTGTATACCCCTAAGACTCAAGTAGGATTGGAGGGGGGCTACTCCGGCCTTGCTTATCAAAACATGGATCCACATTCATATCAGCTTGTAGGGCACTTGTACAACAAAGTAAACAGACAACTGCAAATTTCAAAAACTAAATTTTTATTTCACTCTTTAATTTGATGTTCCCAATATGGATGCCTAAATCCATTACACTCTCTACACCTGCTTCTATAGGGACGTGGATTTGCATGTTGAGTCATTACACTAATGTTAGCTATCTATCTAATTCAGCCTTTTATATGATGTAACTTCAGTGCTTAGCTGTTACAAGTATTTCTTAGACTATAAACTTTCCTGGAGATGAGCCATAAGCTTAAAAATACTCTGTTTACTGCAGCCCTGGGAGCCTTTCTGCTTTTGACTAATATGTCATTGCCATACAAACAAAATCAAACAAGTGATTAATATAAACAATATGTGACATCAGTATGTGAAGGACACATGGTGAAAATGTTGTTGAATGAGAATGAGTTGTTTTTTCTTAGAAAATTCTTTCCAATATTAGAGTGCATGTTCCAAGCCAGAAAATACAGTAATTGATGTCCTTAACTCTAAAATTATTAATTCCAACATTGTTTCATCTCGATATTTGTTGTGATTATGATCAATATTGTCTTCTTTCTATATTTTGAATGCCGCATCCACATCTCTTAATGTCTATGCAGTTAATTCTTCAAGACAACACTGAAAACGATAACGATTCTTATCTTATATATTTCTTTCACTGGAGATGTCCATATTTCTTGCCTTTTTTTAATAGATGATTAATCATCATAATCTTTTATAAATATGGATTTATGTAACTGAATGACTGATTTAAAAAAGTTACTTATAGAATCAAGAATACATTTTTAAAAAGAAACCTATTTACCATTTATTATAATAGTATACATTGAATAACTGAGTGTGACAGACAAGGAAAATCATGTAAGTTTTTTTTGGAAGGGCTTAGACTAAGAAAACTGTAAGAACATTAGTAAAACTTAATAAAAAAACTTATAAGATTTTCCTTGTCTGTCACATTCAATGAAATATGCATGAAATAAAGGTTGCTGCCCGAATGTATTGCATTTGCTCAGTCATATTAAATGACTGAGTAAATGTTTATTTCTTTAAATCAAAAACTAAGGAAAAAGACTTTACCCATCTCTTGAATATACTGTCTCTTTTCAAGGAAAATGATTTCATTACTATTTATTTCCCAAATTCTTATCTTGTTTAGTACAACAATTATATTTTTTAAACATCCTATTATAATTGTGCTTTTCCCTCTTTCATTAGTTTGCATGACCATTAAACCCTGTCAATAGCTCATAAATAATGGACTATTCCATTTTGATCATGTGGAAATAGGAGAAATGAATGAATGAAAGAAAGAAAGACAGAAAGATAGAAATCGTTAACATCTGCTTCAGTGAATTGGAAAAAGTTGTTGATTTGAAATCTTTTTATTTGTATCCCCTTACTTCTTAAAATAATGACCAGCATTCATATTTATGATTGTTATTGCAATATTTTGTTCAAGTTGTTAAGCTCAAACATTTAATGATGTGATAGGCTAATTTTTATGGATATTTTCTTGTCATAAAACTCACCATAAGCTTACTCAATCATTAACTTCAGAATTAAGATTCATCAAAATAGTAAATTAGGAAAACTGAAATTTTCATGGGTTAAAACTGCCGTTAATATTATTATTGTTAATAATAATGTATACTACAGTACCCTAAACATTTTACAATTATTTCTTTTACATATTTTGAATATTTTTCTGAGTAGACTGAATTTTACATGCAATATAATTTTAATGTTTCAGACTATCCATTTAATCTAGTGAGTGTTTTTAAGTGTACATAAATTAAATCTGTCATTGAAATTTAAACTCATGCTCATTTACACTGCAGTGAAACCTGGTGGTGATATGTACCAGATGTTTTAACCACTAATATATGAGAACAGCATTTTAGAAGATCTAGTTTAACCTATAAAACTAATACTCTATTCCACAATTTCTCGGTGCCATATTTGTTTTCTCACTGGTAATATTAGTAGTTGCAATAATGTCTTTGTTTTATTAGATTGCCCAACATTATCATTAATTTTATCTACTGTTTATGTTTGTCTGAATTTTACTTAGCTATATGTCAAAAATTTACTTCGGCCATCCATTGATAGATGACAATGAGGAGATGTATATGGTGTTCTGTAATAAAGGAAAAGCTCAGATTTTCATACTAAAATCAAATTTTTTATAACATTGTCAAAAAGAAAAACAATTTTGCGAAAAAGATTCCTGATTGTTTGTTTCATTTATATTCATGCATGATTTTTTTTTATTCTTAAATGTTTAATATTTTTAAGTTTTAGAAAATGTTTTTATTATTTTGAGAATTATTTAATAAATGATTTTTTTATTTATTTCAGGTAAGTCTGAAAGAATTACTCCCAATGATTGGACTTCGCTCTCTTGGTGAAGTCAGGTTTGTTATGAATACTTTTAGATTCTCTTTTCAAAGCTCTTTCTTCCTTTCTTTCTTTTCTTTTTTTTTTTTTTTTTTTTTTTTTTTTTTTTTTTTTTTTTTGAGGCAATTCACCCCAAGCAAGGATGGGAGTGCCACTAGCACACAAGGGGGGAGGGGCTACAGAGGGTTGAGAACTAGAGTAAAGAGGCATGTTTGAGGAAAGGATAAAGAGAAGGACAGTGGGGAGAAAAAGATCAAGGCATCAAAAGATGTCAGTTGACATTACATGTGAATATTTGAAGATTATAATTATCAGGGAAGCAAGTAAGAGGAAGGGAGTTTCACAGATGGGAATTACAAGAAAAGAAATTGTTTGAGTAGAAGAGACAGTTACATTTAACTGTTTAACATGATATAACCTTGTGGCAAAATAAAGAAAACAGCAACCAGCGAGTAAAGCTCTCCCAACTGGTATTTCAACCATGAGTCGATCCTTCTTGAGTTCTGTCTCAAAATCACACTAATAGACTGTTCTTGCCGCCAACTGTGAACATCACTCCAACAACTCGCCACACTGGGAAAAAGTAGTTGCTTTTATATGTGTCCATATACCCATAATCACTTGCATCTTCCTGTGATCCCATAATTCATTGTGTCCATGTTCCATAATGCATTGCATCTTTATTGCATAAAAATGCAATGCAAGTCCCCCCCTCATTCTTTTACGATATCTGGCCGTGGACGGATTACGGCAGAGCGGTAAGTGCTTTTTTCTCCCTTATTTCAACTGCAGTAGCTTTACATGCTAAACAAATATGGGCTCTTTTTTGGCGGGGACAAGGCAAGTCGCGACCAGTTGTGCTCGTCCCAGGTTCTGTCTCATGTTCGCCACAAACCATTAACAAATGTTGACAAGATGGAAAATCTTCTTAGTGACATGTTTCATTTTAAGTAGGAACTTCTTCAGACAATATTTTTTATTGATGAAATTGATCTTATTTCTTATTACTCCTGTGGAGTAATAGGTCATAGTTAAGTTTAATTGGCAAAATGTTTAACAAAAGGAAGTAACCAAGTTTCCAATAAATACTAAGAATAAGAAGAGGGCAAAATAATACTAGGCAAACAATATATATGTAAGTCAAAACTAAAAGCAACAGTAAGAATTGTGTTCACACACAAAAGGGATACAATCAAGTGAGTGTAGTGTTCTGACTTTAAGACTAAAAAAGAACAAAAATATGGCAGGTAAGACTGAGAATTGGTCCATTTTTTTATTGGTTAGAAAGATATCCCAACATGCATCTGTATGATTTATCTATAAATTTGGAGAAGGGATGGTCTTAGCAGTTATTCTTATGCAATTTTGAACTAACAATTTGTGTATATGTTCTGATTTTTTTAAACATTATGAATTTTGTCTTCCAGTTGGTGCATTCACAAGACAAAGCATCAATCAAACATGAAGAGCCACAAAAAAAAAATATTTAGAGTTTATTACTCTAAATATTTTTTTAATATCAGATTAAAAATAAAATCCATCACTTCCTTCAAAATCAATCTTAAATGTAAAAGTGGAATAAGTGTGTGTGGGGGGGGATATGGCATATGCTAGTTAGAGTTTACATGAATACATTGACTATAAAGAGAGATTCAACATTTTACTTTAAATCTTGATCAAATGTTAAACATAGCATCATTGATCTTTTTATCACTTTTATTTGTATTGTCATTGCTTTTAATTGTAGGAAAGGAGATATGTCATATGATCCTAGCTGTAAATGATATAATCTTCAAAAATAAGAAGCATATTGAGACAATCATAGTTATAATACAAACTTAATTTTGACTATGATTAGAAATCCTACTCTTGAATAACTCTAATGACTTTCTTAAATGTGAATTTGAAATTAACCTGAAAACAAACTACTTCAGTCACTGATGCATGGCAATAAGCATATTGCTTTATGATCTTTTTCAGATGTAGAATCTATAAGGAAAGAGGTATTTTTTGTTGTTCAATGGAGAAAATGGATGTTGATATGAGTTACATATTAAATGGTATTTTTTTTTTTTTAAAGAAGAAAAAAAATCTTCCTCTTTGTTAAGGGTTATACTCTTGAAAAAAGGCTAAAGAATAAATTGATCAAAATATTTTAGTAACAGTAAAAA